>OZ005652.1:331052091-331601091 GCA_963930645.1 Salticus scenicus
CCTTGATAACAATCAGCCACTCACCAGTCGTTGCCACAAAACCCATATAAAAAGGGTGCGCTCTCATTTGATAATAAACAACCAACCCCATGGACAAAATTCCGCCCTGAACTTAAAATTAATGACACGATACGTTTTGAAGTGTCCAGGTAATCTTACCTCGACAAAACATCATTAACATCATTCTAATTATCCTTTTACGCTACCGCACGCATTTTTAACGAACACGTACATAATTATTTACAAACGTTTGAAAGCTCTTACACTCTTATCTGCAAACCGCCAAACTCACATATCTGTTTCATTACGGCTTTTCAGAGCGATAACAGATACGGAGAAAAACGCATACCCATAAAGGGCCGCACACACCCTAAACGGCTAGCGAAACGAGAAACATATGTTCCTTACAACTGCTTTAAGATAGAAACACGTGATACGAAACTAAACGTAACCTTGAAAAAGGCCCTATTTAGCCGGAAAGAAGAAAACGGGAACATGCATGACATTTTAAGGAAAAATAGATTGAAGCGGCCGATCAGAAGCAACTGACCATATGGCCCGCTAGACCAGATGTCTCTTTAACGACAAATGGAAAAACATTTACACACACTTTTAACAAATCCTATTCAGATTAATAAGTACTCTACAGAAACATTGCTTTCTTAAAGATTTGTGAAATGATTTAACACACTTTTACGATTTTAAATTGATCAGATATCAGCAGAAATTGTGTTTCAAATGCATGTGAAAAGATTTAACGCTTAATTAAAGAGATTAATTGTCTTACAGCTTTTATTCTTCAGAAAATAAAATCTCATATTTCCTTTTTTTATTTCTTTTTATCAATATTTTTTTTAAATAATAATTGATTCGAAATAAACAGTCATAAAACTTTATGACATAAATCTCTCGATATTTTCATAAATGTTTTAGTTAATTTTATTTTATTTATTATCCCACAATATCCTCTTGATAGATAAAATGGTAAATAATAATCTAGCCCCCTGTAATATAAACCCCATACAAGGATTTAAATTTAAAAAAAAAAAAAAATTGGCTCTTAATTAAAAAAAACCGGATGGCCACTAATCTCAGCCTGAGAAAAAAAATCAGTTTACAACAGATTCCAAAAATAAATAGAGGTCGGGGTCCCATACAAATTTTTACATACAATCCCTGTCTCCTGCCCAGACAGGAACGGGCATAAATAAACAGCTCACCAATAAGAAAAATTACACGCCCCTACGAAAGAAAAAAATAAGAAAAAGAGAAAACTGTATGGGGAAGAGAAGAAAGATACATATTATTATTCCGATGACAGCGAGGGCCTACGGATGAGAGTCGCTTCGAGAGGAAAAGACGAGGAGATACGGAGTCTTTGTTACCGATTCCAGGAAGAAACCAGTGACCTCCAACCGCCAGCTCCTCCTCTTCCCCGTCGCCTGATGGATTCTGCTCCAAGGTCCCAATCAAAGCTGGCTGCGTGATTTCCCAGCAAAATTAAGAAAAGTGAAATCATTCATGATCGACCACACTAGTATTCTCAGGTGAAATTGATCTACATTGTTTTTTTTTTTTTTTTTTTTTTGGTTATTGTTGTTTTTTCTAAGTGGCCATTCCTCACTTTTAATAAAAATGAAACAAATAAATTATTAAAGGAAAAAAAGCCTTTACGTTCAATATATAATGAACAGGTTTAGGAAAAAAAAAGAATTATGTATTAGGATTGGTAACATAATACTGTAATAAATAAGATTAAAATAGACGAGGTATGTTATTAATTTCCTTAATTTTGGTTATTTTATTTATTTATTTGTTTATTTTTATCTATGATTATTATTATAGAAAGGATAGCCTGTAATTCAAACAAAGTAACAACTGAATGTGAGAACATAAACCAATAGACCACAAATAAACAAACAAATTATCTATATATTTTTTTAATACTGCTTAACCGCTCATTTTTTTCTGGTATAAAAAGAAATATAGTTATTTACATGTGAATAATAAAATTGTAATAAAACTTTACCAATATGTATAATTTTCCTAAACTATATGATGATATTTGTTTTACCAGACGAATGAACAAATTTATTTTTTTTTAAAGTTTTATTTAATTTTATTATAAATCTGTAAATAAATATATATAGTAAATATATACCCTTAAATATATAGATAAATATATAACCTTAAAGGAAATGAAAAAAAAAATATTTCTGGCATGAGCTTGATATTTTCTTCAAAAATTTTAAAACAAATTTTTATTTAATATCTTTTGAACTAATTATTGTATTATACTAAAAAATAAGTTGTTAGCTAGATTTTGTCTCGATTAATGAGTGTAAAAATTTTCGTAGTGGTGGTTGAACAATGTAGCCTTGTTCAGCAAACTGAAAATCAAGACAGATTCATCGACAGACTTCCAGTTTATATATATAGATGAAATATGGTGTGTTTGTTCGATTTCAACTTTAATTCCTTAAATACTGACCTTACTCATATATTACAAATTGCAAACGTATGTTTAGAACAGAATTTTAGAAAATCAAATAAAAATCTAAGGGATGACAAATAACAGAATCTAGAATGACATCTAGAATAACAAATTTAAACCATTACAAGCTTCGCTTACAAAAAAAAAATATATCAATTAGGGAACTATCCGCCATACATTAATAAAAAGGTATAAAATTTTCAGAATTATAAAATAAAATTTTTGATGTAGGCCTCAAAACTCACATAAAGTACATGCGAGTGTCCGAATATAAGTTATCTGATTGTAAAGGGAATAATCTGTTGTGTCACTCACACGACTTTCTCATACCCTGAAATTTAATACTATAAACACAGGTTGGAGATTACGAGGTAAGATAACGAGTACTGTTATGTAAACCTATGTTAAACAATTCAAATTAGGCTTAGGAAGGAAGAGTTTTATATGATAATTAGTTCTGTGTGAGGGGGCTACCGCCCCTCTCAACCCCTCTTTTCATTAATGCACCTACATTCATATAGAAATCAATTCTGTTATTAAAATTAAAAGTTTACTTAAATTATACAGACAATTTTTACACGCAACATTTTTTGAAATTTATTAATCTTGATCAAACTTTTCCAGCAACAAACGTATATTAACTTCCAAATACAACATTTAGATCTCCTACAATTATTCGTTTTTAAGTCCCTCTAAGAGACACAGACAAAGATCAAACGTTAAAAAACTTGACTACGGTAATCAGGAAGCCTTAAAACGTGTAAATATACCAAAAAAAAGCGATGGATATTTAGCTTAAAACATACGTTACTTACCATATCTCTATGATGAATTTATTTCAACTCCCGAACAGCTTACCTGGAAATGGTAAAATATTATTTGTAAAGCACATCCACTAACAACAAAAATGAATGTTATTGCTTAAATATTTGCAGTCCTGTATATCTTTCGAAGATTATGCACAGACCACTTGGTGCACCTAAAAATAATCCTATAGTAATAATACATGGCCTAGCCTGAAATACACTTCCATTAATTTGCAACTATTGCCGCATTTTTATCTAGTTCTTTTGTGTATCCCTGTAAACGAACTGTCAATGATTTCCGTACCCTATTCTACATGATACATGTTTTTATGCATATAAAAAATATATATTCGTTTCATTTGGTTTAGTGCAGTCTATAAATGTTAAACTCTACTTACCTGCAATTTCCCCTATAGACTTAATGTATTTGAATACTTTTGAGAGTCCCTGTACACAAAACATCTGCTTCATGTCAACAAAAAGCTTAGTGTAGCATCCCTATATGATATACCTTTAGAATACCGAGTTTGGAATTTCTGCTATTATTTGTTCTTGAGATATGCTGATAACACACAAGTAGGGGGATAAGGAGAGTTCTGAAACACCCGTGCAAGAATGGTGCGTTGGTGCGCAGGCAAGCCGTGCGGATGCCACACCACCCCCCGAGGTCCTAGATGACTTGGTATCGTCCTTGAGACATCCTCTGACTTAATCGTAAAATATGACGAGGGTGTTAATGAGGAAATTTAATTTAAAAAATTAATTAGTGATTTTTTGTAAAAGGTGACGATGGTTTTAAAGAGATGTTTGCGGTAGAATGAAAAAAGTAGGTTATTGTTTGTGACTCATTAGAAAATTAATTAGAAAATTAATTAAGAAACTAATTAAGAAATTAATTAAGAAATTAATTATAAAATTTTAAAAATTGAGAAATAAAAAAGGAATTGATTGAATTTAAGGATGTGGATGTGAATATAGTATGAAAGAAATAGAGTGATCTGAATGGGGTTCGAACCCGACACCTTGCAGTAAAAATATTTCCATAAGACAGTAGTTTTGGAGCGTGAAACCACTGACCTATGGAAATATAGCCTGATGACGCTATTTTAGATATAAATATGTATTTTTCGATTAAATATCATTTAGTGTTCGTCATGTTACCGTCCCGAGAGGAAGGGATTTTCGTGTTCTGCATTTATTTTGTGATGTGTGTTGTCTTTTCGATTCATTATATTTTTTCTGAAGGTGGGAAGTTTAACGTTGATTTTATTTTAAATTTAAACGATACGGGAAATTTATCCTTTTCAATGTAATGTCTTCACATGCGTGCTGTCATGGAGGAAACTTATCGAGATCCGAAAGCGGCTGCAAGTTTTGGAGGTGTAGATGCCTTACACCGTGCTGTCCGCGGCAAGTTACCAAAGAAAAAAATTCGAGAATGGTTACAAGGAATAGATGCATATTCATTTCACAAACCGATTCGAAAAAAATTCCCCACGAACCGTGTCATAGTATCCAGAATTGATCAACAGTGGCAAGCAGATTAAGCTGATCTGACGTCTCTTCAAAAGTTTAACGATGGTTTTCGCTACATTTTAACTTGTATAGACATCCTCTCAAAACGAGCGTGGGCGGTTCCTCTGAAATTTAAAAAAGGTGAAGAGATTGTGAAAGCTTTTAAAAAAATTTTCTCTGAACGAAAACCCAACTGTTTGAATACGGATGCAGGAAGGGAGTTTTTGAATAACAAGTTTCAAAATTTTCTCAATGAGGAAGGTGTGAAATTTTTTAGAACTTTTAACAACACGAAAGCGTCCGTAGTAGAACGATTTAACCGTACTTTAAAAACTAAAATGTGGAAATATTTTACCAGTCGTCGTACTTATCGCTACCTAGACGTGTTAGATGAATTACTTTATAGTTATAACCATACTTATCATTCGAGTATTAAAATGGCGCCCGCTGAAGTAACCCAGGAAAATGAAAGCGAGGTGTGGTTTACTCTGTACGGGGATATGGGGAATGAAAAGAGAAAGCCTTGCGTGTTTAAACCGGGGGATACGGTTCGAGTATCCAAACAAAAATTAACCTTTGAAAAAGGATACGAAACTAATTGGACGGAAGAACTCTTCGTCGTGACCGAATGTGTGCAACGGGAACCGCCCGTCTACCGGATCAAGGATTTGATGAACGAACCTATCTTAGGGACATTTTACACAGAAGAACTTCAAAAAGTTCAACCTAAAGAGAACTTTGCTATCGAAAAAATCTTAAAAAAGCGAATGAGAAAAGGGCGATTAGAGTATAAAGTGAAATATAAAGGTTATCCTTCTAAATTCGACCAATGGATACTGGCTTCTAATTTATTTCATTTATAAATTAAAACGACATTTCTTTTGAGAGTCATTCACCAACATGTCTTTCTACGTGACGCTACCTTCGGACAGTTCTTTGAAATTTTACCCAGAAAATAAAATTTCACATTTTATTACGAGATAACCTTCCCCTCTTGATCTGAAAGGTGAATGGGAGGTCGGACTTGTGGAATTGATTTATCCACATATGTGGAGTAATATATGTGGATAAATCAATTCCACAAGTCCGACCTCCCATTCACCTTTCAGATCAAGAGGGGAAGGTAATCTCGTAATAAATTGTGAAATTTTATTTTCTGGGTAAAATTTCAAAGAACTGTCCGAAGGTAGCGTCACGTAGAAAGACATGTTGGTGAATGACTCTCAAAAGAAATGTCGTTTTAATTTATAAATGAAATAAATTAGAAGCCAGTATCCATTGGTCGAATTTAGAAGGATAACCTTTATATTTCACTTTATACTCTAATCGCCCTTTTCTCATTCGCTTTTTAAAGATTTTTTCGATAGCAAAGTTCTCTTTAGGTTGAACTTTTTGAAGTTATTCTGTGTAAAATGTCCCTAAGATAGGTTCGTTCATCAAATCCTTGATCCGGTAGACGGGCGGTTCCCGTTGCACACATTCGGTCACGACGAAGAGTTCTTCCGTCCAATTAGTTTCGTATCCTTTTTCAAAGGTTAATTTTTGTTTGGATACTCGAACCGTATCCCCCGGTTTAAACACGCAAGGCTTTCTCTTTTCATTCCCCATATCCCCGTACAGAGTAAACCACACCTCGCTTTCATTTTCCTGGGTTACTTCAGCGGGCGCCCTTTTAATACTCGAATGATAAGTATGGTTATAACTATAAAGTAATTCATCTAACACGTCTAGGTAGCGATAAGTACGACGACTGGTAAAATATTTCCACATTTTAGTTTTTATAGTACGGTTAAATCGTTCTACTACGGACGCTTTCGTGTTGTTAAAAGTTCTGAAAAATTTCACACCTTCCTCATTGAGAAAATTTTGAAACTTGTTATTCAAATACTCCCTTCCTGCATCCGTATTCAAACAGTTGGGTTTTCGTTCAGAGAAAATTTTTTTAAATGCTTTCACAATCTCTTCACCTTTTTTAAATTTCAGAGGAACCGCCCACGCTCGTTTTGAGAGGATGTCTATAGAAGTTAAAATGTAGCGAAAACCATCGTTAAACTTTTGAAGAGACGTCAGATCAGCTAAATCTGCTTGCCACTGTTGATCAATTCTGGATACTATGACACGGTTCGTGGGGAATTTTTTTCGAATCGGTTTGTGAAGTGAATATGCATCTATTCCTTGTAACCATTCTCGAATTTTTTTCTTTGATAACTTGCCGCGGACAGCACGGTGTAAGGCATCTACACCTCCAAAACTTGCAGCCGCTTTAGGATCTCGATAAGTTTCCTCCATGACAGCACGCATGTGAAGACATTACATTGAAAAGGATAAATTTCCCGTATCGTTTAAATTTAAAATAAAATCAACGTTAAACTTCCCACCTTCAGAAAAATTATAAAGAATCGAAAAGACAACACACATCACAAAATAAATGCAGAACACGAAAATCCCTTCCTCTCGGGACGGTAACATGACGAACACTAAATGATATTCAATCGAAAAATACATATTTATATCTAAAATAGCGTCATCAGGCTATATTTCCATAGGTCAGTGGTATTACGCTCCAAAACTGCTGTCTTATGGAAATATTTTTACTGCAAGGTGTCGGGTTCGAACCCCATTCAGATCACTCTATTTCTTTCATACTATATTCACATCCACATCCTTAAATTCAATCAATTCCTTTTTTATTTCACAATTTTTAAAATTTTATAATTAATTTCTTAATTAATTTCTTAATTAGTTTCTTAATTAATTTTCTAATTAATTTTCTAATGAGTCACAAACAATAACCTACTTTTTTCATTCTACCGCAAACATCTCTTTAAAACCATCGTCACCTTTTACAAAAAATCACTAATTAATTTTTTTAATTAAATTTCCTCATTAACACCCTCATCATCTTTTACGATTAAGTCAGAGGATGTCTCAAGGACGATACCAAGTCATCTAGGACCTCGGGGGGTGGTGTGGCATCCGCACGGCTTGCCTGCGCACCAACGCACCATTCTTGCACGGGTGTTTCAGAACTCTCCTTATCCCCCTACTCACACAGACAGACAGACACACAGGCTATTCGCTAAAAACATGATTCTCGTATTCAGAAGACCTCAGAACATGTAAATATAACAAAAACTCACTTTCGAAAATTTGACCCTAAAACAATACTTTCTCTACCGAGAAAGTAAAAAAAAAAGACTATATTTCAGTTATCCTACTTAAATTCTGCAAGAAACAATAATAATAAAATTAAATAAACATATTTACATTTAATTAGCAATTAATCCTTCATTTATAAATTACTTTTAAAATTCTGAAAATTTGTGTATTATGTTTTGGATACTTTCATTTACTGGATATTTTTTTTTTTTTTTTTTTTTTTTTTTTTTTTATGTATGCCTAAGATGAATATTTAAGTAATTTAATAGCGCAGGATTTTTTCGATCATCAACAATTCTCAAATTTTCTTAACAATAAATGTTCTCTAAATGCAAATTCCAAAGAATGTTATGAATTTCATGTGATGTGCAATTAAACGTTTGTCCAGTTTGCTGATTTTAAATATCTGTCATTATTTATTAATGATTTCCTTTCTTTCTTCTTTCTCTTTATTTTTTTAATAGCATATATATATACATATATATATATATATATATATATATATATACTAGCAGGCAACGCCCGCTTCGCTGGTCCCTATTTTTAAATGAATCACTCTAATTACTGAATTCTCAAAATTGCATTCATTTTTATCACGTGAAAAGAAAAGAGAAACAAAATCTGATTAGGAAAAATGTCGCACCGGGTTCTCACTGCCTTCGGAAAAATTCCCAAAATGCTCTAACTCTTATTTCTATTATTTTCCCCCTTCGCCCCCCCTCCCGTCTATCCTAATAATTTTACAAATTCGAAAATATCCGCAATCGATTTGTAGGTATCAAAAACCACTATGCACCAGTTTTGAACTATCTATCTCTATTTTTATTCTTTGGTCCCTCCGTTCCCCCCATTCCCGCCCCTCCCAATAATTTAAAAAATTCGAAAATATCCGCAATCGATTTGTAGGCATCGAAAACATCTATGTACCAATTTTGAATGATCTAACTCTATTTTACTTTTTTTGCCCCTCCACCCCCCCACCTTCCCGGCCCTCCTAATAACTTTACACTTTCGAAAATACCCCCATTTGACCTGCAGGCCTCTAAAACCTATCTGTACCAATTTTGAACGGCCTAACTGTATTTCTATTTGTTTTTGCCCATAGCCCCCCCTTCCCGCCCCACCTAATAATTTTACAACTTCAAAAATATCCGCAATCGATTTGTACGTATCGAAAACCACTATATACCAATTTTGAACGATCTATCTCTATTTTTATGTTTTTGCCCCCCTCTCTCTCCCCCCCCCCTTCCCGGCCCTCCTAATAACTTTACACTTTCGAAAACATCCCCATTCGACTTGCAGGCATCTAAAACCTATGTGAAAAAATTTTGAACGGCCTAACTGCATTTCTATTTGTTTTTGCCCCATAGCCCCCCCTTACTGCCCAACCCCTCTTCCTGCCCCTCCTAATAATTTTACAAATTCGAAAATATCCGCAATCAATTTGTAGGTATCGAAAACATCTATATATCAATTTTGAACGATCTAACTCTATTTTTATTTTTTGACCCCCCTCTCCCCTACCCCCCTTCATGCCCCTCCTAATAAATTTACACAATCGAAAATATCCTCATTCGACTTCCAGGCCTCTAAAACTTATCTGTACCAATTTTGAACGCCCTAACTGTATTTCTATTTGTTTTTGCCCCTTTGCTCCCTCCCCCCTCTTGCTGGCCCACCTGGGGGCTGAATTTCTAAAATTCCAGAAATTGGTTTTTAGATATTTGCATTAGCTATATTTTAGAGCAAAAATTTCACGCATATCTATTTTTTTGTTTGAGATATATAGGATTATGCGAAATCACGTTTTACGCATGTGAAATCACGTTTTGCCCCCCGCCCCCCTTGGGGACCGAATTTTGAAAATTCCAGAAATTTGTTTTTTGACATTTGTATTAGCTATATTTTAAAGCAAAAATTTTACGGATATCTGTTTTTTTGTTTGAGATATGAAGGATTTTGTGAAATCACGTTTTGCCCCCTCCCCCCCTTGGGGGGCGAATTTTGTAAAATCGCTTCTTAGTGGATGCCTACGTCATAGAAGGAACATTGTCTCAAAATTTCATGCTTCTAGGTCCAGGGGTTTGGTCTGGGCGTTGATAGATCACCCCCTCACTCACTCACTCACTCAGGAAGTGTTCTTTTATATATATATATATATATATATATATATATATATATATATATATATACACAATTTTCTACTCGAGAGTATTTACAATTAATTGCAAGAAGTGATTTTCTTTAAAAGCAAAAAAAAGAATACCAAATAAATTACATTTCTATTGCTACCTAAAGCTTTAAAGATATGAACTACATTCCTTTTTTAATGGTTTTACTACGCATCGTTAAGATAAGAAACCATTAGAAGTAAAACTGATTTTTACAATCTAATTTCATGCATGGCTCATTTTCGTTTATTTTTTCTGCTAGAAAACGGAATAAAGAATAAATTGAAGAAGTTGTTAATGTGTTCTCGTAATGCCTTTTGATGTGTACTGTATTATTAAAATATATGAATTGTAGAATTTCTTTTAAACAACTTGTAATAAAATTACATAGATTTAAAATAAGAACAACGCTTTTCATAAATTATATACGAAAAATAGGACCAAGTACATCATTTGGAAATAGTTTTATCCTTTTGTTAAAGAATATACGTAATGTTTTCTTTCTGGAAACTATAGATGTAATACTTCTTAAATGAAATTTACTATATCCTGAAAAAACAAATTAAAGGTATCAGAACGCACAACAAATGAAAGAAAAGGAAAATTGTAATAAATAATGTTCTTATTATTTTGCATTCATATTGATATTCAATATGGTAATTACAAAAACAAATACAATATATTTATAATAGTTGAATAACCTTACAGATTTAATAAAAAAGTACCACAGAACTGGCGTTTTAAAGTAACAATAAAAAACTTTGAATAAACACCATAAAATGCAATAAACTCGCAACGATTATTTCGGGTCGAAAGAACACACGGCCCTTTGTCAGGCGAACAATGTAGACTCCAGTGCTGCAGTTAAAGTTGACTGCAGCACACGTGCCTAATTTGTAAAAATATTACATTTATTAATTTACCATTAAAATAATCACATTTGGCATACGCAATTTTTTTTTACCATGAATTCTAATATTATAAAGATAGATTACAGTTTGAGGCGTGAGATAAATGTGCTTTCTATTAATATACGCAAAAACAATTGAAAATTGTTTTAGAAACAGTGTTATTTAACAAATATTTCTTTTTACGATGTAATTGCCGATTATTTCAACAAAATTTGTCAATTAACATACAATTAACACAATATTTGTCACACAGAAGAATTTGATAAACCTTTATTATAAACTGTTCAGAATGGGGGTGGAGTGGCCATTTGAAAGTAGAAACTAAATTAATAAAATATCCAAAGCTCTTACTAAATATAAAAGTTTATTTCAAAAATTTTACACACATAATACTCTTTGAAACTTACCAATCTTTATCAAACATTATAAGTGGCGACGTCATTTGAACTTCAATATGCCGAATTTGAAGTTTCTCCTAAAAAATTTTATTTCATTTATCCTGATAAAATATATACTAGCCTATCAACTGCAAAAATTTGATTTTCTTATTTACAGGACTTTAAAAACGGTAATTACGGTAAATTTCTACGTTAGCAATTGGACTGGACACAAAGGTTTGTGTATCATATATGTATTAGTAATTATAATTCCTAAGATTGGATTTCCAACATCTTTTTAGAGTTATAGTGATAATAGACGCATAGACAGACACACAGACATTCAGTTTTGAAAGTTCGACACAAAACAATCGATATCAATCATGGATAAGAGAAAGTAAAAATGGTCTTGTAAATGTTATTTAAATTAAATAATGTTTTTAATTTCAGTTTTCACTATTATATGTTTTTAAAGAAGGCATAATTACTATCTTTAGCAAAATTGTGCATATTTTCAACTGTTTTCTTGTAGACAAATGAACAAACAATGATTTTGTATGTCAGTTTCTTTTAATTCTACAAATTCACATTTTTCAATTACCCACACGTCAAACAAATATACATTTTATGAAATATCCCATGTTAATTAATTTAGAACAATCATAAGATATTATAAACGAGTATTTTCAATTGAAATATGTGTGAATGTAGTAAAAATTAAATAATTAATTTCTTTTATAACAGAATTTATGCCATACACATTATAATGTATGATTTAAAATTGAAGCTGTTAAATGACTTAGGATGATATTTTAGAAGTTCTCAAAAGCATTTTTAGGTAATTTTAAAAAAATTAATCCAGAAAAAAATCTATTATATATATATATATATATATATATATATATATATATATACACTCTAAAAAAAATTATGTATAAAATCTACATTTTTACTTTCTTCTATATATATAGAAGAAAGTACTGGATTCGAGAAACTTTTCAAATTCAAGTTTTTGATGGATTAACACGTTTTGAGATGTCCTAAACACGATGTAACTGTTTTTGGAAAATGTATCTCTGTGTTTGTGTGTGAGTATCAGAAATATTGTGGACGCTGTATCTCCCGAACCAATAAACAAAATTTAACCAAACTTGGTATTTTGTTGAATCCTGACCTATACTGGTGCTGATTAGATTTGAGGATTCAAGTTGCATTGTGATCTTTTTTTTTTTTTTTTTTCAAAATATTTAACATATCAGTATAGGACAAAATTTCGTATAAATCTACATATAGCGAGTTATTTTCAATGTGTGATTGTAAAATTAATGTGAATTATTGATAATAATAGTAGTAAACTAAGAAGAAAACAATGTACAAGTAGGTGCATTCCATCCCCGCTCCTAGGGGGGGGGGTAATTTTTCTATATGGGTATCTTTCGCCACTACATTAAAAACGAAAGGTTGATCTATAAATCTGTTATCATTTAAAACAAAGTTATCCATTGCTTTCATTATCAAAGAAAAACAATTATTACTTCCATTACTCTACTACCGTAGGTAATGGAAGTATCGTATTCGGTCCAAACATTCGATATCGATTTTTCACCTGGTTTCCACGTTTTAAGGTCTCCTGAGTCCCAAAAGTAGTTTTTAGCAATTGGTCAGTGTGTGTGTGTGTGTGTGCGCGGAATATTCTGGCTATTATATCTCCAAAACTAATAAAGATAGAACAACGAAACTTCAGAATTGAGACAAGTCTGGTGTATAGATGAATTTTCCAAATTTTGGTTAAAATTGAAAAAACGGAAATGGGTAATCGGAAACCAGAAGTGGGACCGTAAGTCCGGATCTCAAAATCGGCTGTAAAGATTTTCTTCAAAGCTGCTACCCAAACACTCTATTAGATGCCCTTTCGAATGATATAGTTTGTTAGTTCTGAAAATCTGATTGGCATGCTGTATAAATAGCTCAATTTCAGGTCTCGCAAGTGCAATCCTTTAAAAACGGTTGTACGGTTTTTTTTTCAAGCTCGCCATATTAACTCCCTTTTAAATATTCTTTTGCATGTAATTATTGTTTTCCGTCAAAAATTGAGCATCCCAAGTTTTGGTAAAAGTTGGTATCTCGAAAACGGCTCTAACGATTTTCTAGAAAATTGTTACATAAATCCATTTTAGATACCTTTTCTCATATATTACGTGATTATCACAGCAAATTAACGGTCATCCTGATTAGGTAGTTTAGTTTTAGATATCGGAAATTGAGAAATCTATCTTTTATTATTATTTATTTATTTATTTATTTATTTTTACTCTCCATGTGAAATCTGTTTTATATGTCTTCACACGTGTGTTAAGTTTCTGTTACTGGGAAATCCCGAAAAATGCATATAATACGTGTAATAGTGGGTAATGGAAGTCGTGTGGTTTTTTCACACAATAATTTTTTTTTTTTTTTTTTTCTGGTGTTCCAGAAAATTTCGGAATTTACAGTTATAATTCTATGAGATAAAAATCGTCTGCATTCATAGGTAAGTAATTTTAATAAATAATAATAATTTAATAAATAATTTATTGTGTGAAATTGTAGAGAAGGAAGTTTTGTGGTGGCCACAACATACTTTTTTTTCCCCTTTTACTTTCACTATTAAATGTTAAATGTCTCTGGAAGACACAAAGTGTAGCTATAAGTTATAGGAAAACGAGTTAGGAGTTAGGAGTTAATGAGAAATGAGTTACAAAAGACATTACAAGATTGGAATTATTTTATTTTTGTTTTGAATACTTTCTGTATATATTTAACATTAAAATGAATTACTATCAAATTGTTTTGTTATTTCCCACTTTATTTTGATAATAATTTTTTCCAGTTGTAAAAAGTGCTATCATAATAATAAATTTTCAAAGGAGTACTTTATATTAAAGCAAAACACAACCCTACAATTTTCAAAATTAAATTTAATATGTATTTATTTAATTTTTCAAATTTAAACTTTTCTTAACACAAATTAGATTCACTTTGATATAAAATAAATATACAAGTGCAATTCAATCTAAGCACGGTGCAACTTTTTTTTAACGAATCTCCAAACAAACTTAGAAAAATTTGGATCCCGTGGAAGCAATTACTTTAATATAAGGACTGCATTTCGAGAACCCGTCTGGTGTAATCACATGAGGGAATTTTAATGATCCATTTATGCTATCATCCAGTCCCAAAACGAATGCATGAAGATAGTTCTAATCCTAATTAATATTCTGTTCTTAAGCCGTTGAAGCAAGTACTTGCACCTTATAAACTGATAATAGTTGTTTTATAATCTATAGGAGTAAGTAATATACATTTTCTTTGTAATTGCTTTAAAGTATTTGGTAAAATAATTTAAACGTGAAGTAAATAATTAAATTTCTAGAAATAACCCGATGAATATGTAGAACATGAATATAACTTTCTCTGTAATTGAACAAACAACATCATAAAAGTAAAATCACTCGTAAATCAAAAGAAAAAATATATATCTGACACACTCATTTTTATTTCAGAACATATTTCTTAGATATAAGTTTTTTTTTTGTTGTTGTTGTTGTTGTTGCTTGTTTTGTTTCTTTTAGAAATTTTCAATACATTTTAATTTCGAATACATCCTCTAGTCAAACACATGAAATATAAATATAAAAAATGCTCTTAATTGCAAAGGTAAAAAATTATGCATTTTTGTAACAAACCTCAGTAAAAGTTTAGAACAAATCTAATTTATTTTATTGATTTGAATACATGAATAAATAATTCTGTTTTATATTATGATTTTCCTTATTCTACAACAATATTTTGTCTGACTCAAAACATTTAACATATACCTTAAATTACATTTGGTGAAACAGATGTCAAAATTTAAAGATTTCTTTAAATTGATACATAAATACCCCATGACGTACACGTTTGAAAAAATCTAATATTTTTTGTACAGATGTAAAACAGACGTGTTATTATATTAAAGGTAGGAACAAAACGTATTGCTTTCAGAAATGAAAGTGCACACAGACAGATGGACAAACTGGCAGACAGACGAATAAAATTTTCTAAAAATTTACAACTCCCTTTTGGGAAATATATTAAAAAAGGATTACTTATTACACTGCATTATTAAAATTAGCATCAATCACATAAAAGGTGTCATAGAAGATAATGTATTCGTAAAGTAATTAGTTCATAATTTTCCGTTAGAGAGGCCGATCCTTGGTCTTGTTTTGCTTACTGAAGCTAAGTAGAAAAGTACCTTAAAGTTAATTCTGAAGCACTATGAACATCTATGTATAAACCGGGATACGAACTCAGTATCTGGAAACCAGATCGTTAACTAATCTGATAACAGTGAAGCGTAATTAGCTTTCAATCTGAAAAATATATATAAGCATTCAGTATAGTATTTTACATAAAAATAATCTGGTCTAATGAACCACAATTGCTTGTAGCTTTTTACTTATTTTAGAAAAAAAAAAATGTAGTATCATTTAAAACGTAATTTAAAGAATATTATAGCATAAATTATTCAGTTTTTTTTTTTTTTTTTTTTTTTTTTTTTTTTGTGTGTGTGTGTGTGTGAGCACGATTTTAAGTAAAATATAATTGATTTTTAAGGCATTTTTAATAATAAATATAATGCAATTAACATAGATAAAGAATTTTTTTCTGCTAAAAGCAGATTAACAACATTAATAAACCCAATATTATATACGTAATTATTTCCCATACACTTGAATACTCAATTTTAGCCTATGTATTTTTATATATAGCAGCCATAATTTTCAATAATATAAAAGCTATAACGGCCTTTGATAACATATTTAAAATTGAAAATTGTAATTCAAAATTGATGAACTGACAGCAAAACTGCTCAATGTAGGACTATTTTGCAGTTGTGAAAGAAAGTGTACCCAATGCATTTTTACCCTAAAGAAAATAAGCTGTAGATAATATTACATATTGTCTTATGTAATTAAAGAATTTTATTGTTTAAATAAAGCAAAAATTTCTCTACAAAAATAAATAATGGTCTTCAAATTGCGCAAAAATTGGCACTTATATTATCAGAAATTTCGTTTTATAAATCACTAGTAAATCCCTATAATATGTAAAGAAATATATTAGTAACTGTAAACTTTACTGTTGAAAGAATTGACTTCCATTCTTACCATAAGAAGCAAAATAAAAACATTACCTTTAGACACTATTAGCGGTAGAACATTTTACGGTTAATTTCTCGGAAGTTAACTTAATCTACTATTCTACCGTAAAAGCTTTCCAATGCCTCTATAAGTTTATGAAAGAAACATTTGTGTTAGTCAAACGTTACCTTAGTAAATATATTTTATCATTCACTCGAAAACATCACTTAACATGTCAAAGAAATGAGCCACAAGATGGAACACTCGAAAGCAACATTCATTTCATAAATGACTTTTGCTTGAAACAGTTTCAGGATTATCCATTATTTTGAACACATATCGAAAAAAAAAAGAGATTCAGTAATTGAATTATAAAATATTTTTAGTAAACATTTCTCGTAAAACATATCTCAAAATAAAAGGGGAGGATCTGTCTTATATTCTGTAAAAGCAAGAGCTAGTCCCTAAGCTTTATTTATTTAATTACTTATTTATTTTTAAACTATAGTTAAAACTTTAAGTTAAATATAATGTTAGACATTTACAAAGCTCGATAAAAATGTTATTTTTGATATTCAAACATGAAATCGAAAACTTTTTACTCCACTAATTATAAATTACAGACAGGATGAAAAGTAGATTTTGATAAATTTGTTGATATTTAAAACAGAAAAATGGCTAGAAAGTATGTTCTTTCAGGTTAACAATTTTATACAAATTTAAATACTAACTCTGTAATAACCGAAAACTGCCATATTCTAAAAATTATTGCATTCTGTAAAAATAATACTGCTCGGCATGAAAAATGCCTCTGACACTATTTTAGCATATTCTTATGTAAAATGACCTCCTGAATCCGAATAGGACGCCCATTTTGCCCTAGCACCCACCGAATTTTTAGGAATGGACCCTATTTTTATCATTTTCTGTAATTTTGTGGTTATAAATTTGACTTTTAGGAGGGGGGGGGGAATTATATGAACCATTAAATATCTTCTGGGGGCGACAGAATTGGAAAATTCTAAAACATGGACAATTGGGACAAGGGAAAATTTTGGGGTTGGGGGGGGGGGGATTTGCCACTGAAATTATGCATTACATATCTTATATTTTTTTAATCTGTTATTAATGTTATTTTTTAAACTTTATATATGTATATATACATATATATATATATTAAATATTTTTATTTTTAAGAATTTATCTGCATCTAATGCCTTACGAGATCTTGAGAATCGTACAGCTCTAAAGAAATGGAAGAATTTAAGTCCTTCTCTTATTCCTGATAAACCAAGACGTAAGGCAGTTGCGACTTTCCACCTATCTACAGGACATGACTGCCTTGCCGCTCATTTGAAGAGCATAAGTATCTTAAACGACCCTACTTGCCCACTTTATGATTCTGGAGAAGTAATGGACGGGGACCATCTGTCCCGTTGTAGGGCTCTTTAATGTTCTACAGAAGAGTCGAAATATTGGGAGGCAAGATCGCTCCTTAGGCAATGACTTCGGTCTTTTGTTCTATGTTATATTGTCTATAATTTGTTTTTGTAACTTTATTGTCCTCTATAACTTTTGCCTAGCCATTGGAAATAATATATATACTTATATATATATATATATATATATATATATATATGTGTGTGTTGTTGTTGTTGTTGTTTTTAGGTGTTAAATTAATTATTTTTCATTTTTCAAATCAAATTCATAGTCATAAAATTATCGAACGGTGAAAGAAATTGAGGGAGCGGGTGGTGTATCTAGAAAACGGTGGGTAACTGGGCAAAATGGTAGTCATATTCGGATTCAGGAGGTCATTTTACATAAGAATCAGCAAAAACGGTATCAGATCTCGATTTTTTTTTTTTTTTTTTTTTTTTTTTTTTGCAGGGCAGTGTAACAATAAATAATAAGAAATATCATAAAGTTTTTATTATTACTTAAAATAATTAATATAAACTTCAGTTTTTACATAAACCTTCACACAGAATTCTCAGAGCGTTTTTTAACCTTTCGAAGGCCGTTAGATTTGAACAGATCGGATATTATTACACTGAAAAAAAAAAAAAAAGACAAAGTAAGTAAATAAATCATTAACTTTACCCCAAATGATGGGAAATAAAAGTAGTAGAAAAGCTCAGAAATGTCTCTGCCTTTTGCGAAAAAGAATATTTAAAAATGTTTCTGTATATTTCGGAAAGGTTTTCAAAACGATACCAGGGTTTTTTAAATTAATTTCTAAAGTGTCTGTATATTTCAGGAAAATATTTAGAAACCTTCTTGTTTATGTTACCAAGTTTTCTATATTAGTTTGCAACGTTTTTGAATACATCGAAAGGATACTCAGAAACATTTCTTTTTATGCTAGCAAGGTTTTTCTAACGTGTAACGTTACCACATATAAAACCTTTCCATATATGACCGGTACTTTGGATATTTTAGATTTTTTTGTCAAATATCTAGAAAATGACTTATAAAGATTTTCAAGTTTGTTACTAATATTATTATTATTATAAACTTTCAAAATACGTAAAATTCACACCGAAGTGTTAACCACGCATGCAAATACTTTTAACACGAATGTACAATGTATTATTTTATTATTATTTTCCATGTGAATGATTTAGATGTTATATTACGAAATTTTACAAGATCTCCAAATACCTCTCAAGTTAAAGGTCATAATTACTACAAGAACTTAGCTGCTAATGCCTGAGAAACGGGAAAATTTGAGGATATGTCATAAACTCAAAATTTTTTTTTCGTTTATCTCACTTATGTTATAAAGGGTGTCCCAAAATGAATACAAGATTTTAATTAAATAAAAAACACAGTTTTTTTCTTTAAATTTTTATTTTTTATTGAATTGTAATGTACACAGGACAGGGTTATGTATGGAATAACACATAGGACAAATGGTCTCCTTGTTGAAATTTTCCATGACCATTTTGCATAAATGTCGCTGAATTTCATTAATGCAGCGTTAACTTTCCTCCTTCAATGCACGCGTACTTGTGGACTTGTAGGCATACACCTTTGACTTCAAATAACCCCATAAAAAGTAATCCAATGGTGTTAAATCACGCAATCTAGAGGACGAATTCTGATCACCGAAACGAAAGAGTTACGTCCAGGAAATGTCTCATGCAGTAGTTGAAATGTTTCACGGGCTGTATGGATAGGGCAACGTCTTGTTGAAACCACACGTTGTCCACATCAATATCATCCAATTTAGGCAGAAAGAACTGTGTTATTATGTCATGATCTTGATCACCAGTAACATTCACTGCTTGACTAGCTTCATTTTTGAAAAAGTATGGTCCAATGATGACTCCAGCCAAAAATCCGCTCCTAACAGTGACACATTGAGGATGCATTTGTTTTTCGACAATCACATGTGGGTTCTCTGAACCCCAAATGCGGAAATTTTGACGATTAACAAAGCCATCAATGTGAAAATGTGCTTCATCGCTGAAAATGATTTTATTCAAAAAATCGGCATCCACTTGTTGATGTTCAGTAATCCATTCAACGAACTCTCTTCGCTGTACATGGTCATTAGTCTTCAGTTCTTGCGTGAATTGAACTTTGTAAGTATCGACATGCAGATCTTCAATAAGTATATGCTGTAGCGAGCTTCTTAAAATTTGTAATTCATGTCCACGACACCGAATTGATGTTCCTGAACTTTCACCAAAACTCTCATGTACTGCTTCGATATTGGTATTTGAACGGCTTGCTTTTGGACGACCAGTGTGCTTACTATCACCAGTTGATCCAGTCTGCCTGAATTTTTCAATTACTTCCTTCACAGTTGACGAAGTTAAATCACTATTCCGACCATATTTTGTATGAAATTTTCGAACTCTGGCCGCCAGACTTTTATTATTTTTGAAATATTGTTCAACAATGAAAACACATTGTTCCATCGAGTAACGCTCCATTTTTACTAACCCTAAACTATCAGCTCTCAAATGGTTATTCAATAGGATTGGCAACACTTTATTGCACGAATGGTAGAAAATTCAAATCTTGCGTTAATTTTGGGACACTTTTTATTTATGTAACTTATTTTGCATACTTAAAATAATACTAATATTTTTTTTTATTAAATGATGTAAAAATTATATTAATTAATAATACTATAATACAATTATTTATTTTACATAATAATTCTTTATAACAATAAATAATATTTTTTCATAATTGCCACTATCATATTTCCTTTATTATTTTTTGGCTGCAGAAATTTCGTTAACCTTGAGAAAAATGTAAAACATAACTTGTCAAAGCTCATGATAAAACACATCTCTTACATTAGGTAATAATAGGGCTAAGCCACACATTTTTCAAGGTTCTTTAATGAAGACAGCTAATTTGCAAAGGACATAATTGTAATATCACAAAAATACTGCCATATTTTATATTCAATGTATCTGAAACGTTACTAAAAAATTGACAATAAACTTTACGTTATAATATTTTGATTTGAGTATTTGATGTGTCTTTCAAATCGATATATCCCAAATGTTCAGAAATGTGGCTTAGTATTTTCTTTCTCCGATCTTTCCAATTGGCTCATAATTGGAAGATAACGGGTTCGATACTCGAGCCGGCGTAAGACCGTCGCGTCGTGTACAACACTAATGGTGGCTGGTGCCCGTAGCCGAAATGTCTCCATGTTCTCATCCAAATTATACTTCTGGGAGTCACCGAAGCGGAGGAGCTATCTCTCCGTGGAGGATCAAAATTGTGATGGCATGTCTCCGGACCATCTTTAGGAGTGCGTCCTAGACCGTCGCCAATTACCTATTGTGCAGTACTGGTACGACGTTCAACCTATTGAACCAACCGATCTCTCGAATTATTTATTACAATTTATAAATTAATATCCCCATTATGCATTAAATGAGTCATTAATAAATAGCCTTAATTCAGAAGTTTACAAAACTATTATTAAACTTAAATTTAATAAAAGAATTAATGAAACGAAATATCGAAATGTTAGAAAATAATGTGTAGCACAGGGTACAAGGGAATGCTTTATTTTTCATTCATACATTAGAGAGATGTATGAAGTAAAAGCTTTTGGAAATGCCATCTCCCATTTATCTTGGAAAACAATCTATCTCGAGTTCCATATTTCAATCCCTTTCAAACAAAAGTTTTGCACAAACATTCATATATCCTATCTGAGTCTTTTATCTACGTTCCCAGTCTTTGGATGTCTTTGAAAATCGTCCAAGAAAGTTTTGCATGCATGGAAGATTTATGATTATCAGGAAGTGCATGTATCATACGATAGCCTATCGGAAATTATGTTGTCAATGTATAGAAATTCGTAATTTTGTAGTAATACCACTGAAATATGAATAAAAAAGTATGCGAATAATTCTTATTCATATTTTTTTTTATTAATAGCAATAAACTGAATTTGTTTGTGTTTAGATAAATTATACATCAATACGATATTAAAAAAAAAAAAAAAAAAAAAAAAAAAAAAAAAAGCTATTTTGGAGAAAACTTAAATTTCCGAACTCATCTGACATTGTGAATTTTAAAATTTAATATTTATTTAATGTTATAATTTACAGAATATAATTACATGTTAAAATTTAACTCGTTATGGAATTAGGAAAATTAAATACTAATTAGAATTTTTAAACTTACTTACTCAAAAAATAAGTAAATTCATTTTAAATTCATTTCCAGGTCTGCAAACATTTCTTATTCATTAGATAGCATTTATGCCATTAGTTAGTATCCGCCGTTTTTTTACCACACAAAAACAAAATTCTAAAAAAAAAAAATTTCAATATCAGAATTTTGATTTAATTTTTTTTAATAAAGGGTTAACATTTAAAACGTTATCATTATTAATATAATTAAATTACAAAAGTTTTATAATGACATATAGTTACTTTTTATGACACATATTTTAAAACAAGCAATAATAAATCTTATTGTATATATACATAGATATTATTATATACCTATTAAAAAAACACAACTTTTTACAGTGACACTGTATATAAAAATATGCCTCACGCTGTATATTCTTCAAGTCAGAAAAACGATTTCCTAATTGTGAAAAATTATTTACTGCATATAAATAAATGTAATATTCACTCATATTATTGCACTTCGAAATTTTGAGAATTTTTTACGAATCGCTCATGAACGATTGTTAAATTCAAGAAACGTAAAATAAATACATAGAAAAAGAAATATTTCCTTAAATATTTAAAATTTTTGTGGAATTATGAACATTAAAATTACACTCATAGTCACTTCTGGTATATACTTTTCACGATTTTTGTTCTGAAATTCCTCTTATAAATAAATTTGAGTTTCTTGGCTAATGAAGTGATATACACACTTATCTTGCGTCACTCTCCACAATCATGAATAAAAAGAACAAATTTTCATTTCATATACTTAATGCCATTGCCAAAAACCTGTTTATATATTTTAAAATTAAAGTAGTCTACACATTGTTATTTATTTATCTTCAATCTTCGTTTTTCAGTGTTTTTTACGGGATTTGGTATATAACCCTGGTGTAACCCCAAAGCAACTGAAGTGACTCATCATGTTGTGTACACTGCAAAAAATAAACCCGTAAAAGTACAAGAAAAATCTGGCAGCTGAGGTGCCAGTATTTCTCCGTCAAATATAGAGTTTAAAACCGTAAAATTCTACCACTGACATACATTTCACGCAGAAATCCTGTAAATAAAACAGGTTTTTTGTTAAAAATACAGTTTTGTCCTGTATATTTGACGGAGAAATACTGGCACCTCAGCTATCAGATTTTTCCTGTACTTTTAAGTTTCTTTCTTTCTTTTTCTTTTTTTTTCTTTTTCCAGTGTACAAGACTTAATTTTTTTACTTTAACCGTATAAAACTACTTTGGTATATATATAATGCTATCTTCTCTCTTTTCTTATGTTATAAAACATCCCCTGAAAATGCTACGTAATAGTAGCGAAAAGCTTCGTGTACATTTTTAATTAAAAATAATATATGCTTGTTTAAAAGTGGTTTTATATATTTTTTGACTGTTTTAACACGTGAAATCATTGCAAATTTTAAACCTTTAGAAGTTTTTAGTTTTAATTATTTAGTACTGGACTAACAAAGAGCAACATTAGGCAGCTAAAGCACCGTGGTCAGTTTGATTCTCGACTTGGAAAAGTGAAATGCATTTTAAAATTAGTACCAATTTTAACACAGCATACAATAGTCAATAAGTCTTACATGCTTTTTCTTCTCATCTTACTCAGAATTTAACTAATTAATTTAATTTCGAAATGAACGTTTTATCTATTTAATCGCAAAGTTTCATGAGGCGTTACTTCATATTGTTGCCAGTTTCATATTCGTCATTTTCATTTTTTAAATTTCAAATTTTTAACTTTTGTTCCTTGCTCTCTCTTTCTCTCTCTCAATATATACACATATATATATTCAGCCTTACAGCTGATGTGATGCATTTGGGCTTTTTTCGGCGTATTTTGCAGTTGTAGAGTAAATAATAATTTTCGTTTCTTTATTTAACTTTATGATTAAATTTATTTATTGGATATTATTGGTGATTGTCGATATAAAAGTATGTTTCTTACTTGGTTTTTTCCTCTTTGAGTTTTAAATTATTTTCATGTCTTATGTGTGATATTGAGCATAGCGTGCTGTAAAGTTTTAGCAAATTCACAGCGCGACAGAAATATCACCTAATTTCCATGCAACATTCATTATATGCCTTTGAAAAAGTAATGATGTATATTTTAATATAAGGATGCTCAATTTTTTAGTAACCTTTATTCATTTTTTTCCCTAGTGCTTCATGTAATAATTGGTATCATCTACTGCAATATTTGAAAAGTTTTTCAATGTATATATAAAGTGTGTTACAGATCATCATATCAGTACTTTCAAAATTATCACTAAAAAATCCTGCTGAATGGTACAAACATATGAATGAATTGCAACGCACAATAAACTCGACATACCAAAGAAGCATCGACATGACGCCCTTTGAACTATTGTTCGGTACTAAAATAAACACCAAGGGAAATGATAGAATAAAAGAGATACTCGAGTTCGAGTTCCAGGCTGATTTTGAGTCCCAGAGACAAGATCTGCGCAAACATGCAAAAGGACAAATTCTCAAAGTTCAGGAAGAGAATAGAAAAAATTATAACTTACGAAGAAAACAACCCAAAACTTATAAAGTAGGCGATCTAGTTGCCATCAAACGAACGCAATTCGGTCCTAACCTGAAATTGAAATCGAAATACTTTGGCCCCTATAAAATCGTAAAAATGAAAGGTGGTAACACCTATGATGTAGTTAAGGAAGGATGCCATGAAGGCCCCCATTGCACATCCACTCATGCTGAATTTCTCAAGCAGGGGATAGTTTAAAAGAGAGAACATCAAATTTGAAAATGTGCTGTAAATAAGTTTGTTATTATTTTGTGTTGCTTTTGTGTTTGTTTTTTCTTTTTGTATTTTTCAGTGTGGCCGCCTGGAGGACAAGTCAACGCAGGATGGCCGAGACTGCCGAGTTTCCCTTTGCTGCGGACGGAGAGCGCAGAATCTTAGAGGAAGAACGTAGCTGTGACGTGAGACGGTCGCCACTTTCGGAACACGCGTTTTTCATCGACAGGAGCTGAGAGCGTTCAGAGAGAGTATTCAGTTGACGGATGGATGACGACGGATGCATATAGACGATTGCACCTAGTTCAGTAGACGGTTGACTTTTGAGACGTGTGGATGATCTGTACTAGGCTGCTTAATTTTAAGTGAAATCAGAAGTGAATTGTGATAACTGTTATAGTTGGCCGTTCAATACTAATTTAAACTATAATCTTGTAAATATTTGTATAAAGTACTTTAATTTTTTATTAAATTTTAAATGATTAATAATTAAGTGAATTATTAGTTTTCTGTTTAAAGCCCACACAAGTAGGCCATCCCACACGCACACATACACACACACATATATATATACATATAGTGTGTAATTGAAATGATGAAATTGCGGCATATGTTTACATTTGTTTATTACAGAACTTTTATTTATAAATTCTTTATCCCCCCCCCCAAAAAAAAAGGATTTATGAAATTTTTGGAATTTAGGTTTTGATGTCTTTAAACTTTTTGAGATGTCCTAAACGCAACTGGCTATTATGAGGAAAAAATATTTCTCAGTGTTGTGACTGCGTCTTGCAGAAAATTTTGTGAGCGCTATGTTTCCAAGAAAAACTGCATGGAATTTTACGAAACTTTATATTTGGTTGGACGTTCATATAAATTGGTGATCATTCGGTTTTAGTATATATCGTCCAACACATAGTGGTTCCATGCTGCAATTTTACCTATTTACGAAAGGTCTATTTTTAAACTTCAATAATGTATAAGTGCACAAAACTTGATATGTGAAAGGGACATTATAGAGACTTATACTGATTCAGTTTGAATGAATATGTGCTGATAGGTGAAACTTCTACGTAGTACTTTTATTATTATTATTATTATTATTATTATTATTATTATTATTATTTGGTTTTTAAAACGTATGTAAAAATGTTAGAAAGTAACAGATAAAACCTAAAATATAAATTCCAAATAACAATGTGAAATAAGGCTAAATGATTTATTTTCAATGAATTAAAAATATTTTTCTGGAGAGGAAAATTTCTCCACAAACAAGAGTAGGTTATATTGACTCTCTTTGAAAAATCTAACTACTAATACACGCATTGTACTTCTATGCTCTATTGAATTTTCAAGAGAAAATCTGAAAATTAAAAAACTTTATTAATAATATTAGGCGTTGAAATAACGTTGGGTCTAAAAACTGTCGTGATGATTGTAAAAATTCTACATAATTGCATGTTTTCAATTAGAGCATGTACGTAACGAAAATTATTACATTTCTTTTAGCAGATATGCTGAAAATGTAATAGTATTTTTTTTTTTTTTTTTTTTTAGAGAATCAGAATTCAGTTTTTTAATTATGTTTCTAAAACTCAAAACAGTTTACTGGTAGTAAAATTTTAAATTATAAAAATAGCATTAAAACTTTAAATAAATTAATAGAAAATTCGCAGTGTAATATGTCTTTTTGCGTTTAATATTTGTAAAAGGATCAATTACTTTAGTTATCAGATGTGCAAATTTCTGAAATGATAAGTTTCAACGCATATGTATTTTAACAATTTAATGAGAATTGCAGTAAAAAAGCAAGTATTCTGGTATTAAATAATGCGGAATAAACAATTTGTAAACAAGCTTTGTAATATATCTTACATTTATTTTTATTTATTTATTTATTTATTTATTTTATTTAATGATGAGTTTAAACGTAAAATCTAATGGACAGAACTGTAAGGGATTGTAGAACTTACCAAAACAAAACAAACAAGTTTAATCATACAAAGTTCATTCGGAAAGCAGGAGAAAGCCTTCTTGGTGAAAATGGAGATTAATAAAGGCTAAAGAATCTTTATTATTGAAAACTTTACAACAAATGCTCAAATGAGCACCCACCAACTACAATACAGCTTTCACGTCGGCAACGAAGTTTTGGAATGTAGAAAACGGAGGGAAAAGAGTCAAAAATCCATAGAAAAAAGCATGGAATGAACACTAAAAAACTCATAATCATAAGTGTGTTGAAAAACAAGTCTAACATCCGAAGTAATGTAAGATGCAAATTTACTAAAAAAAGTTATCGAAGCTCGGGAAGGAATTGAGCTGGGGACCCTGTAGCAATCATCGAGGGTTTGCTACGTCTTGTCTATTGTAAGCATGTAGACGTTGGAAAATTACAGACACTTACCCAATTTCTTCAGCGGCAATACTAATTTAGGAGACAAGGTTCACTGGTGGCTCGATGGGCGTGTTTAGAAAACGCATTTGAATACTGCTACATCCCTGGCGACGAATATAAGCTAAATGAAAAGTTATACGAAAGCGTACTTCCGCTGAACGCCTTTTGTTTACCGATACCACGCTCACATTGTATTGTGAAAGTTACTTGTTTTGGCAAATTCCGTCACCTCTTGAATTGTGATATTTAGTTTTTTACACTCTGAATTTCGAAAATAATAATTCGTTCAAAAATATAATGTAAAAATAAGATTCATTTAAACTACCTTTTACTAAAATTTATTTTCATGCAGTTAACGATACTTTCTCAATTATAAATAAATTATTATTTATTTATTTTGCGATCATAATTTAATATTATTACGTTTCATTAATACTTCGGTTTATAAATAGTAAATTTTGCTGCTTATAAATTATTTCTCTGAAAATTTAATCCAGTTTTACAATCTTACATATGTAAATGAATGGTTAGAAATAATTCCACCAAAATTACTTCCATTTCGATTTCTGTTCAATGAAATTGTAATTTGTAGACAAAATATTATTTAAGAAGAAATACTTCCAGTATTATATAAATGTGAGGAGATAAATTCTGACATAAAAAGAAATAGATCTAGAAATACTTTATTTTTCTGCTAGGGAAAGTTTTATGGATATTATCAAGAATATTTAAGGATTTTAGATTAACTTATATTTATATGATGTTTAAATAAGATATTAAGAGAAAAAAAAAATACTCGAATTCTATTAACTACTTTTATTTTCTCCTGCATGAAAATAAAACCTGCATTCGTGATTAACTTCTACTTTTTCTACATAGCGTACTACTTTTTCTACATACTAAAAGAAAGTATCTGATTTCTGAAAATCTTGGTTTCTGATGGATTTATAGGTTTAAAATATCCTGAACATGATTTAAATTTTCTTTGAAAATATGAGTGAGATTGCCTTTCCGTATATTACGAAAATTTTGTGTATACGTTGTATGTCACGGAAAAATTCACAGAATTTCGCAAGAATTTATATTTGCTTGACTTTGACATCAGTTATTACTGATTAAATACTGGTACATATCATGCAGCAGGTGGCGCTGTTAGCTTTAATTATCCTTTTTAAGAAAAGGTTTTAGCCAAGTACTCCCAATAGTAAGTTCTCATAGTAGGAAGATATCGTGCAAAATTATCAGTTTAGTTGTATACCGTCTAGTATTTTGTGCTGTCGTGCTACAGACAAAAACTTTGTAAAAACAATTTACACAAGCATATTTACACCCAAATCACATGAAGAATTTGTATTCCTACAAAAACTCTAAAAAAAATTTTTATGCTACCACACCTGCTATGCAGTCCGATCAGTTATATCAATCTTTGATTTTGCTTGCTATCAGATAAATTCATCATTATTATCAATATAGTAGGATCATATCAAAACAAATGTAGAATAAGGAATTATGTAGAATTCATCTATACCAACTAGTTTCACAGAATCTTCTAGTAATTGTAGACGAATTTAGAATGTTTACTTTAAGGATGACGGTGAAAATTATTGAAAATATTCAAGTCCAAGTATGGCGTACATTTTTTTTATATATCTTTGAATACCAAATATTTATCCATTCTGAGCCCAATCTCCTCCGAAATCCGCATAAGCAGGTACATAATTCTGGTAAAAATAAATTAAATAATTGCTTAAACTTTTACAAACTGATGTTTAAATACCATTGACTCCTTGTGTTCTGCAAATAAAATTTTCCTATTTAGAACCTTCTGTAATATTTATGTTAATCTTTCTAAATATATATAAGAAATATTTGAAGAGAAATTCTTTTCTTATTTGTAAAGTTTCTGTTTTTCTACCGAAAAGAAATTTTTTTGCAATAATATATTTCTAATTGTTAAGAAATACTTTATATTATATATATTTTATATGTATATATAGTATAAATTTATTCTTGTTAATATATATACATATAAAAAAACTTATAAAACAGCCTCAATTTAAATTTTCAAGACTCATGAGAGTTTTTTGTTGTATTTTTTAAAAGTACATTTCTTAATTTTTAAGTTCCTCTCTTTAAATTCTACTTTCAACTAACCTGAATATATACTTTGTGAATAACATTTATTTTAAATGAAAAAAGTATATATATTCTAAAACTTTTTAGATTTATACAAAGTTTTAACTTTTTGCTAAAGCGATTTCATCGAAAAAATAAAATTTTCTCATTTCAGCTTTTTGTTTCTACAATCCTTTTTTTTTCTACCCATAAAACAAAACTCATTATTTTTCTTTTGTTATGTTATCTAAATAAGAATCACGGAGTTTAGCATAAAAGATGACAAGAACATTTTTCTCTTTTTATTTCTTTTTATATTTGGAAAGTTGTTCTCCTGTGTTTGAATTTTATCTCAAAATTAAACTAAATACACATTAAAGAAAGTTCTTTTCTTTATACATTTTTAATATTCTCCCAAGAAAATAGTTGAAACAATTTATATAGCTTTCTAAAGAACAACATGAAATATAATTTCTAAATCTTCAAGTTTTGAACTTTGAAAACGTTTTTCGTAATTAAAATTTGAATGCCTAAGAGTGTGACACGTAAATATTTTACTGTGTCATTCTTTTATAAATCATGCCCTGCATCAACTTTTTTATCTGTTACCTAAAACAAATAATTAACAGTAATTCATGAAATTTATTTGTATTGTTTTTATATAGTTAGCTGAAAAATTTAATTTATATCTAATTTTTATGAACAGTAATATCTTTGAATGCATTTTGTAATTTTGCAAATCATAAGTCATATTCAATTTCTTTCAATATTAGTTCGTTATTTAAAACGTTATATCATTAAGAAATAATTCGCAGAGTAACGCGTAATTATTTTTTCATGGATATGTTAAAAAAAAAGTCTGACTTTTTAAGAATACTGCTACCAAAGAATAAAATATTTTAAGTTTATGCTCAAAAATTTAGAATATTACCTATATATTTACACACGTGTTCATACATTAATGGAAAATTCCTATAAAATCATTTTTAAAAAATTGATTTCACTGCTATCTATATAATGCATTTTACTAATAATGACGTCATTTTGTCACTGCACAATTTGAAGTAGCTATTCTTCTTGGCCAGCATTTCTATGCGCAGGGATCGGAGTCATTTTAAGTATGTGCTGTGATTTATTTACGGCTATAGTAATCTATAACTTCAACTCCAGGTTAAAACCGGAAACTTGAAAAGCATATAAAGTCAGGGTAAAACTTCTTGCCAAAATTCAACGTGTTGCTTCTGCCATCTAGCGGCATTGTTATTTTCAGAATTTTTAGCTGAAAATAACCACTCAAAGATTTTATGAAATCTTCGACGCTAGATGACAGAAGCAGCATGCCAAATTTTGTTGGACTGCTAAACCCTCATTTTAGACACTTTTAAAGTTTTTGCAATGAACTTGGACTTGAAATTAATGGTGAATACGGCCGTTAAAGCATTCTTTGTAACTTGCAAACGAAACAAAAAAGAAAAACTTAAATGATTACTAAATATTATTTTTAAAAGAAAAGGTGTTAAAATAGAAACTGATTTCATTTCTACATATGCCTGTGATTTGTATAAAAAAAAATTGTTGGTGAAAGACATAGCAGAAAAAGTTGACATTATGTCTCTAAATAAATTATTCTAAGCGCTAAAAATGCATTAATTTTTAAAATTTAAATTATATACATATATATATATAAAGTTGAAGTTAAATTTTTTTAAATGTTTTTATAACTTTGAACAATAAGGTAATAGTCATTCAGGCAATTTCAGTAAGGTGTTTTGTAAACATCAGTGAATCTCAATAATTATTCATTAATCATACGATACCACATACATATATGTGGTGGGTCATAATCTTAGACTGACTAAGAACATGATTCGACAAGGATTTATTTAACAAAACAGTATTAACTCCACTTTTTTTATATACGAATTTTTGCTAGTGTTCGGATACTTTTGTTACCGACTGTATGTTATCACCATAACTCAAGAACAAATAGTTACAAGACGTCCAAACTCGGTCTAAATCTGTATCATTGTTGTCAAGAAAATCAAAAGTTAAATTAAGAAAAATAAAAATAAAATATATATATATATACATCAGCAAGTCACTCAATCCCTTTTCCTAGCATTCCCTCGTTGACCAACAACTTATCAATTAAAAGCAATAAAATTATGAGGGCAAATGCTAATTCAACAAACCTCTTCTACCAAATAAAAAAAAAGAGAAAATCTACAAGAATAGTCAATAAACACGGAGAGATAAAATGCTAGAAGAGGCAAGAGGGGAAAAGAAGAGAAGGATGCGAGGAACCCAAGATATTTGGATGGGGGCGAAATCGCGCTTCTCTCCAAGCTACGACCGTTAACAGGCTCTACGTGCTCCAAAAATAGTGTGAAATGAAAATGGCGCAACATCTATGCATCACCGTGGCAAAGTCTCATAGCGATTTCATTCATCATTGAGGATTTGAAATCAGCAGATATTTTCTCCAAAAACATATCCAAGCATGATTAAATAAAATATATTATCGCAATATGATTACATTCTAAAAGTCGAATAACTAAAACATGGTGAAGCAAGTCGGCCATTGGTTAGAGTGCTGAGCATAACAGAGTTCTGCATTATTTCACAATAAGACTTCATTTATTATTTATTGAATTTTCAATAAGAACTGATTACAGAGCTTAAAATGAGAATTGAATCAGAATTTTATAATATTCCTATAATATTCCTAGAATTTTATAATATGAATGGAATACTATAATTTAATAATCTTTAATTAATTTATATAGCCCAGAAAGAATAACTGTAGGGTGCAAATGGCACATTATTGTGTTGAATGATTAATGTGAATAAATTGTCTATTACATTCACATAGGTCAGTTTCTTCATGTATTCTTTATCTTAATTTAGTGGATTTGATTTTATTATTATTATTAATAACTTCATTTAGTAAGCCACGAAGAATTTTGACTCATTTAAATGCTAGGTTTTTGTAAATAGAGCAATTTTCATAAAATATATAATTTTAAAACAGACAGTACGATAACGGGGTTAGGCCTAGTGGGGAGTCACTTACAGGAGAATTTTTTTATGTGTCAATCGGTTCAAAACCTTATAAGTTGATTTTCTCCCCAACAATCATATAGGAATGGCACACTAATGTTATTAATGAGATCAAGCAGATGTTCTTTACAAGGACATCCAAGAGAATTCAAATACATCACATGTATGGCGAATTTTCTGGTAGATACAGTTTAACATTGAAAAGCCGCCCTAAATATAAAATGAAATGAACATATATTTTTATATGCTAAAAGTATGCTTCGTGAAGAATATGATAGGAAAATGATTCATCATTCGTTTTCAAGGCGACCACAAAAAATAAAATAGAGAGGGACTGTTATAGATGTAGGAATGTATTTACTTGAAAACAAAGTAGAAAGATCACACTTAATTACCTTTCTTTTCTTTAATTTAACGTAACTATAACCATCAATAACACTTGACATAGTTCATGATACTTTACATGGATTACAAATCTTTTCTTTAAAATTATATCATGAAATATAAAATCATTAAAAAACAATTCATCTAACTCCAAAAACGCCAACTGTAATGGGTGAATAAACTCTTAAAATATATTCATAAAAAATCTAAAATGGTTTCATAAAAGCCGCTGACTAAAGAGCGAAACTAAAGATAAACTTTTTTTTTTCTTTTTCAGAGAAGCAGCCGCATTATAAACATCTAAAAATTTAACTAATAAAACGGGTGTTGCCACTTTTTCAAACTTAAGTAAAAAACTAAAGTATTGTTAGGAACTAAACCTATTACATAATGAAACATTAATAAAAATATGTAAATAAATAAATAAAAACAGAGAAAATAAAACCAAATAACACTAAACACACTCCCACCCATCAAGAAATTATTCTTGATACAGCGGAAGTCTACATAGTTTTACAATTGGTCTTTTAAACAGACCATTAGCTGTTTTTACTGTAACTACGCGAACTAAACCATCCTTTCCCGGATGGGTTGCAATAATTTTTCCCAAAGGCCAAATCGATGGAGGAACATTATCTTCCTTTAAAATTACAACATTATTTATTTTATTTTATAATTAGTACAAGATTTCTTCCATTTTTTCCTGTTCTGAAGCGAACTTAAATAGTCCACACTCCATTTTTTGAACTATGTGCAAATAGGGCCGTAATGACAATTTTCCCCCGCTGACAGCTTCAGCAGAAGCTATAATAATATCACCAATCAAAAAATGAGAGGGAGTCAAAATATTCTCATTATCTGGATTTTCTCTACTATCAATTGATACTAGTGGGCGAGAATTTAAAAGGCTTCTGTTTGAGTTAAAAAAGTATAAAACTCTTCAAAAGTTAAATTCGTACTTCCTATTACACTTTTAATGTGAAATTTCACTGACCGAACTGCAGCTTCCCACAGTCCACTGAAATGTGGACTCACTGGAGGAATCGTATACCAGTCAATGCTTTATTCAGATAAATAATAGCATATATTCTCATCTTTAATTAGGGCATAAAAAAATTTAAACAAATCAGATAACTGTCTTTTTGCACCAACAAATGTCGTACCATTATCTGAATAGATATGCCGAGGGGCTCCTCTTCGAGAACAAAATATCTTCAATGAGTCAATAAAAGCCTCGCCACATAAGGTTTCCAGCACCGTGGATGAGATAGTAGCCAAGATAAAACAATTTGATAATCAGTCCAAACATAAAACTTTATAGAAATCCCTTTCAAAATTTTTAATTTTGGGGCATATAATCTTGAGATCAATAAGGCTCCATTTAATTGAAGCCTCGGTATAGATACAGGTTTAAATGGGGCTACTTTGCCTTTTGATACTAAGATACGGTTTCTTGACGTTGTACTAATATATTACAGCTGCATATGCTGTCTCTGACACATCACTAAAGCCATAAAAAAAATTTCTTTACTGGCAGTTTGAATCCATCAAGGAATACGCGTAAGGCAAATTTGTTTAAATTCTCTTTTAAATAGTTCCCACTTGACATGAAAACTATAGGCGTATTGGTAAAGGCGTATCCCAATCGAGTTTCATCAACCATAATTGTTGATAGAAAATTTTAATAGATATAGTGCATGGGGCTGAAAATCCCAAAGGATCAAACAGCCTTGAAGATTCCGACAGGAACGTTCTTTTTGTCAGGTTATCACTAAATTTCAAACTTACTTTAAAAATAAAAGAGCCATTAGAAGAATCCCATATTAGACCCAGAGCTTTAGAACAATCATCGGGATGAATCTCTAGATCTGTTGATACCCCAGAATTACATGCCAAATGAGTAATAACATCAGAAGAATTTGATCTCCACTTTCTTAAATGGAAACCTCCTTGTTTTAAAGTGCTTGAAAGTTTTGTAATTACCTTTATGGCTTCTTCACTAGAGGTTGAGCCAGACATTAATTCATCTATATAAAAATAGTCTTTAATTATTGATAAAACTACAGGATCTTCACTTTCTATGTCTTTACTAATCTGATATAAGCATTATTATTTTGTTTTTTTTTTCAGTGTACGTTTTATTTGTCTTTTTCATGGAATGCTTCATACCATAATTTTATAATAGTGAATCGAGATATTAAATCTTAAAAAATTAATAACTAGTCTTTCTATTAAAAGGATAGTGACAATAAACTTTATTCTAAAAATATAAATTTTGGCAGCTTTGCATAAACACAATTTAAAATATTTTTGATTTTAAAAAAATTCTAGAGTTATTACTTATTTTAAATTTTTATAATTTCCGTATAGTACCAAAAATTACTCTTTTTTTCCTTATTAATCGTTTGCACCAATTAACAAGTATTTATTTATAATAATAATCAAATAAATAGATAGACTTTTATTTTTGCAATTTGATCTCAGTCAACCTTAATTAATCTAATACGACAGGAAACGTGCTCCAAGCATCTAACTGCTAATAACGGAATAACACGAGATTATTGGATTTCGAAACTATAAGTCCAAAGAAACAAAACAAATTAAAAGATCGTGTTTTACTACGTGAGTAGATAGAAAACAAGCAATGAAACATGTGTTTCTTTAAAGATAAAAATGAGTTGTGAAGCTCGTGTCATTTTATGTTATAAAAGATCGATGATAAACTTCCTGAGTACGAGATTTTGTATGGGTTAGTGACTGTCAGGGCTCTTTTTATTTGGGAAATTTTATATTTTCACAGCAATTAGATACCAAGTAGTACTTTTGCTGCTGGTTGTATTTCAAACTTTCCAATTACCATAAAGATGTCGTGAACTAATACTTGTAATGACAAAAATTAATTAAAGCATTAAATGCGTAGCGAATACAGTATTACCCAGAAGTTAACTAGTAAATTCTAAAAGCTACGCCATCTATATGAAAATGTTTAGAAAAAACGTGGTATAATTTAGTAGTTTGAATTCTTGCTCTAATTCTCTTATATCAGTCATGTGGTCTACTACGATCCCCTACACACAGTAGAAACTAAATTTATAGATGATGTATTTCTATAGAAACCATTTTTTACGAGGCTTCACATTAAAAATGTCTGGAAACAAGTTGAGGTTCATTTGGTGCCAAAATCTGAGTTAACCCCGTGAGTTAACTAGGATCTAGATATTGTTTATTTATGTTGATTGTGTAACATTAAAGGTTATGAGAAATTTATATACAGTATATAATCTCGTGTAAATCGATCCCTTTCTGAGGATTGAGGTTCTCATTTGCATGCATAAACATTTTCTTTTTCTTTTTTTCTTTTTTTTTTTTTTTTAATCTCCCATATGACTCGATATCCAGTTCGTACGCATAGTTAAAATTCTTCCTCTTCTTTCACGACTTTATACCAAAAATTTTCTCAAATACCTTAAAACATTTCTAATCGTAAAAAAATTAAGTGTTGCAGATGTCTCAACCCTATTTAACTGAGCCGCATATGAAGGGTCTTTGAAGTTACTGAAGTACCAATTGCACGTAGGATCAACGATAATGATGAATTAGAGCTTTGAGTATCGCTTTACGATTGACTGTTTCTCACCTTCTGTCCTCTCTTTAGGCCGACCGCTTCCTTCCTGATGCTGTGTTCGGCTATGGTTCACCCATTCCTGTCAATATCATCTACACACCACACTGAAATGCTGACCTCTGTGCATGTTGTTTGTGCACCTGTATGCTAGGCATGGTTACTGTCTTTCTGAATAGACGGAATAAAATTCTCGAAGAATTTATGACCTGGAATCAAAATTTCTTATTTTTAATATTCTGCTAATTGCGCAGTTAATATGCGCTGCAGCGTCGCATGCTCATTCGATGACAGCCAAACTTTAAAATTTTGCATTTTCCATCGAAACCTGTATGTATCTTAATTTGTGTCCAGCTTGCATTACTCCTTAGTGCATCTTTATTCTTTTTTTTTCTTTTTTTTTTTTTTTTTTTCATTTTTGTTATAGAGAATATATACGCATTGAGAAAGCTATTGATGAAATTGTCTGTTTTTAAATACCATAAAATGTTTACACATAAAATGTTTTTTTCTATTTAATGAATTTTCAGAAAATGAATATATTCAAACTGCCAAAACTCAAATATTTATTTCTCATATGGCATAATTTTTGTTCTGCATGCTCATTGTGGTACATTTTAGAAATAGAATTGTACTAACAACTCTGCCTCTTTCTCTCTGTGTCTCTCTCGGTCTCTTTCTTTCTTTCTTTCTTTTTTTTTTTTACTTATAAAATCAACAATTTTTTGTCTGTTTCTTCCAAATTAATTAACATTTTAACAATCCTTGAAGTTATATAGATCAATTCAAAAAACACATTTAAAAATGTTGCAAAAAGTTAGAACTTGTAGGATAAGATAAGATTTAAAAATTATTTAAATAAAAATAAATAAATAAATAAAATTTTCTGTTTGTTTCAATGTAGCTCTCTTTATTTTTACTAAAATCATTTTATTTTATAAAATTACTTAATAATATACAAAAAAAGTAATGGAAATTGCTTAAATATTATTCCAGGGGTATCGGTTCCTCTTAGAGATAATATAAATTTCTTTCTTTATCTATTATATAACAATACTTCTCGACAATATAGTTCAAAAACATGTTAAGATTAATGCAATGCGATACTAAAAAATAAAAATAATAAATAGAGGAAGAACACTTACTTAGGTCAAAAAAAGTTATCACCATTGTAAGATATTAGCTGTCAAATCTACAAAAATTAAGTTCATTAGAACGAAACACAAAGAGAGCTATAAATTTAAACGTGTGATTAAACTAACAATACCCTTTAAACAGAAAATAGGCATATTTAATCATTTTTTTTTTTTTTTAATTATCTTATATTTAAATTACTTTTTTTTTTTTTTTTTTTTTTTTTATGGAAATATATGCTGCTCTAAACATTTAAAGCAATATCTCACTATCAACAGCAGCTGTTTTTTTTCTCTATTGTATGCATTAACTTTTTTTTTTCGTTTTCCCATTGATAATTTTTTCAAAGACTTTTAATTTTCCATGAAATATATGTTAAACCTTTTATTTTGGATAAGACATTAATTTAACTCTTTATTTAAAGCAATCTCTGTCTGGAGAATATAGAAGATGTGTATATATATATATATATATATATATATATATATATATATATATATATATATATTTAAAGATAGAAATAAAAAAGAGTTTTAGTTTTTTTTAAGTTTAATAATAATAAATAAAAAAAAAAGACTTATGCATGATAGAAAATTTTCCTTTAAAAATGTAAGAAGTGGCCACACTATATGATCTTCAAAGTGTCCAATTTGAATTTCCTGCAATTATTTGCTTCTACTTTATGCAGCTAACCGAAATATACACAGAAAATCTGATATTTTATTTTCCAAAAAAACTCAAAATAAGTATTTTATTTTTTTTATGAAAAAAGCTTAAAATTTAAACTCCAAACTAGTACTTTGTTTACCATAGGATATCAGAAAGTTATTATTATTCAATTTTTCTCAGCTTTGTAAAATTTCCCTAACAACACATCTCATCCACAAGACATCTTCAGGATATCCTATGGATAAGTGTGCTGTTAGGGTTAATAAAACACTTCCATTGATCATAGTCAATAGAAAATCATGTATTAACTCAATTTTGTGGATTTCAGTATATTTTTTTATCAAGTTTACACACTACACAGTTTCTTTTACACAACACACTATATAGTTAAATGTTGCACAGTATGATAAACGCATAACACAATTTAAATTAAAATTTCAGGAATTTGCGAATTATTTTCATAATATAGTCGAATTCTTTTGTGCGGCCCTGTAAACGAATAGGTAAATAATTTTCGCTCGTATCCTACATTAAACATGTATATTTTTTTATATAATGTATCTAAAAAATATACGTTCATTTAATTTTGTTTAATGCAGTCTAAACGTGTTAAACTTTATACTTACCAGAAATTTTGCCCATAGGCGTAATGCATTTGAATTCTCTGCGATGTCTCTGTACAAGAAACATTTGCTTTATCTCAACAGCAAGTTTAATGTTGTATCCGTAACGATACAAAATTAGAATACTTAATTTTGACTTCATATGTTCTGTTGATAAGGGACATACACAAACAGAGAGCAGCCTTTAAAAATCCGATTTTAAGATTCAGAGAACCTCAAAATACATAAATAATAATAAATAAATAATGATTAAATCAAAAATAATGAATAAATCACATTTTTATTGCTTAAGTTAAATTTACTTAATGTGAAAAAAAAAAAAAAAAATGATTTTCATTGACAGTTTATTATTATTATTTTTTTAAGCATTTTTCTAGGTTTTTTTTATTTCTTAAGGTAATTTTTAAATAAATCATCTCTTGTCAATCTATTAATTATATTTTCCAGGGAAAATTACATATTTTAAAAATCTAGGTCGGTTTGAAACTTATACTATATTTGTTTCAATTATTTTTAAGTGATTATATGTTTTTATGCACTATTATTAAAACATTTATAAGAAACAATTGTGATTACTTTATAACCCATTCACCACATATGATTCCAAATACGTCGATTAGAAAGATCCTCCACGGTGGGCACTCCCCTCAGGTCTAGAACCATAGTGCAGTCAATCGGCCTTGATTCCTACAACCCAACTCAAACCAAAAGCATCTCATTATTCCATTTACTTACTGTAACTTTGTGAGGCAAAAGTACGTCAGTACTACAGGGCGTTTCTGGATATTTTTACAATATCTCGTTTGTTGTCGATTCGGACTGTTGAAAGCATGTCCCTAAGACAGCGATGCTATTGCGAAGTCGCATGCACGTACTAGTGTAATATCTCATATTTCATATGGTAATGTCATATTTCATGACGCAAATAGAAGTATTTCCACGTTTGTACAACTTTTTTGATATGCATATGGAGCAATGTTCGGTGCCTGCGATGTCATCATTACTGATAAATTTTCAAAGTTGAAGGGTTTAAACTATGCTGTATGAAAACAAATAAATTTTTGATTAAAGAAAGCAACTAAGTATTTTATTTTAAGTATAGATTTGTTAATGAATCGAAATCTTTAAAAGTATTACTTTAATACGAAACTTAATGCTTTTTACAAAATTATCAGTTCTTTTCTTCATCAAATGCATAAGAAATTAACTCCAAAAAGTGTAAAACGAATGGCGTATTGAAAATCAACAAAATTAAAGACAACAAACGAGGAGTGAAGGAAAACAACTCACAGAATAATACAAAAAATATAAAACATAGAAAAAAAATTGATGCGGAATAGTTACACAACATCCATTATTCACTGTCACACATATTATAAATTCGCTTAAGAAAAAATAATACCAGAAGGCGTAAAACTGACCTAATACGTCAGAAGTCTACCAACGTTCCTCGGGTAACTAATTAAAATAACAATTTGTAAATACATCTAAAAGAGATTTAATATAGAGATTATGAAGAAAATCGCCACACCTTTAAAAATATATATATATATATGTATTTCTAAGATCTAAAATTGGTCTACCTAATTAGAACGCCCATTAGTTTTTCTAAATAAATCCACCAATGCATACTGTTGCGTACTTGGGGGTTCGTGAGTTGTCTGGGAATGAAAGGCCAAACGTACAAAAATTCAGTAATTTATTCACAGAAAATTCCAGAAAAATGCAGGTCTGTAACCCAAGTATCAGCTTCAATTCAAACAGTAAACACAGCTTAAACAACAGCTGTCAATAGCAAATCCACAGTACAAACTGTATAACAATAACACTTGAAGCAAGTCTCTCTCAAAGAGGCTTAAGAGCAATGCAAGCACTAGCGAAGCTGGCTGAGATCTGAACTGAACTGACTGCCTTGGCGAGGAAGAGCTCCTTATATGCTGTTCCATGGAACCCAGATTTTTCGAGAAAACTCCAGAAAGTGGTCAACCAATCAACTTACAGCTTCCATATTTGGTATATCCCATATAAGGATTTTCTCGCCAAGGTGGGAAAAAGTCGCCAAATTTGGCGCCAAATGCATTACCTGCATTACTGGGGCTTTTTAATGCGTTTTTAAGGGAAAATAAGGCTATTTCAACGCTAAAACGACTAGAAATGCACAAAATTAGCACTTTATCAACTTACTAAGCCTCTTTGAAAGAATTCATACAAAAATAAACACAATTATTTACAATTTCGTAACACTGCCCCCCTCCCAAGGACTGCACGTCCCGGGCAGTGCAACCCTTGGTCAAGAGGCGAAATTAAACAAATTTACACAATCTAAAACACAAAAACTAAGTTGCATATAACGACAAAACAGAAACAAAAATCAAGTGAGAAATATTTACAAAATTCACAAATATGTACAAGTATTTATATACAAATATTTACATTACGCATGCGCAAATTTTACCAGTGTTTACATTTTAAATTTTAATATTACCTTAAATTGCGGTACTTGGCTAGCCTGTTATAGTGCACCACCTTCGGTTTTGATGAAGGTGTTTTAGTGATCCGCACCACTACATCATTCAGCCTTTTTAAGACTGTGTATGGTCCGTCCCAGTTGCACTGTAACTTGGGAGAGAGTCCTTTGCGTCGAACAGGATTCCACAACCAGACCTTCTCTCCTTCCTGGAACTCATATTGTGTAGCCTTTAGATCGTACCTTGTCTTCATTTTCTCCGTTGCCATGTTAATCCGCTCCCGAGCGAAGTTGTGTACGTCCTCAAATCGTGCCTGGAGATCTTGGATGTACTCCTCGGGCGATGAAGGCGCATCGGGTGGACAACCAAACAGAAGATCACAAGGGAGACGAAGTTCACGTCCAAACAGCATCTGGGCTGGAGTATAGCCGGTGGTTTCATGGACAGCATTTCGATAAGCCAGCAGGAACAATGGCAACTTCAAGTCCCAATCTTGCTGGTTCCTTGATACTAGAAAAGAGAGGTTATTCAGGATGGTACGATTGAACCTCTCGACCATGCCGTCCGACTGGGGATGTAAGGGTGTTGTCCGGGTTTTGTCTATGCCAAGTAGTTGACACAGTCCTTTGAAAACATCAGAGGTAAAGTTCCTACCTTGGTCGGTATGAAGTTGTAGGGGAGTGCCGTACCTTGACACCCATTGCTGCACTAGGACCTCTGCGACTGTGCATGCCTCTTGATTGGGAATGGGATATGCCTCAGGCCACTTGGTGAAATAGTCCATCACGACGAGGATGTATTTATTTCCACTGGAGGTTCGTGGCAAAGGACCCAAGATGTCGATTGCAATCCGTTCAAATGGTGCTCCCAAGTTATACCGTTGCAGTCTTCCTCGACTTCGTTTCTGCGGGCCTTTACGTGCCGCACAAGCATCACAGGATTTACACCATTTCTCCACATCCTCCTTTGCCTTGCACCAGTAGAAGCGTTCCCGAACATTCTGCAGAGTCTTCATTACCCCAAAATGGCCTCCGGTAGAGCTACTATGCAGTTGTTCTAAAACAGCTGGAATTTTTTATCTTGGTAATAAAATCTGGCATCTGAAGCTTTTCCCATCATTAGATTCCCACTTTCTGTATAATACGCCGTTTCTGATGTGAAGAGAGTCCCAAAGTGCCCAAGAACTTTTCGTAATGGGACTAAATCTGGAAATGTCCTGCCAGATAGGTCTGTTGCTGGTCGTCTCCTTCAGCTGTAATATTGGCTTTATGTCAGGATCTTCCAACTGGGATTTTCTAAGTTCTTCGTCACTCCATGGATCGGGATCTTAATCTGATGGTGTTGAGACAGTAACTTGGCAGGCAACCGGATTTATCGGCAGGTATTTCTGTTCGGCTCTAGAGCAATACTTGCAGCTTTCCGAGCAGGGCTTCCGTGACAAGGCATCTGCATTACCATGTAGAGTCCCTTTACGATGACGTATCTCGAAGTCATATTCCTGCAGGCGTTGTATCCACCTGGCAATCTGTCCTTCCGGGTTCTTGAACTGGAGCAACCACGTTAAAGATGCATGGTCAGTCCGGAGCAGGAATCTTCTGCCATAGAGGTAATGATGGAAATGTTCTGTGGCTTTTACGATGGCGAGTAGCTCTTTCCTGGTGGTACAGTAATTTCGCTCCGGTTTAGACAGGCATTTACTCCAATAGGCAATGACATGTTCTTGACCATCAATTTCCTGCGACAGAACAGCACCGACACTCTCAAGGCTGGCATCTGTATCAAGTATGAACTGTCTGTCGGGCTGTGGATATGTCAAGATAGGCGATGATGTTAAGGCCTCTTTAAGTCGCTTGAACGCTTTTTCACATTCATCCGTCCACAGGAACTTCTGTTTGGCTTCCGTCAGCTTGTGCAGTGGTCTGGCAATATTTGAGAAACCCTTGACAAACTTCTTGTAGTAAGTGCATAACCCCAGGAAACTTCGTAGTTGGTGTACATTTTCAGGGCGACTCCAGTTCTCGACTGCAGAGATCTTCTCAGGATCAGTTCTCACACCTTCGGCAGAGATGATATGGCCGAGGTAGCTCACTTCACGACGGAACAAGTTACACTTGCCTGGATTCAATTTGAGGTTAGCCATTCTGAGTTTCTCCAGCACCTTTCGGATGTTTCGTAGATGGTCTTCAAAGGTGCGCCCCACAATGATAATATCATCCAAATACACCAGACAGGCTTCATAGGAAAGTCCTTTTAGCACTGTCTCCATCAGGCGTTCAAAGGTGGCAGGAGCATTACATAATCCGAACGGCATAACTTTAAATTGCCACAGTCCTTGTCCCGTGGTGAATGCAGTCTTCTCACGATCATCAGGATGTAATTCTACTTGCCAGTAACCGCTCTTCAAATCCAAAGTCGAGAACCATTTATTGCCAGCAAGTGTGTCTAATGTGTCGTCAATTCTGGGAAGAGGGTAACTGTCTTTCTTCGTGATGTCATTCAAACGACGATAATCCACACAAAATCTTGTTGAACCATCCTTTTTTCGCACCAGTACTATGGGAGAGGCCCAAGGACTCGTTGATGGCTCGATGACATCATTGTGCTGCATTTCGCTTAGAAGTTCAGTGACCTCTTCCTGTTTAGCAAAGGGAAGTCTTCGTGGATGTTGTTTGATTGGAGGATGATTTCCTGTATCAATTCTGTGCTGGGTGATGTTCGTTCTCCCGACGTCTTCAGGTGTTCGAGAAAAAAGGTCTTTAAATTCTTCGAGTAGCTTCTCCGCAGCACATCTCTGTTCCTTTCCTAACTCCGCATTCTTGAGTAATTCCGTTATTAACTGTTCAGAAGACTTGGATTCAGTTGATTGCGTGGGGCGGTTGATGCATGTTACAGGAGTGCAGGCTGCTAACACCTCATCCTTCTTCACTGTTCGGACCTTATCGCTGATGTTTGCGACTCTCACAGGAATAGTACTCTTTGAGAGATCAACTAGAGATGAAGCTCCAGAACTCCTCTTGGGCTATTGTCTGTATTCGGGTATTCAATCAGTCCATAGCGGAAGTATTGCTTTGTAGGTGGTGTTCCTGAAACTATTGTCTCTGTGTGTGGAGGGATGGAAATTTCAGACTTGGCTGTTATCTGGCAAATTGTCTGAATGTCTTGATTTTCAGTGTTGAACACAGCGATGTCTTGCGAACTCGAATGCAGTTCATTATTCTTGAAGTCCAATTGAAAGTTAAATTTTCTCAGGAAATCAACTCCAATGATTAAAGGATCTCTTATAGCATACACATATGCCATATGATGGTAACTGGCATTCCCAAAAGTAATAGTCAAGTTCATTTTTCCATATATTTTGATTTCGTCTCCAGTCACAGTCTAGAGTTTAACACAGGGCAGATGATCTTCTCTTTTAGTTCTTGAGCCAAATCCGTTCTAATGATGGTCACGTTGGCTCCTGTGTCCAGAATCATCCGGCAGGTGGCGTTGTTGACTTGGCCATAGACGTGAAGTCCATTATCGCCGCCACTCATCGATGAAACATGAAATACTGTAAATTGGGGCTCTTTAATTTTAGGCAACCTCCGCCCCGCGAGATGGCCTCCTCTTAGTTTCCCTGCAGTGATGGTGAAGCCAGGTGATTTCCTACAGTTGGTCGTACAGGGCAGTTTCTCTTCACGTGACCATCCCCTCCACAGCCCCAGCACTTTATCTTCCGGTCCTTTATTTCCTTTTTATTCTCCAGGCTGCGCAATCTCTTTAAGATCTCTTCGATACTTCTCTTCATTTCATTTTCACCAGCAGGGGTATCGTTTAATGAGACTGCTCTTATGGTATGGCGGTCTTTACGGGAGGCTTGTTGGGCTGCCTCTATCCTAAGTGCATAGCATAAAGCTGATTCTACGTCTCTGATGTTGGAGAGTCTTAGCGCTTTTTGAATTTCTGGATCACGAACAGCATCGATAAAGTACTGAAGAGCTAAGTCGTTCCGAGTGTCAGCATGACAGTCTGAGAATGCTAGATGTGACAATCTCTGAATGTCCGCTGCCAGCTCTTGCAAACTTCCGCCCGTTTTCTGGTAACGAGATTTTAGCTGAAGGCGACTATAGTCCTTAGAACACTTCTCTCCGAACCGTAGCTCCAGTGCTCTAGTCAGGGCCTCGAAGTCGTTCCTTTCTTCTTTAGAAACATTTCTCAGGATCTCGGCTGCATCTCCCCGTAATGCTGCTGCTAAGTGGACTGACTTGGCGGTAGAGTCCCAGCCGTTAGCTTCAGCTACGATGGAAAACTGCGTCTTATATACATGCCAGGAGGAACTGCCGTCGTAGGTAGATAGCTTAATAAATTCGTGATTCTGGCTTCTTCTCTCTTTCTTTTCAGTTTCCTGGGGCATGGACTCTAACTTTTCTTCCACTTTTCTCTCCAGATCTTCTTCTATTCTCTTCAATTTACCTTCTATCTCTGAAAACCTGCCTTTCAGTTCCTGATCAAAATTTTCTTTAACTTTCTCCTCAAAATTCTCTTCTATCTTCGTAAATCTCTCTTCAAAATTTCTTTCTACTTTCATAACCTTCTCTTCTATTCCATCCATTTTATTTTCCATCACTATTAATTTACCCTCTATTGATTCTTTCGCCGTTGAAAGCTCTCTCTTCATCTCATCTTGATTAGATTTAATTTCTTCGGTCAAACTGGCTTCCATCTTTTCCTGAACTGCTTTCATTTCCTTCATTTCTTCAGTCAAGCCGTCTTTCATTTCTCTTTGCGATGTTTCCATTTTCTCTTGTGTTGCCTTCATTTCTTTCATCTCTTGACTCAGGCTATCTTTCATCTCTCTTTGTCCTTCCTTCATTTCATTCATCTGGGTAGCTAAGCTTTCTAGAAGTTTCTTCATCTGTTCATCCATAGCTCTCGTTATAACCATTCACAGACAACCCCACTCCTGACACCAGAAATACTGCGTACTTGGGGGTTCGTGAGTTGTTTGGGAATGAAAGGCCAAACGTACAAAAATTCAGTAATTTATTCACAGAAAATTCCAGAAAAATGCAGGTCTGTAACCCAAGTATCAGCTTCAATTCAAACAGTAAACACAGCTTAAACAACAGCTGTCAATAGCAAATCCACAGTACAAACTGTATAACAATAACACTTGAAGCAAGTCTCTCTCAAAGAGGCTTAAGAGCAATGCAAGCACTAGCGAAGCTGGCTGAGATCTGAACTGAACTGACTGCCTTGGCGAGGAAGAGCTCCTTATATGCTGTTCCATGGAATCCAGATTTTTCGAGAAAACTCCAGAAAGTGGTCAACCAATCAACTTACAGCTTCCATATTTGTATATCCCATATAAGGATTTTCTCGCCAAGGTGGGAAAAAGTCGCCAAATTTGGCGCCAAATGCATTACCTGCATTACTGGGGCTTTTTAATGCGTTTTTAAGGGAAAATAAGGCTATTTCAACGCTAAAACGACTAGAAATGCACAAAATTAGCACTTTATCAACTTACTAAGCCTCTTTGAAAGAATTCATACAAAAATAAACACAATTATTTACAATTTCGTAACAATACAAATCCATCTAAAAAATTCTTGTGTGAAACAACCACACGACTTTCATTACTCACTATTACGTGTAGTATATGCATTTTTTGGAGATAATATGATCAGAATATATAAAATGGGTCTAACCAAGTAGAAACCTAAACTTCTTCCTGTAAGACAAACTTGATACACGTGTAAAGACATTTAAAACGGAATTTGCGTAGTGAGTTAAAAAATAAGAAAAAAAAAGTTGGTAGTTTTTTTTTATTTTTTATTTTTTATTTCCGAGCTTTAAAACTGAACTACTATGCAAGATGACTATTTATTTTCCTGTAATAACAAAGTAATACGTGGAAAGGATATCTAAAATGAATTTACGTAACAATCTTCAAGAAAATCGTTAGAGCCGTTTTTGAGATACCAACTTTTACCAAAATTTGGCATACACAATCATTGACAGGAAACAATAATTACATACAAAGAGATATATTAAAAGGAGTTAATATGGCGAGTTTGAAAAAATTCCGAACAGCCGTTTTTAAAGGAACGCACTTGCGAAGCCTGAAATTGAGCTATTTATACAGGACGCCTGTCAATTTTCCTGAACTATCCAACTCTATCATTCGAAAGGACATCTAATAGAGCGTTTATATAGCAACTTTGAAGAAAATCGTTTGAGTCGTTTTTGAGATACAGATTTACGGTCCCACTTCTGGTTTCCGATGTCCCACTTCCGGTTTTTCAACTTTCACCAAAATTTTGAAAATTCATCTGTATACCATACCTGTCTCAATTCCGAAGTTTCGTAGTTCTACCTTTATTAGTTTCGAAGATATGATAACCAGAAGATTCCCCACATACACACACACATACACACTGACCAATTTCTAAAAACCAGTTTTTTGGACTCAGGAGACCTTAAAACGTGTAAATCAGGTGAAAACTCGATATTTAATTTTTGGACTGAATACAATACTTCCGTATTACTTACGGTAGTCGGGTAATGGAAATAAAAAGATTTAGGTAGCAAAATTCAGGAAAACTATTAGCGTCATCTTTAAGATATCACTCTGTGCCACTTCCGATTTTCACCAGACGTTTTCAGACTTATATGTGCACTAGAAACCAACTAATACATACGAAACAAATTTTAAAAAATAGTTAATGTGGTGAGATAAAAGAAAAATGGAGTGCCTTATTTATGACACGTCTATCGACACAAAAAAAATTTTCAATCAAATCAAGACACCTGACGATTTTCTTGCAATCACAAACTAAACATGAGAGGATGCCTAAAAGTTGGTTTAAATAGTAAGTTTGGAAAAAAGCGGGTTATGTAGTAAAATTGTTAAAGCCGTTGTATAATTGTTCTGTTTTTCTCGTTTTTGAGATATGTTAGTCAAAAGATTTTGTACCCTCCTTTTTGCGCACAAACATGCACACACTTACCAACATCTCCAAAACATTGTTTCATTTTTAGGAGACATTAAAACATGTAAATCAACTTAAAATTCAACATAATTCTGATTTACCTGACAAACAAAACTTCCATTAGCTAAGGTAGTTGAATAAGGGGTGATAACAATTATGGTTGAGAGAAAATAGAAATAAGGGAACGACGAATGATTTAATGTTTACCAAATCCCAACTCACCTGTAAATGTGGTACTTTTCAAAGCCTTTGGAATCATCTTCAATGTTAGTGGCGAGAAAAGTGTTTACACTGTAATGGATTGTAGGAAATGCGTTGCGTTCACATTTTTCACGGTGTTTCCAATATTTAATCTTTTTCTTGTTATTTAACATTACAATTAATTTCTGAAAAATCTCTTGAAATATTTAATGATTAAATAGTTTTATTTATTTTTAAAAAATTAGGATATTCCAATTCCGTTATCTGTAGTATTTGCGTTTTTGCTTAAATATTTAAGAATACCTTGCCGACAAATAAACTTCGTTTTAAAATTATTCATACAAAAATTAAACTTTCTCCAGTTTTTTTTTTTTTTTTTTTTTTTTTTTTTTTTTTAACAGATGAACTTTTATTTTAAAATGTATAGTTTATATATATGTACATTTTGATTATTTTAAATGATTTAGTAATATCAGTTGAAATATTTCTCTCATTTACAAAAGATTAGGGATTGTTTTCTAAAAAAAATTATTTATTATATTATTTGCTTACATAAGATTTGAAAAATAACTTTATTAATTAATGCATTATTTATAAAAAATATTTATGACGCTTTTTTTCTTTTTTTAATCAAAAATAATGCTTATATACAAAACAGTTCATATTTTGTGCAAAGTGTTTACGCAAGATTTAATATATTCTGAAACTCTTATTATGTACGCAGCTTTATATTTCGACAACGGGAAGTAGAACTTTTATTTATCTTCTATACAAAATAATATAACGAGTACTACATACAAATGCTAAAGAAGTTTTCCATAGCATTAATACTTTAACCTCGTTAAATATTCTGGAGAAGTCAACTGAAAACTTTCATGACAAACTCAAATATTTGAGTTCGTGTGCTCACTGATTTACACCTACTCAGTCAATAGGAAAGTCAATTTAACTTATCGATTGTAGTGACTTATTTTTTAAGCTTAAATGCTTTTAGATATATCTTAGTGTTTATATATGGAAAATAGAGAAATCATATTTCCCGTTTTAAAGTGTTTTTGAAGATTTTGTTTACAAAAAACTTATACGCTTTTATACGAAACATATTATTATTGATTCATTTTGTTGTTATTACTTTCATGTGAATAATTCTTTTAAGCAGTAATAAAAAAGAAATATATGAAATATATCTATTTTCTTCTTTTTTTTTAATCAATATAAGGAGAGTAAAACCTTTCTACTCTAGAAGAAAAGCCATTAGTAAGAGGTTATCTTTATAAAGAATACAGAGTAGAGAAGGTATTGAGGCACTAAAGTTATTAACAACGGTACCAGCAATAAAAGATATATATTGTTGCGTACTTGGGGGTTCGTGAGTTGTCCGAGAATGAAAGGCCAAACGAACAAAAATTCAGTAATTTATTCACAGAAAGTTCCAGAAAAATGCAGGTCTATAAACCAAGTATCAGCTTCAATTCAACCAGTAAACACAGCTTAAACAACAGCTGTCAATAGCAAATCCACAGTACAAACTGTATGGCAATAACCCCTAAAGCAAGTCTCTTTCAAAGAGGCTCAACACAATACAAGCATTAGCGAAGCTGGCTGAGATCTGAACTGAACTGACTGGCCTTGGCGGGAAATCGCTCTTATATACCCCTGTAGAAAAGCGTGGAACGTTCCAGAAATCTCCATATCTCATCAGCCAATGGGATTAGAGCTCCCATATTTGGTATATCCCTAATAATGATTTTCTCGCCAAGGTCACCAAAAAATTGCCAAGGTGGAAAAAAGTCGCCAAATTTGGCGCCAAATGCATCACCTGCCTTATTGGGGCTTTTTAATGCGTTTTTAAGGGAAAATAAGGCCATTTCAACGCTAAAACGACTAGAAATGCACAAAATTAGAACTTTATCAATTTACTAAGCCTCTTTGAAAGAAGTTATACAAAAATAAACACAATTATTTACAAATTTGTAATAATATATATATATATATATAATATTTGCCAAACCCTCCACTTTTCGTGGATGGATTGCCAGTTCTGTCATGTTCCTAGTGGTTCTGCTTTATGCGGTTGGTCCCAATCTAATTGCCAGTATTTTACAAAAGTAAATTTCAAGATTAAAGTGTTTCAAAATTAACCGTCGTCACACAACATTAAGGAGTTACATACGGTCCAAAGATTAAAAAAAGCATATTTTCTCTATTTTTTCAATATAATAAATGAATTTTTTTTTAATATTTTGAGCATATAAAAGAGCAATATTTAAACATTATTTTATGAAATTTTCATTAGAAAAATTGGAAAATTCATTTGGTCGGTCCTCGTTTCCAGAGGCTCTTCAGGAAAGTGGTGAACACGATTTATCAAAGACTAATGCACTGATCTTATTGAAATTTTTTACACCTTTTCAAAATACAATTAACTAATTCTTGAACAATGGATTTGAAAAAATAAATTTGAATATTTGTCAGAGTTGTATACTTGTATACAAAAACAATACAATTTTCGGTATATTTAATCCCATGTATAACTTTGTAAAATTAGTTTTAATCTTAAGAAAAAAAAAAAAAAACATCCGTCTCTTAGATGGCTCTGTACACTGAAAGATTCCAAGAACATTACGTCTATGGACGATATTGCTGATAGGTGCAGTTTAATACCTATAGGTTTGTTTAAACAACAAAAAAAAAAAAAAATGAACGCGTATTTGTAAAATACGTAAAAGTATGTTTCATGTAGAATACGATATAAAAATCATTCATCTTTTGTTTATAGGAGCTATCCAAAATAATTTGGTTAGAAAAGAGCCAAACGTGTAAATTGCTGGAAGTGCATTTCAGGTTGCGCAATGTGTTTTCAATATAGGACTATGTTGAAGGGTGCAATGTGATGTTTACATAACTTATAGACAACATACAGGGCTATAAATAATTAAGCGGAAACTTTGTTTTCTACTGAAAGTAACTGATTAAAGTGCTTTCACTACATTTTACAATGTTCAAGAAAACTCATGTTTTAATATCAATTCAAAAATTCATATTAGGTTGCTACTTCAGATGTTGAATCAAGGTTGGTAATTTTCAAGAAGGGGTGCGGGTGTAAATTTTCTGAATAAATGTGATCCCGTTCTTTTTCTGAGATTAAAACTCATTAAAACTATGTATTTTTTTTTTTCTTATTTTCTAGTTATATACAAAAAATATATTAATTTACTTTTTGGCCAATGTGCATGCAAATTGAATTCGCATAATTTTTCATGGTATATATCTAGCATTCGTACCAAGTTTATTGCATTTATCGAACGTAAAAGCTACGATTATGCCTTTTTGCAAACGTGTTAAATTTTAGTATAACAACGTCACTTATGATAGATATGCATTCAAATTAAATCAGCATAATTTCACATAATGTCCATCTCTCGTAAGACATTTGATGCATTTATACTACATAAAAACTGATATACAGCCTGTCTGGAAAATGAGGGAAATTGCAGCATAGTACTATATTAGCGCTATCTTTTAGGCAATATATCCCGAAAACAAATTATCACCAACTTAAGTTATGGTCCAACTAAATATCAAGTTTTGTTAAAGTATCCACAAAATATTGCTAACATACACATAGAGAGAAACACCGACAGACATTTTCTGAAAATAGTCGAATTCGTTTTCAAAACATCTCAAAACACGTAAGTAAATGAAAAACTGACAAAAATGTTCACGAACCCAATATTTTATTTTTATATATACAAACATGACAAACATGCCAAAATTTCAATTTATTACAAAGCACTGTTTGTAACCTCCTTTCTTTCCTCCACTTTCCTTGAAGAGTATTTTTCTTCATATTTAATCGTAATTACGTATTTTAGAAAATTTAGCTAAAACAATAGCAGTGTGAAAAATGTGCGCAGGTAGTAAGAGTGATCCGGAATAAATTAAAATGTTGGCATATCTGTATATATAGAAGAAAGTAAAAAATAAATAAATAAAAATTAATTTATTATTTCAATCAATAAAAATATTAATGAATTTCTTTATGCAATATACATTAATTACGTTATTTAAAGAAAAGATATGTCTTTGTTAAAAACAAAAACAACACAACTTACTGTGTGCTCACTTAATACTGCTTCAAGGTTTCCTTTCTTTCAAGTTTATTCTGACAGGAAAGATTTATTACCTCTTAAAGATCGTAAAACTTGTAGATTTGCAGAGTAGGTCACGGGATGTCAGTATTAAAATATCGCACTGAAATATTCATTTTCTTGCGATTTAAAAATTCCGTTTTCAAAACAAATATTTCAAACGGGAATAAAATGCCAATTTCTAAAGAAAATTTTAAAGTATACCCATTTAAACTTAATATAAAAAACTACGTGAAAAGTAGTTTATACTTCTTGTATAATTCATTAAGATGTCTTTTAATATGTAATCAATAAATTATATTTTCCGTGATGATTATTTAACAAAATCTCATTACAGCAGGTAATGAAAAAAATTAATCAAGCCAAAGAATTAAATAGTGACATTTAATAGCAGAGATTATTTATGAACTCATTTCTAACATAAATATTTTTTTTTTTTTTTTTTATTTTTTTTTTTTTTTTCAGTTTTAAGATATATAGCTATGGTATATTTTCATGATTTTTCTTTTACAAAAATTAAGATTTTTTACTTTTCCATTTGAATTTCTCTTTCTGGTGTATCTAAATTTCTATCTCAACTTATTCATTTATATAGTTATAACAAACACCGAACGTTCCATCGTCATGTGATCTTACACGTCATCATTTAAGTTATTTTACTTCAAAATACAGGGTTATTTAAAAATATGGAACCAATTTAATTACTTTGTGTGTCACCAAGTATATATTGGACATGAAAAGTATAAATATTAATAAAAGAAAGTTTTAAAGTATTAGTACACAGGTTATAAATGTTTACGGAGTCCATCCTTTGCTGCCCGGCAAGCATTATTGAAGAGACATCTTGTTCCTTGAAATTGAGTAAACCAACCTTCGATGCATTTCCCAGTTGATGGGTTCATTCTGAATCGGAGACGATGTGCCCGCCTCACTGTAACTGCCGACTCAACTTGGCAGTTACAGTAAAGCGAGCAATGAACAGCTCTGTGAACCAAAATCTGGCAAACGGCAAGTTTATGTGTGAATTAGTATTGGATGAATAAAAATTTAGATATTGACGTTACATTATTTATTAAATTGATTTTGCATATTCATGATTAAATTATTCAAATTTTATTCTTAGTTATTGGTTCTGTCAATGTCACTGGCATATATATATACACCAGTAGCATATAAAGTGTTAAACCGAACATGTAAAATCTTTTTTTTTTTTTTTTTTTTTTTTACAATAAAGTATTTTTTTAGAGGAACGTCTGAAGGCGAGGCTCGTTTTTCATCAAAAACGCAGTTTTATGCGACCCGCAAACAGAATGTTAACATATAATTTCTACGTATTCATGTTAACCCTTTGCTGGTCCTTTTTCCCCCCACACATATTGATCAAAGTGGCTGTATTTTATACCAGAATAAAAATTTCGCTTTTTGAAACATAAACGAAATGCAAAATTCATACTGAAATAATGTTCAAATTTAAGTATATTTATAATAACGCGTTCCTTCTAAATGTTTATGTTTACGCAACTTTAAGATAAATCACCGCTTATTTTAAATAGCAAAAATTTCTGAACTGATGTGTATATTATATTTAAGGTGTAAATGAACACACAATATTGTATTATGATACAAATAAATATACAGTATAAGAACATGATTCGACATGGATTTATTTAACAAAACAGTATTAAGTGTACTTTTTTTATGTAGGAATTATTGCTTGCGCTCGAATAATTTTACTGCGCACTGTATTGTCACCACTATAGTTACTAAGAAATTTTTCTTAAATGTTTTAATGATAAAACATGTGTAAACGCTATATGAAAAAGTATTATTTTGAAATACTGGTGTCAATAAAATAAAATGATCGTAAAATTCTAGGAACGCTGCGGGGACTGAAAAACATAAAAATTAGTATAAGATTACACCAAACTCTTTATAATATCTAAAGTTAATGACAAGATACAAACCCTGAAACGTGAAAAATATACAAAAATCAAATACTTACTTAATCAAATTCTCTCAAATTCAGCTCCGCCAATCGCTCTTCTTTTCAGCTTCTAATTCCTTTTTGTTTATATTGAAACGCATCCATATAAAGCTTACACAGATAATAATATTAAGTATATTGTTATTTGTATTTTAATTAAAAAAATAAACATTACACAGATTTATTATTATTATTAAAAATGAAAGAAATTTCATCAAATCGCATAAAAATCGCTTCAATATCAGCTGTAAGTTTCTAAATACTTACGTATTTAATCATTAACAGTGTGCCTTTTTTTTCCCATTGCTTTATAAACATAACACATTATTTGCGGATGTTTTACACTAAAATGACAAATCCTTCCCCTTTTTAGCTGCAATGTTTTTATTAATGATTATGGTATGCTTTAATTTGCATTTTGGTTGAAAAATAAAGTTATTATAAAAAAAAAAAAAAAAAAAAAAACTAACAATTATTATCTACATAAAAATGATCAGAAATTAATTAAAAGCTTATGGGCGGAGCCTACCTTTCGAGAGATGGGAAATTTTGTAATCTATTGAATTTTTTTTTTTTTTTTTTTTTTTTTTTTAAATACTGAACTAGATAACCCATATGTTTCTATGTAAGTTTTAAACATTTTTTCTTCTGTTCCATTAACTTGCGAACGGATGGAGATAGAAGAGGGTTTCTAGTGAGAATTGTGACCCATAAGATGTCTTGTATCACCTATTCACGTATGTTACGAGAGTTCTGATGCTCTCTGTATATTCGTCTTCGGTACTTTATGGAAAAATACGGCCAAGCGAAGTCCTCTTATATCTATATATCGAATACATTTATATATAATGTGATATAATGTATTCCTTCAGAATACTGTAAAGGCGGGTTTTTCTTTAATTTATTTTCTTTTTAATTTATTTTTTCTATTATTAAACATTTTTCTGCAAAGCATTAAAATTATAAAATACTTTAATCATTATTTACACCTTTATATCAGAAACATTGTATAGAATGTTTATTATAAAAATTCTGAGCATTATCGCACAGCGCAGAACGCTCCTCTGCACTTCCTACCTAAGGCCTATTCTCACGTGTGCTTGTATGACGTGATCACACGCAGCCAAATTCCATATCAAGTTATTCATTAGAGTACAAAATGCAACCATTCGGCAAATACTTAAAATGCCTTGGTATGTCCGAAATTTTCATATCTATATAGAAATTTTCACTCCTAGGTTAGACGATTTCATTCAACATTTAAATATACAATTTCATTTAGCCCTTGAAACTCTTAGCAATCCTGCTTTGAACATACTTACGACATATAACCACAACATATAATCACAACATTCCTGTCAATAGACGTAGAGCCAAAGGGGCCTCCGTCTTAACTTCCACCTTTAAGCTTTTTCATGTTTAACCTCCTTTTCTTTCTTTTATTATCGCCTTTGGCACTGACTTCTTTTTGAGATTATATCCTGTGTTCTCTTGCGTATGTCCTGTGTTGTGCTGTTTTTATACTGTGTATGCAAAAAAAAAAAAAAAAAAGATTGTCTACAGCTGCACGATAGCCGTGGTGACTTTTTCAAGGCAGTTCTGTAGACCGAATGGTGGGTGCAAACTGTTTACGATTCCTATAAAAAAACTGGAAATAAAAATTTAAAAATTTGCTCTTAAAATCCAAAAATATTCTTAGTATCCCTAACCTTCCTTTGAGTTTTGTAATGCTGTCTTTAGACTTTCTTATTATTATAATTTACGCTTTCTATTTCTGTATTAGTTCCAGAACCCTTTATGCTTCTTTTCTTCTTTTATGTTTTCTGTTCCCCATTGGCAGTAAATTTGATTTTGAAGACATCACACCCCGTTACCTCTTCATCTTTATGTACAGTCGGCAGCAAAAATATTCGAGCGCTAACAATAATTCCTATGCAAAAAAAGTACACTTAATAGTGTTTTGTTAAATAAATCCTTGTCGAATCATGTTCTTAGTCAGTCTAAGAATACGATTCGACAAGGAATTATTTTAACAGAACGGTATTAAGTGTACTTTTTTCACATAGGAATTATTTCTAGTGCTCGAATAATTTCGCATACGACTGTAGAGGAAGATACATGATCTAGATTCCAGCTGCTCTCGTCCCTTAACCTTCGAAGTCGAAGTCTAGCAACGCTATTAGAGAGATTATTACTTGTAATAATTTACCATTGCCATTATGGCCGAAAGTAATTAATTTTCAGTTGTATGGAATGTTAAGGGATGTTTGTTCTTCTTCACATTACAGGCCTCGCAACGTTCCTAAAATTTTATGCTTATTTTATTATGTTGTCATGACAATTTTAAAACAATTATTTTTAATGTAATGTTTTAGCATTAAAAAAGTCATAAATATTTAAGAAAAATTTATTATTGATGGTACTGATGACAATAAAATAAAATACATGAAAATTTTTAGGAACGCTGCTAGGCCTGATATTATTGCCAGATGTAAGACTTTTCAGCTCTGCTTTAGGCGTAGTAGGGAATATTTTAAAAAAAATCTGTTTGGTAGGTATTTTTTCAGTTAACCAAACAAAAAATAAAAAATTTCTAAAGACCTTTGTAAAAAAATTTGTAAACTGATTTATAATAATAATAGTAATACATTAGATTTGATACATTATTTTTTAACTGTACGTGTGCATAAAACTACTCTTGTAGCAGAATGATGCTAAGCGAAACGCGTACATCTCCTGACCTGGGTTTGTTTAGACAATAAGTTTGTTGTTTATTCTATGGCGAACCTATACCCTTAGTTGTTTCTTAAGCTTTTTGGGGTTTTGTGGACCACGAGTTCCAACTCTTCCGTATTTATTTTATTTTTGTTTTAAACGTTTAAATATGGATATAACTAATCACTCGAACTAATTTCAGTTATTAATTGATTTTGAGTAAGAAATGCAGGAAATCTGTATCTCAAATCCGAAACCTTATCGGTAATAAAAAAAAAATCATTACTATAAATTTTCGATACGAAATTTTATAGTAGTGGTTCTATAGAGATTCGTATTAACATGAATTTAGAATCAAGATTACACTAAAAATTTATTATTATTGTTATTAGGATTTTTTAATTTTTAAATTAAATTAAATTTAAATTAATTAATTATTTATTGAGTGGGGGAGGGGTATAACCTAGTATTCCATCTACTGCTTTTAGTTAATCATTTGACATGATTGACTGTCATATACAAATATATATTGAGTGTAATAATTAAATAGTCACTGGATCCGGCTAATTACATCATATGTTTAAATCTGTTGTTAAATTCGTGTATGTATTTTATTTTATTCATTTGTATTTATTTTCACATTTATAAACCGCATTCTAATTATGCCATCTGAGAAATAAGTAACTAAAGATCTTCTTAATTTGCATAGTGAAATACTTGTATATCTTAACATTCTACGCTTTCATATTTTCAATAGTAAACCCTGCGCTTAAAGGTTTCTCTAAAACATTAAATTTTTCAATCAAAGGATTTTCCATATTCGTGTTTAAATTTTATAACCATTTAAATTTTATAACCCTAATCTAAAAGAAGTAACATTCATGTGATTCTAATCTCTAATAATACAAAATTTAAACGTAAATTATCTTACTATAAGTCCATGAGAATATGCAAAAGAAAGAGAAATGTCTCCAAAAAGCGAAATATATATATATATATATATATATATATATATATATATATATATATATATATATATATATATATATATATATATATATATACATATATATATATATATAAAGAAATGCTGATTGGTACTTAATAAATTGTATTCTTATCTAAATGGAAGAAATAATTACTTCTCAGTCAAGGTATGACAACCAAAACTGACTTTGCGTGAAGCCGTTGTTAAATATTATAAAAATTCATCAATATTTACAGGGTTCCAACAGGGAACTCTATTTTTAATTCTTTACCTACCATTATTTTCAAAAGATATAATATATTTATGAAGATAAATCAGCAATTTCATGCATAAATTTATAAATTTTATGTTATAGAAATAGTGGCACGATAGTAAAAGAAAAAAAAATGTCGCCTAGTCCTGTACTTCCTTCGTTTATATTCCTATTTTAGTTCAGGTTGAATGATAACAATACAAATCTCATCTTATTTTCAGTTTAAAGTCTGATATACTGAACTTTTTAACTCTTGAGAAATGAGTCCATTCTCTCTCTCTCTCTCTCTCTCTAAAAAAATTTTATGTTTTACAATTTAATGGCAATGAAAAGAGGGCAAAAACTAAGTGAAAATATCATGTAACGATTATTTTACTTTACAATTAAACTTATCCATTGAGTTATTTTTCAGTATTACTAGCAAATTGCTAAACCTTTCTAGGTGTAAAAAGAAAGAGAGCTCTAATAAATGAAAAGAGTATCCCAGATAGCATGCATTTACAGCAAGTTTGATTTGTCTTGACATTATGTTGCCATGACAAATTTGACGCTACAAATTTGCAATGAAACTCTCACGAAGTAAACAGAACATAAATCCACGTTTTGTTCAATTAAAATTTGTTTTCGCTTTACATTTTCACACCATTTTTGCTTTAAATTAAAATTACTATGTGAGTATGTAAAATTTAACTTTATTCTTTGGAATTTATCATTAACAACGTTCCGCCATGTTGTCTTGCTCGAGTATTTAGCAGAAGAATATGTGTGGCATTGCCCACAGGGGGTTTAGTAATACTCGGAGTCAAGTATTGACAAAGCTTTTATGAAATAAGTTCTACATACTGTATATCTATTCGTATTTGCAGATAGTGTGACGTGACAAGAACTCGAGTTTACGATGCATTAGCAAATGGTTAGGCATGACCGCTACCTGACTTAAATTTGCAGTACAGTAGACTCCTGTACAACGTAGGGGCAGGGTTTTCAGATGAATACTACAAATTTTATTTTTTAACACCACTAAATTCTCAGAGTGTTAATCTATTGGTTCCATTACGCCTAATTTATTTACCCGTTTTTAGTATAAAAAGGTTACTTTGATATAAAAATTAATGGTGTTAAAAAATAAAATTGTAGTATTCATCCAGTAACCCAGTCCCCGCGTTGCACGGGAGCCCACTGTGCTCTTAATACGACAAAAATAATTTTCCAACTAGTTTGCAACGAATTTGCAGCAAATTTGATACAACAACATAGTGCAACTTGCACGACAAGTTTGCTGCAAATTTGGTGCATGGTGACTTCGGAGTTTGTGCCATCTTGATTCAGTCTTATAAACTTACTTATAAACTATACTTTTATTCTTAAAAACTTTTATACTTTGTATACTTTTATATTTTTTATAAACTATACTTTTATTACTTATACTTTTTTTATAAACTTACAGGCTTATCACAGTAAACATGCTGAAGTTTTATAGGCTTACAAAGCAAGGCTGCTTCAGTTTTACTGCAAACTGAAATTGCTGTGTGGGTAGTCATACGTGGCACAGTTCCATCTTTTATTTCTGACACTTCTACCACTATATTTATACAAAAATTTTCATTTTAACTCACCATGGAAACATACTATATAAGATTACAATATAACTACAGTGGTAGAAGATTCAGGAAAAAACGCGGAACTATACTGTGCACGGTCAGTAAGCGAAAAACTCGAAACATTCAATGTACCGCTCTTCAGAGACTTTTCTTACGCTCGATATCTCAATGCAGGCAGGAGTTAGGCTGCTTCTGAGCCAAGAAAACTGTTATCAGAAGTAAAGACTTTGTTCATATTTATCATGTTTCAAAATCACCATTTTCTGACATTCAGACTGGAATATAAACTGAGATTGCACAAAAAATATTTTTTGTCTGGATGGTTAAATTCACTATTTTCATTTCGCTATGAACGTTCTTGAACACTGCGTAGATTAGAAAACCAAAAATGCAATGATATCTATCTATCTATCTATCTATCTCTCTCTCTCTCTCTCTCTCTATATATATATATATATATATATATGTAGGTAGGTATGTAGGTATATACCGGGTAATCCAAAAGTCACGAAAAGATAAAAAATGTAATATTCAAAAAGTATTGACCATAGCACGGTTTTTCCTGAAGCGCACAGAAAGACGCGGAATTTTTTAAGTAACAAACAATTTGCTAACAAATTAGTTTAATTTTTTTCCATCAGATATTACTTTAATTGTAAAATTGCAATGTTACAGTAGCGCAGTAGATTCAACAAAGCAACTAACACAATAAAAATTCAATGTTTCGGCCGTCATTCAGCCGCCGAGAATGTCCGTAAGACGTTGCGTATTGGGAAATCTCGTGATAAAGATTAACTAACATTGTTTAATCTCTTAACAATATCGTGATTTTCTTATTGTAACTATTAACAGCAGTAATACGCAATAAAAGTTTAATTTAAACATTGGCTAACATCTGAAATCATATGTAACACGCCAAAGTCAGATTTCAGTATGCTCAATATGGCGTCATTTAAGAAAACGGATCGCTTAAAAGGTAAATGAATACCGTGAATACAGTGCCTTCTATTGATGAAAATGTATGTATATATATATATATATATTTCTTTTTTTTTATGTAAAAAAATCTCATGCTTTTCTACGCATCTCAGTGAAATATGCATATTGCTTTACTTTTCGAATAATATATATTTTTATTTATTTTATTTTATTTTTTATTTATTATTTTTTTTTGTGACTTTTGAATCACCTGGTATATATTATATATATGTATATATTTGAAAATTCAAGCAGATTATAACAACGAAAACGTCTAAATAGTAAACAGGCATGAAAAATGACATCCGACAACCATGATATAACATATTCTTATGCTCTATGATAAAAATATGCTTCTTGAAGAAATTATCATTTTTCTTCAATACTCTGATAAGTACTGTTCCGCTTTCCTGAGAAGTCATGATTTATGAGAGGATTATATTAATGATGCTACTATTTCTTTAACAGAAAAAAAAATGTGCTTTTCTGAAACTTTAAAATGACAAGAAAATGTAAAGTAAAGACATTTTGAAAATATTTGCTTCATTTTCATAAGTTATATGTTCAGACCACAGAAGTTATATGATCAACTTCTGAGAACAAAATTGATCATATAATGCTTCAGAATGAAGCACTCTAAATAAAAGCGTCAAGTTATTAAGCTACAGTTCTTTTTGTTAAATATATACAAAGTGACAAAATCTAGTAAAGCATGAACCTAAATGAAATTGAAAAACGTTTGCAGTTAAAATGATTTAGAACATATATTGGCTTAGCGGATCTTGAATCGAATTCGGCAGAAATATTTCTGACGTTTAAATGGCTACTTAGGTAGATATAATTTCGCGAATATATACATTATACATTTGTTTCAGTTAAAAATATTTCTTAATGTAATATAATCTAAAAAAAATAATCTAAATTATAGAATGAAATTTGTGTTAAGTAAAGTTTATTATCAAAAAGTTTTAAACTAACACTTGATAACTGCTTTATTTATGTATAAAGTGTCGGTTATTATCAGATTATCAACCAACTAGAATCAAGAATATACTCTCTAAAATTTCTGGAGTGGGAATCTCACTCTTTAAAAAAGTGACCATTATTTTGACACGAATTAAAGTGAGAAAATACTATTGTCACTCTTGAAAATGTGACATTTCTCACTTTTCTCGAAAGAGAGACTTCTAGCCACTCTGTCACAAAGAGTGATGTCATCATCAATTGCAAGATCAGCCTGCTGAAGAGTGAAGATTTGCTGGCGCCATCTACTTTCCATATTTCGAACGAAATATGAAAGACAATTTCTCGGCAATCTATTGCATGTGATTTGTTTAACAGAAATTATTGAATTTATTTGAGTTTAAAAAAAGAAAATAATTATGTTAAAAGCTGTTTTGGTAAATATAATTTTTTTATACGATTGATAAAATTGAAGTGTTATCAGTAAAGAATCGAAAATCATAAGAAAGTTATGGAAATTCGTAATGAGAGCATGGAGTTTTATTTGGAAATATATAAGGTATAAAAGAAAATATCAATGTAAATACTTAATGCATAACATCTTAAAAGCGTAATATGAATTAATATTTTTATTATATTCATTGATGCTTAACACATGTGGAACATTAAAAAAGCTGGCTATAATATTTTACTAAAAATTAAAATCATCAGCGAGATTTAATACTCCTGAACAGATGAGTTTTTCAAGAAACTGTGTAGATTTGTCGTAAATATTTAACTTTTTTTTTTTTTTTTTTTTTTTTTTTTAACATGCACACTCAAGAATTTTTCTTTTCCCCTAAGCTACTTTTAAAATAACTGTTTGTCTTAGGGAATTTCTTTTCAAGTATACATTTTGATTTGAGAAATAATTCTAATTTTATTAATTTAAAAATAATTCTAATTTTAGTAATTTAAAGCAATTCTAACTTTAATTTTAAAATGTACATTAGAATTCTATAATTTTATATTCTTAATAAATGAAGTAAAAGTTTATAAATGCGATTAATCTCTTATGTGAATGATTTATCACTGTAAATTAAGCAAGTTCTGTGTGTCCCCAGTGGTTCAGTGGTAAGACGCTCGCCTGCCACGAAGACGGCTACGGTTCGATTCCCCGCAGATCCAAAGCAAATGTGGAAAAAAAAATTAAGAAAAAAAAAGGAAAATGGTAGAAGATACAGTCTAGCGTATCCATATTTTTTTAGAAAAAATAAACAGTCATATTCTTTGAAATACTCGGAACAATCTCACTCTTAATAAAGAGAGAGAAATCTCACTCTTTCGAAAAGAGACTTCTCACTCTTTAGAGGTTGGTCCATTTTGGCATGTTCGAAGAGTGATATGCCACTCTTTTAGAGTCAGATCTCACTCTTCATATTTTAGAGAGTAACAAAAAGGGATAACACAAATAAACAAATAGCTTTTTTCGTCATGTAACTATAGCTAAATAAATTTTCAAGGGGGGAGGGGAGTTCACAGTCCGGCGATCGGCTTTCGCGCCCGCTTCGGGATATTTTCTACAACTCAGAGCAAACTCACTGCTCAGGTTGTCTATCTACAGCCAAGACTGTCTATCTCTACGTAACCAATCAGTAAATGAATTTTAGTCTCCTCAAATAACTCCTCTGCATTTCAAAGACAGTCCCGTAATAATTCATAAATATAGCTAAAAAAACTATTAGTAACTTATAAAACTAACTTATAAAACAGTACTTATAGTGATTTTGGGATTTACTCAAGCAAGGCAAATTAACATAAAGGGGGAATATCTTGCACCTTGTCGTGTACCTCCACCATATATAAGACCTTTATGTAGGATCATGCGTCTAGGACAGCCAATCAGAATAGTAAAAAACAATCGATCGTTAGAAATACTCGAGCGCGTCAGATTAAGGTAAGGTGGGTTAATTAGATGCTGAAAAGTGTGCATTTCAATAATCTGACAATTTGAGAGTAACGTAAGGGAGTGGGAGGGTCACAAACTTGCAAAAAAAAGTCACTTTGACATTATCGAATGCGGTCAATATATTTTTTTTTTCAAGGAAATAATTCAAAAATAACGTAAAAAACATAATCTGACGATATCCACAAGGCAAAGTAACAAAAGTCGTCAATAAAGTTTAGTACGGGTAGTGCAGTGAAGCATGCTTTCCCCACTCCACGCCTCTCTTTCCCTTTCAGTTTTTCTCTATCTTTTACTCTCTTACACCATCCCCACACTACTTTCCGTCGCCATGACGTCATCATAGCTCATCACACGCGCGTTCGTGACATTTTAAATTACATGTACAACGCTCTGGCTTGTTTGTTTGTGTTTTAATATAAGTTTTGTGAATCGAAGTTTGGGAGTTTAATATCTGCTACGGCGATGAATGATAATGCAATAAAGTGTGTATTTTACGGACAAAATACGCTTAAAAGAATTGTTAAATTTATGTTAGAAACAATAAAAAAAAAATGTCTTACGGTTTTGGAGTATCGTCGGAGCAAACCGGTCCTCAGGAAATCACGGGAAATATATGATAATGTTGAACTTTCGGATGAAAGATCATTAAATGAAGAATGTCACGCGCAGTGTTATAAGTTATTCACAGCGATTAAAATACCTTCTAATTTTCAAAAGCTCGAGCTACAGGAAATTGCTAGAACATAGATGAATCTTTTAACATCATACAACCTTTTATGTGCTACTTGTATGGCTTACAAAAATTAGCTCATGTCAACAGAGCTAGAACTGAAAGCTTCAATAAAACATACAAGGTATCAGATACATCACAGCCCTTCTCGTTGAATGTTCGTAATTACGATGATTGTTGCTTGCCACCATGTCAATCGGAGTTATTGCAGCACTTATTACGAACAAGATATATTGCATGCTTGTGGAGAAATGCACACAATCCAAACAGCATCGACATGCCACCAACAGATTACGTACGGACAGATATAAAAGGAAAATCTGAAACGACTTGGTTCGTTGGTAATCAATTACCAGAAGAGTATGAAGATATAGTCATAATACCTGATATTCTAAGAGATACTCCAGATTCAGGTACATATTTTTTTTTCAAAACTTCAATAACACGCTTTTCAGAAAATAAATAACATATTGTTAAGTATTATAACAATTTCTCGTTACAGATTCTCAAGCTGAAGATGAAATTGATGATCAAATCGAACCAGACTTACAGTACAGCGATAATTCAACAGATGAAGATGAAGATTGAAAAAAAAAAATTTAAATCTTCATTTTATTTTGCTAGTTTTCTTTTTTTTCTGAATATTTATTATGATTAAAAGAAATAGATTTTTTTTTCATGCTTTTTTTCGTGCATTTTATTTATCACATTTAGTGATTTAAAAATAAATAAATAAATGCGTTTTCTTTTTCAAACTGTCAGATTAAGAAAACCCCTCAAAATAATCGTCAGATTATGGGTCAACACGAACTAGGACATCAAACTGAATCGCCTGTATAATAATCTGACGCGCTCGAGTATTTCAAAATAGAGATTTTTTTTTTCACATTTAAAAAGTCGCCACGAGCTTGTGTCATGTTCGAATCGTCAGTCTTCTGAATGGGAGCTTCTTTCGGGTTCATTTAACATCCCCTCTCTCTGAATATCTGACACGCTCGAATAAGAATTTTTTTTTTTTTTTTTTTTTTTTTTTTTGGTCGTTTACAACCTTTATGTACAGCCACCCTCACTATGCAAACCGGTTGATTAACATACCTCCAATATCAGAGGCACGCGGGACACATACATTATCAATACCTCACGCGCTCGAGTATTTCCATGTGACATTTTTTTTTTTTTTTTTTTTTTTTTTTTTACATTTTTGAAAACTTGTAGACGCTCCCCACACCGGTGAAAGGGTTTACATCATATAACCTTTTTTCTTTCAACCATCTAATCTTCAAAATCCAATAGGTCCCTACGACACTCGAGTAAATTAGCCTCGTGGGTTCCCCTACTATTATATTATCTTTCAAATTCGTTAAAAATTCAAAAAGTTTTTTCAATCATTTTTTATTTTTGTAGGCTAGATTTAATAGAAACTACTTTTTCATCAGTGTCATCCTAAGAGGCTTTCTTAGAACTCTCAGAAACATATGCTTCTTGACTTAGAAACTTTTAAGCTCGCTAATCTTATTAAAAATATTATATATATTTTTAAAACCATCCATTTAAGAAAAAAAAAAAAAAAAAACTTTTTTTTTTTTTTTTTTTTTAACTTATAAAAGTATAAGGATTAAAATTATAAGGTTTATTTTATTTATTTTTCCAATTTTTGCAATGACGTTATTATTGTAATTATGGAAAGCATTTTATATTTTACATTACCAAATAAGGATATTGAATAAGGAATGAACAAAACTCTATTCTGATTACGTAGAACAAATAAAAAAAATAATCAGATCAAATCAAAGTAAAAATATGAGATAAAATACTGCAAACAAAATTAAGTAGTCCACTTGTCATAGTTCTAATTATACAGTAAAGAAAGTTGCTGTATTTCAATAAAAGTTGTAAATATTTTATTTTAAGAAAAAATAATAATAATTCCAATGTGAGAAGTATGTTTATGTGTGTATGCTTTACATTTTACGATTTATGTATGTATATTCTGTATGAAATTTAAGCATAATATTAATGAAAATTAGTTGTTAGTTATTTTTTGAAGCCAAAAATTACTTTAGACTATAATACTCATAAGTAATAGTTTATAATACTTATATAATTAGCTTGTATAAATATATGACGAATAAGCATATTTTGGTACCGGAAATCATTTGTGGCATTGAAAAAGTAATTACATGGAACAAAAGATGTATGATTCAATTATCGAATTATATAATACACATTTTCACATTCAGTGCTGATTCTCATATGTGAGATTTTCTCTTGTGTAGCTTTAGCTTGATATTGTTTTATAAAAATATATTTTTCACTGTGATATCAATGGAACATGTAAGAAACAAATACAGTTACTTTTTGCCATATAATGAAGAATCTCTCTATTATTAATTCTCTACAATAACATCACTAAAATCATACCAAATGCATTTTAATCCATTCTTAAGGGAATTTTGTATATAAATTATATTTTTTATACTAAAGGTGTTTTTATGTTTTTAACTTCAAATGTGTTCATTTTAAAATAAACAAACAAATAATTTAACTATAGTTTTTTAATATTATGTACAGTTTCTAACTTCTGCATTTCAATAATACATTTTTTGTCTGACCTATTCTTATTCTTCTATAATGTTACTCTATTATAAGGACGAACATATTCATAAACAAGAATGAAAAATCATGCTGTTTGCATACATCATTAACACTTTCCAACTGTTCCATCTGTAAGTTGCATCATTCACCCTTTAATGTACTTTGACTATGTGAACATACAACGGTACAAAAGATGGACAGATAGACTGACTGAATTCACAATCAATTTTAAACACTGTTAAGAAATGTTAAAAACGTTTAACCCAAACGGAAATAAAATTAGAACAATTTTCAATTATTGCATTTAAAATACCTGAATATTTCAGTGTAGCCTTTAAAAATTTAACGCTATGTATATCATAATATATAGAAGATATTTTTTCCTAGCATACGCATTTTTACCTTTTCTGAAGGTACCGTTATTTTCATTATATTATATTCACGATAATATAATGAAAATGAACTTTTTGATTCTCCATTCCTAACATTGAAGTGAAACAAAAGTTATGTCACAGAAGGAGAGAGAGAATTATGTAGAGCAAGCATAAGAGCTAGAATATTTATATCATTTAACCCTTTGTATCCCACAGGGACTTTAAAGTCCCATCAAAAAAAAAAAAAAAAAATCCTCAATATAGCCTAAATTTACTACAGGATTTCATTGGAACTTCAAAGTCCCTATAGTTTAAGCTTTCCCTATAGTTAAGCTGTAGTTTAAGCTAAATGTAATGAGATGTTTCTCATGCAGCAAAGAAAATAATAAAAAAGTTTCAAACTATTTTTCCAAAAATAAGGTTATTTGGGATATAAAGGGGTAAGTAAATGAACTGTTTGAAACAAATTTTATTTAATTTTTTAATGTTTATAATTTGTACTTTAATTAAGAACAATATGTATTTCTTCCAAAATTTTGATATTTTTATTTATTGAAAAGTTATTATTTTTTATTGGCATCAGAAATTACATTAAACATACATAAACACCTCTCAGTTGCTTTGTTAGCTATATTAATTCGTACTCTGCTATTACTCCTATTTAAAAAAATATTTATATATATATATGCCTTTGAAGTAAATTTATGACTAAATATAAGATTTATTGTTTTATGGAGGGAAAAAATTTGGAATGAAATGGTTAAAGTCACCCCCTGCCAGTAGCAACAAATAACTAGATGACATCACACTTCACTTAAAAAAACTATAGGACTTTCCTAATAACTCAAAAGTTTACATTTAATTAAGGATATTTTTTGATTTAGCCAAGTTTTGTTATTTCCGGCATTTTTAAGTAATGAAATTTGGAATAAATTAATTTGACCATTCTTTGATAATTGCTGCGGTTATACAACTTATTAAATTTGTATCTTTTGAGATTTAAATCAAGTTATTTTTGATAAAACTGCATTTAAGAAAATCAACCCAGCTTCAAATTTTTATTTGGAAGTACAAAACTTTAAAGATTCATTAACAATATATGATTTAGTAAAATAATGAAAGAGTTAGCTTTCGTGCTAATTATGGAAGCTTTTCCCTAATTCGACTTTTACAATCGGCAGCAAAAGTATCCGAGCACTAGCCAATCATTCCGATATCAAAAAAGTACTCTCTTTAAATAAATAGTTGTCGAATCATGTTTTTAGACTGACTACTAACATGACTCGACAAGGATTTATTTTACAAAGCAGTATTAAGAGTACTTCTTTTAGACAGGGATTATTGCTAGTGCTGGGATACTTTTGCTGTCGACTGTACTTTGGTGCAAATTGATGGATTTCAAACCAAAAGAATAATTAAATTTCTGAAAATGAAAATTCATTTTAATGTTAAGTTTGAAATAAACTTTAATTTGAAATTTCTTCTAAACATTTAAAAATAACTGTACCTTAAATGACAAAAGTCTACTCACTTGTAAAATTAAAAGTCATACTTTCAGATGGAAAGTTTTAAAAAATTATGAAATTAGTCTTAGAGTACGCTTTAACTATAGATAAAATATACTAATTCTTTACTTTAGAATTTATTAGTAACCACAGGCACCGTTTAAGGAAATAGCAATCGTTAAAACATTTATTTAACTAACAAATTTTATGAAATTCCCAATACATTCCAGTATTCTAATATAGGTTGAAGTATTTGGATCAAAATGAATCTTTAATTTCACTGAACTTTAAATTTCATTTTAAATTTAATTCCCAAGGAATTTTGAGTTTTCTAATTTCTCCATTTTAAATGACACGATAACATTTACAAAAGACAATTTAAAAACTGACATTCTGAGTTAATGTCGAGCAGTGGATTCTAAGGATTACAATGAAATAAATATTAAATTCATTTTAAGATCGTTTGACGGGAGATTTATCTTATTTCCATTTTCCTTTCAAAATTAATCCATCTATCAGTACTTATGACTTACATTTATTTTAAAACCAGAATAGATTTCTGCGTTATTTAAAACAAAAAACTGGAGAAATAATTAAAATTAGAAAAAAAAAAGTCGCTTTCCATTATTAAAATATAATATATTTTTTAAATTATTTTAGGCCTGCGTTGTTAGGAAGTGCGCACATCGATTTTTATAATCGTAAATAGCACTTCTTTGGTTTAAATTGCTAGTAATACAATAATAGTCTCAAGTTCTATGTTTAAAAAAAAATTCAACCGTTACTTAACAAAACGTGACTGTGTTCGCTTTTTGGCTTGTGCGGTATTAACTATTTCCTACAAAATCATGAAAGTTGGCTGTTTTGTATAAATTGTACAAAAAATATGTTAAAATAAACTGTGGATGCAGTGCGTTGATTTGAGTTATACCTCCCTGTTAAAATTTGAATGGTTTATATCAAATATTTTTACTTTTCTGCCTATCACGGCACCCCTTTATGTATCAACTTGATTTCCCCCCTCCCCAAAAAAACATTTTGTATAATTACCTCCATGTTTTCATACCACTGTTTCTTAACACATAGGCTGGGTGAAAATTAATTAAAAGAATAAATTAAAATGACAGGACAGGACAGGACATCAGCTGAGATGAAATCTTTCTTCAGTGAGAAACAACCTTATTTCTTCTCTTAGTTTCCAGAAGCAAGGCAAAAATTTATCTCGAAGCAGCCAGCGATAATTCACAGTGGAATAAAAGTAAAATGAAGGGTTTTTTCATAAAAGGAAATTTGAATACAATTATTTTTATTTGGTAATGTTAGACTTGACGAATTACTCATATTCGTTGATATATATTAAAAAAGTACTATATAATAATTCTAGTATCCTAATTTCCGTTTGTGAGAACCCTGATTTGATGTGTTCATTATCCACACTTTCATAAAGTTGCTCGAAATTCTCGAATTAAGTGGTTTATTTTTAATGAAGTTCGCAGTTGCAACCAATTAACTTAGGATATCTTTTAGGCTTTCTCATATATATATATAGAAACCACACTTCCCTATGTAAGCAGCAATTATTGCATGTGGCTGAGGTTTAAATTAGTTTAATTCGAGCTCGTAATCCTCAGATATGAAAACTCGTTGACCGAGATCCATCAGTACTTATGACGAAGTATTTCGTCTAGTCTACATTATGTAGAGACATAAAACTCATTTAAGATATTAAACATTCCAGCATATATGGCATGAATTGCATTCGAGATGAAATAATTACAAGATAAAAATAACTTTTTATATGTTTATTAATTTTCTGTTGAATCATATAAACTTGACAATTCTATGTATTAATAAATACTTTTTTAAAACTTTTTTGATGAATTATCCCATCAACTTGAAAGAAAATGATCAAACGCGTAATAAAGAGACCAATTATAATAAATTTTCAAACATGCTTAAAGATGACTAAAAGTATTAAAAGAATGAATTGCCATCGTGATCTTAGCTGTTCTAAAAGATTCAGATGTCTATCTAGTCGGGAAGTTAGTTAAAAATTGATTGCAAGATTTTTACTGGGCAAACATGTAAGAAAGCGAGTTAATAAAAACGTGGTAAAATATGTCCTCTACTTTATTTTTGTTGCACATTACCAAAGAAACGAACAATAATCCTGATTTATTTATCATATATGTACTTTTATTAAGCTTTGATGAAAAATTAAGCAATAAATGAACTTTTTCTAACAATTTTTTCCCCCATGTCATTTTACAGAAGTAATGATTTAAGGTTACGCAATACAACATGAAAAATGGCTTTTACATGAAAATATCTGTTTTTGTATATATCTGGCTGTAAATAGCGAATACGTAATTACTTTTTGTTTATCATGCCTCATTTTCCTAAAAAGGCATATATTTTAGAAGATCTTATTGCTGACATGGTGAAATGCTTTGGGGTTATAGGTTACAATATGTCATTAAAACGACACTTTATGGACTGACATCTGGATTTCTTTCCTCAAAACCTTGACGCAATTAGTGATGAGCATTATGAAAGGTCACACGAAGACATCTCTGCGTTTGAAAAGTGTTTCAGTAGACGCTAGTTGAATATTGCTGGAAGTATTCTAAAGAACGCTAAAATACGTTTATGGAAGTTCGCTAGCTGAATATTGCTGGTCTGTTATCAGGGACACATCAACAGATACCTACAAGAGGACACGGTCAAAAAAATCGTTTTCGTGTTTGTGTTTTCTATAACCAAGCCTCTGTGACCTTTCTGTGTAACGAATTTGTACACATATGAAAAGTGTGTCTCGTACAAAAACGGTACGTGATGTACCATTTGGTTTTGATATATGAATCAAGCAACTTTTATTTATACAGAATCACATACTTTCATATAAAAAACGTTAAAATGTTCCCATTTGTTGCACAGTGCAGAAATGGAACAGTCTCAGAAAACTCATACCACTACTAATACAACAAAATTTTCTACTTCTTAAATCGGCGATTTTTAAGTATAATTTTTTTTAAGAAATACTGGTATGAGTTTTGCACCAGTGTTCCACCTCTGACAGTGCCATTAGCAGATTTTTCCTTAATGACTTCAGAAACCATTAATTTGCTGCAAGCATTATCAGTTTTTCACTGATAGTATGAGGTTTTGCTGTTTTTGATATAAGGAGAGAAATTTTAAATGATGCTCTTGCAACATATTCGTTGTTGCATCCAGTTGCAGTAATTTTTATTATGTTCTTGCCACTTAAAACATATTGCTCATTACTTTTAAAGAAACCGATCCAACTTTACGAATTCTCATGATGTTTAGAAAGAATATATCTCTACAATTTTGTAATTCTTATGATTTGTTCGACCAAACCTCGTAACATAGCACAAATTGAGGTAAATGCTTGTTGGCTGAACTTGTACACGTGAATCCAAAATACAAATACTATTTGCTATAAAGACGAGTCTTTTTATTTCTCCTTGCAAAAATTCCACATTTCTTTAAATAAGAGTCTTCATCATCGTCGTTCATATTTTTGAGTTTCAAAGTAAGCGAGTGATAGTAAAATTGAGTCATTATCTTTATTATGTAAAACACACAATTAAGTTACAAAATAGTAATCGAAATTGATAAGGAAATTGCGAAACAACAACAAGAAAATTAACAGCTCTGTCTAAAAATGAAAAAAATCTTCAATGAATTAAAATGGCAAATTAAACACAAAATGAAAGATGAAAAAGAAAAACTCTTATTGGACAAAAGGGATCACTTGGCCCCTTCTAGTAGTCTTTTAAGCATTGGGTGCATTCTAGTGATCTAGTCTACAAGGGCGTAGCTTTCAATTCTCTCATGCGTCCTTTCAGAGTCGTGGGCCCCCTAGATAAGTACCTCAAACTCTCGGGTGTCCGCAGAACACATTTTAAGAGACCCTGGTTCATATAATCAAAAAGAAACCAAGCCCATCAACCATAGACTTCAGTCTATTTTATTTGAAAGGAAACTAGCTACGTGTGCATGTGATATTTTTGTGTATACGCACTACAACTCAAATTTTTCCAAAGGAAAGATCTATCGAGTTTCAGACATTAGAAAGTGTACCACAATCTGAAGACAATGACACCGCAATTTTGAAAACTCGTTCAATCTATCCGAATAAGTTATGAAGCAATTTTTTTTTCTAATCTAAAATTGTAAAATTAGTCAAAAAAGTACCTACAGCCTCCTCACAATAATAAAGCTTGTGATATTAAAGATTTTAACAAAAGTTTTCAAAGTTTCTTCAAAATGCGAAGCTTCAGTGCATTGAATAGAAGGACTTCACATTCTAATACTGTGCTGTAAACTTTCGTTAAACATTAAATGTCACAAATTTCCTTTTGATAGGCTGCAGCCTGTTTTTATTTATGACTTTTTCACAATTTAAACTTTTATGATTATGAAAACTTTGTTGCTTTTATGTTTATATCATCGATATTACGTTCGAAAAAGGTGTACACTGGTAGTAAAATTATAATGTAAAAGCCAGACTTCGGCCGTTTAGCCGTGTGGTCTGTTTTAACACAAATTGGTGGATCTGACCATAATGCTTTCCACAGCATTTATATGGTGAATATAAAATGCCACTTCTATTTTAACTCACCATAATAGACTGAAATAATTTCGATCATTGTAGATTCCCCAATTTCAAACTTTCAAGATTTGTTGATGTGTTTTGATGTTTTATGTTAAAAAATATTATAAAAAATAATTAAAATTTTTGTTAAAATTATCAGAATTCGAGTTATTAAAAAATCGCAAGCAATATGGAATAGTTTCAGTAATATGCAGTACTTCATATTACTGTAATCTCCATTTCAGAGAATAAATCACCTCAACCACTTGTTGGTAGAAGTAAGTTCACGGGAATCAGACAACTAACTCAACTCCCCTACCGGCAATGCCACTTACTAGGTTTTTCACTCATTTTACTGCTTCACAAATAATTTACAGAATTCGAAATACCTCCAAAATTGTCTGAATTTTGATAAACTAAAGAGATTGTATGACACAGAAACAGCTCTCTTCACTGACACAAGGTGAACTACTATTCATATTTGAGATCCAGTGAAGACATTTGACGTAATTCCGATAGATTTACCGCACCGCAATGGTGAGATATAATATGGAATTTAATTTTTCTCGACTATTCCATATTTCAAGCACATGTTGATTTAGATACATTTTTTTAGAAAAATTATAACTATTTTCACTAAACTGAAAGTAATCATAAAATTATTTATTTATTTATTTATTTATTATTCCATAAGATAAGTTTTAACAGACTAGAAAATATGAATCAAATGCAATTTAACATCAAATGAGAATTTCGTACTGCATGTAGAAATGTGTTGATTGAACAAACTTCCATGAATATATATAAATTCATTGTATGGATATTTTAGATATCTTCTAAATATTCGTAAAGATTTGTACACAGTTACATACAACGCATTTGAATTCTAAAATCTGCATATGAAATTTTTAGAATACATTAAAATTTCTCAAAGCACAGTGCAGTTGTATTTTCTAAATGTTCATATGTTGCTGTTGTAACTATCAATAGCTGCTAAAACCATTAAAATTTTCGTGCAGTGAAGTAAAAATTTGCCATCAGAAAATAATTCTGCTTTTAAAGTCATTTCGAATTTTTATTTCTTGCAATCAATATCTTTGCGTAGAATTCAACTATTCTTTTCCATTGCTATTTCTAATTATAAATTTTAAATGAATATTTAAACACTTTTTTTCATTTTATAAAAATTATTTGTACACTTACTTAAATAAATGGCTTTTATAAATTAAGGATTTTACTTAAAAAGGTTTCTATATATATATTTTTTTTTTTTTTTTTTTTTTTGAAATTTTACACAATAATAGCTTTATAAGTTTACATTAAATTAAAATATTTAAAAAAATGTTAATATAGTCTTTTTCCAACTAACTTTTTTTTTTCATATTTTACACAGAAATTAAAAATATGAAACTAAACAATTACATTAAAAATAACCTTTTGTATATTATTTATCATATAAACAAATTTTTATTTACCATACTTTTTACTTTCCGAACACTATAGTGAGGAAAGTATTGTAATCATGTCAAAAATCCGAATTTGAGATTTTGATGTTTCTATACGTTTCAAGGTCCAATGAGTCCGTTTTCACTATTTTTGCGATGATGTATGTATGTGTGTGTGTATGTATGTGTGTATGTATGTGTGTATGTATGTGTGTATGTCTGTGAGTGAACACGCTAGCGTCTAAACGCTTTGTTCGAATAAGCTGAAAGTTGGTACGTATGTTGTAAGTCACCATAGTACGAACCCTATAGATTTTGGTGAATCTAGGACTTATAGTTTTTTTACAGGGACACAAAGAAAAATTCTTTATCATTACGGCCTATGGGACCAAAATCCTAAAAGTGCGATAGCATCTAAACGCCTTATTCAATTGAGCAAAAAATTTATACACATATTATAGGTCACAGATACTCAATCTGTATAGATTGTGGAGAATCTAGGACTTATAGTTTTCTTACAGGGACATAAAGAAAAATTCTTTATCATTATGGCCAATGGGGCCAAATTTTTAAAAGTGTGATAGCGTCTAAACGCCTTATTAATATAAAAAAAAAAATTGTACACATGTTATAGGTCACAGTTGCACACACTGTATAGATTTTGGTGAATCTAGCACTTACAGTTTTTTTACAGGGACACAAAGAAAAAATCTTTATCATTATGGTCTATGGGACCAAATTTTTAAAAGTGCGATAGCATCTAAACCCCTTATTCAATTGAGCTGAAAATTTATATGAATATTATAAATCACTGTTGCACTAACTATAAGCATTTTGGTGAATCTAGCATTTATAGATTTTTACAGGGACACAACGAAAAATTCTTTATCATTATTATCTATGGGCTCAAAGTTCAGTAGCGTTAAATGAAACATCGTGTAATATATGAAGAAAAATACTCAAACACTCTATTATGGTTTTCTCCCTTTTGTTTGTTTAACAACTCCTCTTTCTTTACTTTATCTACAAAACTGTTAATTACTCAATGTTCGGAAAGTCGAGTGGAGTCACTCCAGATTTTTTCGAAAGCGCACGGTTTCGCAACTATAGATGTAAAATGCTTTTTGAAAAAAAAAATAATAATAATAATAAATCTGCATTAATAATATAATAATATTATTATTTTTATTATTATTATTTTTTTTTTTTTTTTTGTCTTTTAGTATAGGTAAACAACAAAGGGATAAAAATCGATAAAGCAATAAATAAATCAAATAATTTTCCAGGACTTTATAAAATAAATATAAGAATCAATTTTCTAAAATTTATCATCAAAAGCGTTAACACTCTCAGATATAATTTTTATTTTGCTTATTCAAATAAAACACAGAATAACCTAAAAAAAATTTTTCAAGACATCTTAAATATTTTGATTTCTTATTTTATTAAATATATTTATATAAAGATAAATTATCATAAAATTTCAAAATGTATATAATCCTTTTGAAAGTTAAATTTAATCAGGTTAGAGAATGTATTTGCATCTTTCAATACTTACTCTCTTCCTAATGCATTTTAGTTTAATACTAAGAAAGAGAGCACTTACAGATGCTAATTAAAATAATTTCCTACGACATGCTTTCGATTGCTCTCACCAAAGTGAAATTTTCTACTTCTCCAAACTGCACTTACACTGCCTGTCTTACAAATTAAATTTAGAAACGGGGCAATATTACCAGGTAAATTTCAAATGAAAAGTGCTACGAAGTTATTTATTTCATTTATTTAAAGGCGTAAATAATTGAATTACTTTTCTAAAATGTATTCTAATGTGCAAATATCAGTAACAAAAAAAAAAAAAAAAAAAAAAAAAAAGGATATTTAATTGGAAATGTCCATGCACTTCTACAGTCGGTAAAAAAAGTATCCGAACACTAGCAAAAATTCCGATATAAAAAACGAGAATATATATATATATATATTTGCAAACTGTGTTTAATTCTCTCAATTTTTCAAACTTTATAGATTTTTAAAATGTCTACAAACTTATGGGACTCCCAGTATTACAGTCGGCAGCAAAAGTATTCGAGCACTAGCCAATAATTCCGATATCAAAAAAGTACCCTTAATACTGTTTTATATCTAACGCTCCCTATATGGGATAAAGCCAAAATTATTACAGCACCATCTAATATCCAAGAACTTTACATTTCTGAAGCTATTAATATAATTAAATGCAAAAATGCAATAAATTCCAAAGATGCTGCAATTTTGCCAATAATTTGGCACAATATTATAAAATAGTTAATAGTTTATTTCTGTTAATTCATGATGGTTTTTCTCCCACAATAGCCTCGTGTGAAATTTCAATAGTTCCAGCTTGTCTTATTTTTCTTAGCTCCTTGATCCAACCTCTACCGGACCTCAAATTGCCTTTGCTGATATTCACGTTATTAATAGACTTAACTGTTGACTGTGAAAAGAAAACATATTTAAAAATGCTCATTGGAAACGAATAATTAAAAATCCCTGATGATGCTTTACTATTAAAGCGAAAAGCTTTGGATAAAAATTTTAACATCTTTTAAATTCTATAAATTTACGTGTGCTTAAAGTGTTTTTAATATATTTAACAAATGACACGTGCTCAATTTAACTCTCTTTTTCCTTAGAGATTATTTATAATACTGTTTTGTTCAATAAATCCTTGTCGAATAATGTTCTTATACTGACTAAGAACATCATTCGACAAGAATTTATTTAACAAAACAGTATTAACTCTACTTTTTTTACATAGGAAATTTTGCTAGTGTTCGGATACTTTTGTTACCGACTGAACTTATTTCTTATAGAAAACATAAGATACTTTCAAAAGGTTAATTCTTCAAAACAAATCAGGAACTGGTTTGTGAACTTGAACTTTAGAAGATGGAAATTTTGCTGATTACCATCTGGGTATATATCGGTCAACAGTCGGCGGAGTTTTGCCAGACATTCTCCCCTTGAAGGTTTATTTTCGAAATATATTAATTCAAACTTTTATTTTTTGATTATTGAATTTAAGTATTTTAATTTTTATAAATATTTAAGAAATAGAATTTTTAGAACTGTTATGATAAATTTGTTACTGAATGTTAACTTATTATTTCTATATAAAAATATTTCTTTAAAATTGAGAACAATGTAGTTATTTTCATTATTAATTATTCCTTTGGTTCGTTAAGATTTATCATGAACTATTTTTCTTGAAAAAGACAAAAAAAAAAATCTGGAGTGACTCCACTCGACTTTCCGAACATTGAGTAATTAACAGTTTTGTACATAAAGTAAAGAAAGAGTAGTTGTTAAACAAACAAAAGAGAGAAAACCATAATAGAGTGTTTGAGTATTTTTCTCCATCTATTACACGTTGTTTTATTTAACGCTACTGAACTTTGAGCCCATAGATCATAACGATAAAGAAATTTTCGTTGTGTCCCTGTAAAAACCTATAAATGATAGATTCACCAAAATGCTTATAGTTAGTGCAACAGTGATTTATAATACTCATATAAATTTTCAGCTGAATTCAATAAGGCGTTTAGATGCTATCGTACTTTTAAAAATTTAGTCCCATAGGCCATAATGATAAAGAATTTTTCTTTGTGTCCCTGTAAAAAAACTGTAAGTGCTAGATTCACCAAAATCTATACAGTTAGGTCAACTGTGATCTATAACATATGTATAAATTCTTTGCTCGGATTAATAAGGCGTTTAGACGCTATCACATTTTTAAAAATTTGGCCCCATAGGCATAATGACAAAGAATTTTTCTTTGTGTCCCTGTAAAAAAACTATAAGTGCTAGATTCTCCAAAATCTATACAGATTGAGTATTTGTGATCTATAATATGTGTATAAAATTTTTGCTCAATTGACTAAGGCGTTTAGATGCTATCGCACTTTTAAGATTTTGCTCCCATAGGCCATAATGATTAAGAATTTTTCTTTGTGTCCCTGTAAAAAAACTATAAGTGCTAGATTCACCACAATCTATAGGGTTCGTACTATGGTGACTTACAATATGCGTACCAACTTTCAGGTTAATCGAACAAAGCGTTTAGACGCTAGCGTGTTCACTCACAGGCATACACACATACACACATACACACACACATACATACATCATCGTAAAAATAGTGAAAACGGACTCAGGGGACCTCAAAACGTATAGAAACATCAAAATCTCGAATTCGGATTTTTGACATGATTACAATACTTTCCTCACTATAGTGTTCGGAAAGTAAAAAAAAAATCGTCATGGTAATGCAATTTTTAATTATAAATACAGATGAAACGATCCCTATGCTAATAATTTGAAATAAAAAGAAATATGTTATTCGTATAAGAATTAGTATTAGAACATTATAGCATTTTAATTATATTATTGCACATTTATTAATAACAAGTTTAAGAAGGTTTATAATAAATTAAAATATATATACTATATAAATAATAATAAAACCTTTACTTTAAAATAATTATAATGCTCCTCGGAAACATGTATTACTATAACAGAATAATGGTATTCGAAAACAACGTAAGCATTGTAATATTTCTACTTTATTTTATTTTATTCTATTTTATTTTGTGTGTGTGTGTATGCGTATGTGTATGTGTTGATATTATAAATATTTATGAAAGAACTCAAATGTAAAATACTAACAGAATATTTCTAAAAAAAATTCCATGAATTTTAACAGCTACATCCTTGAAAGCAGTAGCTTACAAAAGACGGCAAAACTTCATGCATTTAAATGCGATACAATTTTGGAATTCAAATATGTTTTCTCGGCAAAAATACTTTACAGATGGGGAATTTTTATTGTGTACTCATGTAATTAATTTTAAGATGAAAATTCTTTATAAATAATGTTTAAATAACACACGTTAAAGTAAATTATCTTTTAAGATATGATGATTTTTTAATTAAAATAAGGAATATTTTAAAATATTCTGAAATACGGTACTTTTTCATTAAAATAGTGATATTTTCAGCATAACGTATGTTAAAAGGCTTTTAAATCTTATTTTGCACTACAACTGCATAGTTTTCAAATCAGCTAGGTCAACTTATATATGTCAAATGTAATAGGATAATTTTGTTCTAATTAAAGTAAATAGCATTAAGATTCAGTACAATATAATGTATTCTTTCTTAAATGTAAAAATGTTTAATAATATAATGAAATACATTGAAAAAAATATGGAAGAAGAAAGTAAATAAAGAAAATGGTACGATACAGCTAACTATGGGCAAAAAGAAAGGGTACACTTGTATCAATATATGATAGAGAAAATACAAAAATAAAAAAGATATAAAAAATTGTATGATTGCTTTACTTCTTTGAAGCGAAGAAAAGAACATAAACAAGAACGACAAATCATGCGTTTTGCATTTACACTTTCCAACTGTACGTACGTGATGTACTGGATAACTTTCAATGTTCTTTATTTACATTATCACACCCCGAACAGACAGAAGGACTAAAATACATACAGATAGACTAATTGAATGCATAATCACTCTTACACATTGTTGGAAAATGTTAAAAAAATTCTTACGCAAAAGAAAGGGCAAACCTTTTAATTTTAATTGCAGCCCTTAATGTATTTGAATATTTTAGAGTTGTCCTATAAATCTGAAAGATAACCATATTATATTCTATTAAAAAAAACATTACTTTCGCATATTAACAGTAATTAAAACCCGAATAAACTACTACGTCAGAAATACCAAAGAAAAATATTGGAAATGCATACAGCTGTTTCGGCAGCCTTAAGCGTGCCGTCTTCAGTGCAAAAAGGATGCACTTTGCACCTGCACTTTTCATCCTTTTTACACTGAAGACGGCACGCTTAAGGCTGCCGAAACAGCTGTATGCATTTTCAATATTTTTCTTTGGCGTTTCTGAAGTTTATTCTGACGTTTATTCGTAGTTTATTCGGGTTTTAATATTCCAACGCCAATTCTCCTGTTATTATTATTAACAGTAATTGTCAATTTCTTTATGATTTTTGCAGTAGAAAGTTATTTAAATATGATTTATAAAAATATCTGTCCTTTTTTTTTTTTTTTTTTTTTTTTTTTTTTTTGAGGAAGGGGGGGGGGGTGCACACTTAAAAATTGTAAAAGGGGTTAAAAATGTAAACGAAAATGAAATTCCAGCAAATTTTCAATAATAGCCATTAATATAAACCAGTAAGTTTTAAAGCTAACCATAATATACTTTATAGAAAATATTCTTTTGCGTTCATGAATAACATATTTCAATTTCAATAAGATTGGTGCAAAGTAAAGTTATTTAAATTTGTGTCATATAAATAACACTCATTGAACGCAATGCTTTTGAATATTTTGATTGTCTCTGTACACAAACAAGTAGTGTTATTTACTCCATTTTCTACAGAAAGCATTCGATATTGAACTTGAATAACATATATCAATTCCATTAAGATTTGTGTAAAGTAAAGGTATTAAAATATGGTTTACAGAAATACCCGTAACAGAGCACAATACACTGGAATATTTTCTGGTGTCTCTGTACACAAACCAGTAGAGTTATTCGCTTCATTTTCAACAGCGAACATCTAATAGTAAAATTGAATAACATATATTAGCTTCAAGAATTTCCATGAATATTTACGAGAGTTAGAGCGCGGACAGACAGACAAAACGAAGTCAATAACACTCTTCAAATTTGTCAGAAGTATTAAAATGGTTTAAAGCAACAATTTAAATATATATATGTAAATGGCAAAAAAGTGACTTTTAGGATTAAATCAAGGTGGATTTAATGACTTTTAGGATTAAATCAATAGGGCATGTGGTTCCCTCAAACAGCTGCTGCACATGTGCTTTTCATGCATGCGATGACTCTGATGGAATTATTTCGCACTTAAAATATGGCAATCTCCAAGTTGTTGTCAGTAAAAACATGGATTTGATCTCACTAAAATGAGTCGTTCACATGGATTTTGATCAGGAGATCATGTTAGCCATTCCATGCATTGTATTGTTTTAGCTTCAAGTATTTTCAGCATGTTCAGCTATATGAGATCTGGCAACATCATGCATTAAAAGAAAGGAATCACCAATGGCTGCAGTCTAAGTTACAATATTTCGTATATACTCAGATTCTTGCTCGCATTCCTTTAGTCCGCCAAATTGCCATTTTTGAATTATATGCATGCCTTTACGTTCACCAACGGCTGATTCCAGACCGTACCATTAACCCACTTCTTCTGTAGTGGGATCTTTGGCGAATTGTTATTTATAATTCTAGAACTTTTTAGAAAGTTTTAAAAGAAAGGGTTTTATGATTTTTAATGTATAGGGAGCATATTTAAGGGGACCTAGAATTTTTCACTTGCACCCTTAAGTAGGTTTCATATAAAACTTATACTTTCATTTAATATTTATACATTAGGCTATATTCTGCTTGTTCAATAAGATATATATTTAGAAAACAATTCTAATGGTTTCAGATATTTTTTACAGATTTGAAATCTTCAAATTGCGTTTTCTCAGCTTTCCATGAATTCATGATCTACAAAATGCTAAAACTTCTACAACTATTTAAAAAAAAAAAAAAAAAATCATAAGTTTGTTTAGGGTTTCAGGGTTTAATAGAACCTACTTAATAGAATAAGGGTTGGATTTTGCAATATCTTTAAAAGAAAAAGCATTAAAAATAAAAATATAGCAAAAATAAAGTTTTTTTTTTTGTTGTTTTTTTGTTTTTTTTTTTTTTTTTTGTTGTTGTTTTTTTCAAATTTTTACACACGCATGTATACTTTAATTTTTTATTCTGAAAAACTAACTAATAAACTTTAAATTTGTTTGTTCATTAGGCTAACTGTGTATCTGTGACCTTTTCAGAAATTTCTTAAGCATTAATAAAATTCCGCAGTGAATGAAACAAAAACATGCAAAAGTTGAGGACCGAATTGATCGAGGTTAGATTTAGATAGATATTGAATTAAGTTATGGAACTTATTTAATAATTGATTGAAAATAAATAAACAGAAAAAATATCATAATTTTGAGCTTTCTGAAGAAAATTTTATCAGCATATTATCAAAGAAAAGTTAGTAAAAATAAATTCTTCAGTTACTTAGCAAAGTTTAGTTTCTTATTCAAAATTTACGTTATTTAACTTATGTGTTACTTTTCAGACAATAATTAAACTTTTTTTTTTTTTCAGATTTCTTAGCTCCATTATAAGATTTTGAAATTCTAAATTGCAAATAATATTTTAATCACATTAAAAACTGAGACAGATAATATACACTAAAAATATACATTTTAAAATATTAAAAACATAAAAACATAAATTTAAACGTTTCGAGCCTTTTACAGGCTCCTCATCAGTAAAAAACATCAAGTGTAAATGATGAGATGAACAACAGACTTTCATTATGTGAGTACAACGTATTCAACAGGAACTGCGCATGCCTTATTAAGTGGCGAAAAATGTTGATTTGTGTACCAGCCCTCCAGGAAAATTCTTGAGTGATAATTTAAACAATTAGATATGATTATTTTAGTACTGTTAAAATCAGGTAAATGGTCAGTTTCTATGGCATGCTGAACTATTTTTGAACGTATATCACGGTTTTTGAAATTTGTTTTATGTTCCTTTATTCGAGTATGAAGAGAACGGCCAGTTTGACCAATATAAACTGAACTACAAGATTTACAAGGGATATTATAAATAACACCTGTACGGGAAAAAGTGGGGATAACAGTTTTAAAATTAGAAAGGAAATTACGAATTAGAAATTGAGGTTTATAGGAAACAGATAAATTAACAGCGCGTAAAACTCTGGCAATAGATTCAGAAATACTTTTATAGTAAGGAATAGTAACAAACGATTTAGGTGAATTAGATGAATTAGTTTTACGATTATCCTTATTAAAATCATACTCTTTTAATTTTCTTTTAAGCCAGCGAGAGGGATAATTATTACGCTTTAAGTCCGAAAAAATCTTTTTCAATTCCAACTGGAAAAGTTCATCGGTACTGCAATATAATTTTGCAATATAAATGGTACATCGGTACTGCAATATAATTGATTTTTTCCCATACAGGTGTTATTTATAATATCCCTTGTAAATCTTGTAGTTCAGTTTATATTGGTCAAACTGGCCGTTCTCTTCATACTCGAATTAAGGAACATAAAACAAATTTCAAAAACCGTGATATACGTTCAAAAATAGTTCAGCATGCCATAGAAACTGACCATTTACCTGATTTTAACAGTACTAAAATAATCATATCTAATTGTTTAAATTATCACTCAAGATTTTTCCTGGAGGAGCATGCATCCTTAATGAGGCATGCGCAGTTCCTGTTGAATACGTTGTACTCACATAATGAAAGTCTGTTGTTCATCTCATCATTTACACTTGATGTTTTTTACTGATGAGGAGCCTGTAAAAGGCTCGAAACGTTTAAATTTATGTTTTTATGTTTTTAATATTTTAAAATGTATATTTTTAGTGTACATTATCTGTCTCAGTTTTTAATGTGATTAAAATTTAATTTAAGTACGAGACGTAATGATTTTTAAATATTTTAAATGTAAATAATATGATTGCAAATTTTGTTATATAGTATCATTGGTTAAATTTTATTTCTTGTTATTAGTTAACTAAATTATATGTAAATCCACAGTACTATAAGAGATATAAATGCTAATTCGAAATGTAATAAGCGCACTCCTTTAAAATTACTTAGAATAATTAGTTATTAATTAAAAAAAAAATATCTTTCTCTGCAAGCGACCCTTTTAAAAGCAGAATTAGGAATTTAATGCTTGTAATAATATACTGGAAATTTAATGACTCATTAACGTTATCGCTAAAGCTCTTATCGATGCATAATGGTACTCTTAATCCTTATTAATATATATTTCCCGAAATTCGAGACTAAATATCGTTTCTTAATAAGCTGATAATAGCTACTTTGTAGTGCACTAAAGCTATTAATAAATAATTTTCTTTTAAATTGAAATAAATTCTCACATAATTATCTGTGAATTTCAAAAATGTTTTTCTCTGATAAATAAGCCAATTATAATCGTAAATGCGAAATTAATCGATATCCAATTAAGCATGGAAACAAACAGGCATTAACTGTTTACGAATAAAATATTGCCAGTTCAGATATCTTTTTAATGTGAATGTTCACTAAAGTGTTATTTTTGAAATAAATAGATAATAAATTTCTCTCTTGGGGATCAATAGCTGATTTTTTTTTTTTTTTTTTTTTTATTATTATTATTACAAAATGTGTCTAAATTAGATATTACATGTAGATCTTCTATTTAATGCGAAATTGCAACACAGCTGAACAAATTTCGTTTTAATCGATAAAATTTATTTAGAAAATATTATCACCAAATGTATAATAATTATAATTAAAAAATACGTGATTAAGAGTTTTATTAACGAATTAATTACTATAGAGTTTCATTATGTTTATTTTTATTGAAAACGACCTACTCCAATCATTTCGTTTCTTTTTCTCTTTCTCTCTCTATATATATGTATACAGTCGGTAACGAAAGTATCCGAACACTAGCAAAAATTCCTATATAAAAACAAGTAGAGTTATTACTGTTTTGTTAAATAAATCCTCGTCGAATTCTGTTCTTAGTCTGTCTAAAAACATGATTCGACAAGGATTTATTTAACAATACATTATTAACTCTACTTTTTTATATAGGAATTTTCGCTAGTGTTCGGATACTTTTGTTACCGACTGTACCTATTTATTTATATTTATCTATCTATCTATATATCTACTAATAAAAGAAAATGTTTGTTTGTCTGCGTGCGACGTACAAGAAAAACAATGATATGTACAGTTTTGAAAAATGTTCTCTAAATAAAGGGTGAGTAGAGATTTACACCACACCTTTAAATTTTTTATATTCACATTAGATTGTAAAAGAAATATTATTTGTTTTTGCCTGACATATTTCTTTGAGTTGAATTTTCAATCTGATGCCAATAACATAAAATGCCTACTTCTTTTCATTTTATTTACAAGGTGTTTCGAAAAAGACTCCCCAATTTCGAAATGACATGTATGCCAAAAAGTGAGAAACAGAAAGGTGAATGAAGTGGCATGTTGGATGGATAGGCCTGGAATTTATTATACACCGGTTTGCAGAAAAAGTTCCAAGATTGGCGTCACAAGCACATAAAGCTAGTACTCAGAAGTACAGAAAATTAATTTGTCATCCTCTTTCACTACTAAGACGTGTAAATGAATCGCCTCGAATTTGTTATTACGAGAAATTGAAGATCATCTTGTCGTATTCCTTGCATAGACATGTTTTTATTGTACTGGATTATCACAAGTGCACTAGGTCAAAGTCCGACGATGATAAAACGAAGCTTTCAACACAATTTAATTTTGAAAAATGTCCAGACGTGAAAACAATTCGTAATTTATCCCTATAGAAAATTTCAGACCTGTCTATCTAACATACCACTTGTTTCACTTTTCTGTCTTTCACTATTTCACAATTATGTCATTTCAAAATTGTAGCGTCCTTTGTGAAATACCCTGCACTTTTTAACTTAAAATAAAATGTTACTTTATCGTAAATTAAAACAAATTAAAAATTAAAATTGTACCATCAAAAATTTCTCATAAACCTGGCGTTATAATAGCTTTAAAATTTTTATTTTCATTTAGATATTTTAAATACTGATTTCAATTATTCAAATAGAAGTATATATATATATATATATATATATTTATTTATTTAATTTTATCGTCCGCAAATTAAAATGGGTGCAGCTTTAGTATAGTACCTCCTTAGCGATTTTTTATTTATGTATATGCTATTTTGGCGATAAATTAAAACGACTGCGTAAGTAAAGGTATTGGCGAGAAACATCGGAGCTATACTGTGTTTCAAAATGGTATGAGCACCAAGTTCTTCTAACATAAAAAAAGAAAACAAAGCTACAAAATAAACTTAAGACTTAGAAATGGAACAAATATTTTTCTTCTATAATAAAATATAATTCAAACAGACACTTTTATATAAAGAATTTTTCCTTTTTAAGGTGTTGCATTATGATATGAATATGGACCAAAAACAGGAATTAGTAGTCAGTGTAAGCACCAGATTTTCTAATTAATGTAAAAACTCGGACAAGCATACAGCGGACCAAGCTTTTCATGTATTTTGGTCGATTTTATTTTCCCTGCGGGAGATGAAAGAAGCTTTTAATTCTGAAATTCGGCCATATTGCTTTCCATTTGCTTAAAATGCTCTAACCAATAGAGTCCAAACGTTTTCCATAGGGATTTAATCAGAAGAAACATATGGCCATGGAATTACATGTATATTATTATTTAGGAACCATCCCGAGTGCTATTTGCTGTTTGGATGGATGCATTGTCCTGGTGGAACATCCAGAATGGTCCGCCAATTTCCTCAGCAACAGGCATTTAATTTTCTTTGACCCTTTAAGGCGCAAGGTAATTGAGATCATTTAAATTGCACTGCCACGGGAATTCCCAAACAAAATTAAAAGAAAAGAAACTGATGACCTTTTCTGCTATGTTATAAAAGTAAAATTTTGCTAAAACTTTTTCGGAATACGTTTTTGCAGTTGGAACTTAATAATTGCGTCCTCGCATCGAGGACAGTGCGTCCCAAAGGGTTAAGTTGATCTTTTAAGTTATTACACTCATTCTGGCTGAGGAAAACACAATGTTCCCGTTACCAAGAAATTCAAGCGCAACCCACACCATGAATGGCCCTCCACCTTTCTACCGCTTTGAAAATGTTTCAAGTTCTTTGCACAGATCATGCTAATAATAAGAAAAAGCATCAGTACCCTCTAAAGTGATTTTTCGTCCAATACAGAGGATTCTGCTGATGCTTTTTAGTCATACGTGGTTGGAATTTCCTTTTCTTGTATTTCAGCCTCTTAGAGTTATTGATTATTCTGTGAAAAGTACTTTTTTATACCCCTATCACTGTAAGTTCGCCTAAAATTGTTTTTCATCACTTATTCTTTTTATAATGGTTCTTTCACTCTCTTTTTAGTAGCTTGGGTGGAGATTTCTTTGCTCCATAATCCTTTTGTAGTTGAAAAATTTCAGTATTATAACACAGGATCTTACAAATTTTTGAGATAGCTCTTGATTAAAGTTCTTGGTCATTAAAAGCCACAATTTTGCCTTTCACAAAACTGCTTACAGCGCTTTTATGACCCATATTCCTAGAAATCAGTTTTTTGCGGACACGTTTGTAAGTTTCCAAGCCTGCGAAGCACATTTATACGCTGCAATAATTTACATATTTCGGTTTCGTCTTCTCGAAGTCGAATTCAGTATTCCTGGTCAGTTTATGTGCTCGTTTAATGGTAATTTCGATCAGTGTTCATATCATTTTGCAACACCATTTTTTAGGTAATTTATATTTTCCGTTAAAGTTTTATATTCATTTTATCGTTACGTATTAGGTGAGATTATCGTATTTGTCTCCAGAATAACATTTTCTGATAAATATTTATGAATGTTTGCCTTGCTATCACAAAATTACTAGGTGTTCATATCCAGTATACTTTTATACCAAGTTGAAATTTCGCCAAGAGGGTCCTATACTAAAGCTGTTCTCTATTGTGAATGTTTATTGTGTATTTTAAATTAGCCGTAGCTATAATTATCATAATGAACTCAAATAATTAAATGTCATTACATCTCATTAACGCATGTATATCACGGTTCTTAACCATTGTTTTTGATTTGTTGAAATAGCCGCCAATCGAAATATACTTATTTAAGCGTTCCAATTAATCATTTAAAAAAACTATATACAGTGACCAGCGAAGCGGGCAAAGTCTGCTGGTATCTATGTATAATGTAAAATTTATCCTCATGATAACTTTTTAAATACTGAACCGATTCGAACCAGTGGACTTGTCTTACAAATATCGTGGATGAGTTTGTTAACCAAGTTGCTCCACTTTTGTTTCCAAATGGCAGGTACTTGAAAATTTTTCAGCACGATAACTTCTGAAATACTGAATAAATTTCATTTCAGGATTGGGCACACTCGTTCTTTCACTGCATTATGTCTCGTTATGTGAAAGGATTTCGTCTCTCGCAGCCGCGGGCGAATGTTCGTGAAAGCTGAATGATGCAGACCAATGACTCTTGATATATTGCTTTTGGTACATACTCTGGTGCTAGTCGTCCATTACCACCTGCAAGGCCGTAAATCAAATGCATACCAGCGCATTTGTCCTTCGAGTAATTTGGCATCTTGTTTCAGAATGAAGTTTAAAGTCCACATATTCTCTAATGCTCATTAATAAACATTTGCTAGTTACTTTTATTTTACCTACACGCATTCAAAAATTGCATTCATGATGGTTTTTCTTCTTCTCGACTGCAGTGTTTCTAATCCATATATTCATTTGGTCACTCCCCCTCCATTTTTGCAATTTTCTTCCACTAAACGAGGTTTACGACAGTATATTGTGTAGTAAATTTTCATCCGCTTGATATCTACTATCATCTCTTTGAATCTGTTAATCGTACTCGACAACACTTACGATAAAAAAACTCTTGTTTAAAAAATTTACTCTTATTAATATATATATATACATCCAAACAAATACTATGTAAATTCAGAAAAATTTTAGCCACAAGAATTGTTGGAATCAGTTGCTCTAAAAAAGAAAGAAAACAAGCATATCGACAACGCCCTATAGTATAGATTAAGATGTAAGGTAAGAAATGCTTTGTATTTGAGCGTTTCATTTTAAACTTATTTCTGTGTCAAGAAAGCTACCGGCAAACTTAAGTATTGTAACTAAATTCATAAAATATTTAGGGCGATTACTTAATTAAAATTTATTACAACTCATTTAGATAATCTTTGCACAAACCACTCTTTGAAACTTATTCGACTCTATATATTACCTATTAATGAGTACTAAAAATAGATTTAAAATTAAAATAGTAAATTTTTCATGATGTGCTTCAAGCTAATTTATCCGAAATAATTTCTCTGCCCCTGTAAACGAATACTGAAATTATCTGTGAACACGGTAATGTATCCGATTCCTCGTAAATTCCTGTACACAAGCTAATAGTGGTATTTATATCAGCGTAACGATATTAAAAGAAATGCCATCTATAGAGTGTAATGTATTATCCTTTATTAAATTTTAAAAGTTTAACTTCTTATCAAGAAATTATTGTGATAGCATATGGGAACATTCAAATCATTAAGTTACTAGAAATAAAATGACCAGAAAATTCTTTTGGAGTACGTATAAATGAATAACCGAAAAAAAAATAAAAAATTACATAATTTTCTTCATTTATGTACTAATCAGCTTAGACTTGTCCGAATGTGTTTCTTTTCTTACCGAGGCAGTTATTCTTAGAAAGAAAAAAAAAGAGAGAGAGAGAAAAGAAAAAGAGAGAGAAAAGAAAAAAAAAGTTTAGGCAGTATTTTCTTGTACCACTAATATAAATAGCAATTTAGCAATCATAGCAAATAGCAATCATAAAACATTTCTATAAATTTAAAAAGCATTTTATTGTTTAATAACAGATGTGGAGTGGCATCAAAGAAGGCGAAATTCTGGAAACTCTTTTTACGGTACTTACATTTCCTAATACAAGATTTTGCGTGAACCCTTTGTCGTTTACCCTGAACGACTCGCAAATTTCGAAAACGTTATCAGAAAATTATTTCAAAATTTAGGCATTCAGCATGATATGGTACCGCACGTACGACGCAATATATTACATAGGCATTTAGTCGCTAATATAAAACTCTACGCTAGTATTGAAAAATTAAATACTGTATGTTAAAATATATTGCTTTTGAAAATTAACCATTACCCTTTAAATAGAAAAACCTTTTCTATTAAACATACAATAATAGGAAACAATAAAGAGACTATAAAAATTAATAAAACCTTCCAGATAAAAATGAAATTTTGAACACCATAAAATGAACTCCTTACGTACTTCTTATTTAATAAATTCAAAGTACTTTCTTAGATTCTAAATAAATAATTTTTAATTTAAAAACTGGACTAATAATAGAAAATTTCAGTTGATATTTTAGTTGAAGTTTAGCTAAGTTACTTAATTAAATATGACTTATACCAGAAATGGGTAATTTATGTACGTTAAAAATAGCTATCGTTTTACGAAAACTCTTGGATTTTCCATTAATTCGTTTAAAACAGCGTATTTTTAAATGAACAGAAACTCTTTCAAAATCTAATTAAAACTAGAACACGAAGAATAAATTTTTAAGTTTTAATGGATGCTTCAAAATCATTGAACTATTAAAGGTTTCGATTTAGATAATACCGCAATCCCATTAAATAACTTTAGAAAAATTTCCACAAATACCACAAAGGTTCCACGAAGGATGACTTTAAATACCTTTTATAAAAATATGCTTTAATTAAGACAAAAATGGAGCGAAGGTTAATTTCAATTTATTGGAAATTTTAGAAAATTTAAAATAAAACAATATTTTCATTATTTCAATGTAATTTAAAAAAATACAATTATAACGTTTTAAAAATCATTTCAATTAATTTATTATCATTATTTATAATTGAATTTTTTTTTTTAATAATAATTTTTTAATAATATTTTTTTTAATAATAATTTTTTTTTATAATAATGTTTAATACGCAGAAACCATTAACTGTCTTTCATTAAGATAAACGATATATACTCAAATGCAACGTTAACAAATCATTACATTTAATGAGATACAAAGTATTTTAAATGAAAATATATTTAAATTCATTTTAAAATAAGTCGATTTTTATTTCAGAATTTAAAAACAAATTTTTAAACATTTCTTTGTCCGGCTTACAATTTGAAAACGAGATTCATAACTTTTTGTAATGAATTTTCAATCGAACGAGCTAACGTCTTTGTTTGTATTTTGTATTGTACATGTATATATGTGTGTGTGCCTTCGTATGTAAGAAAAAGCATATGTACTCAACTGCAACGTTGACAAATCGTTGGATTTAATTAGATACAAAGTATTTTAAATGAAAATATATTTAAATTCATTTTAAAATATAATCGATTTTTATTTAAGAATTTAAAACAAATTGCAAAATATTCCTTTGTCCTACTTACAATTAGAACACGAGTTTCATATCTTTATGTAATATATATATATATATTTTTTTTATAGTTTGTTAATCCAGAAAAAGACATTTGCGACTGTTTCTTATCCAAATTGCTATAGTATAAACTATCGTTTTATCTTAACTAACGATTTCTATTCGCTTTTAATTAAAATATTATTTAAATTATTTTACTTTTTTTATACGAATTTATTGTTGCTTTACAATATGAACATCATTTAAACTGACAGCGATTAAAGTTTCTCTTATTCTTTTTTTTTTTTTAGAAAAAATTTATTTTATTATTATTATTAAAACCTCTTCCTTTAAGATTTGTAAAAATGAAAGCATTTTTAAAACAATCAAAAATAACACACTGATAAATAATAAAAAATAAAAAACATTTAAAGACACTTTTGGTATTTTACCACATACTTTTCCTGCATTTTTGTATAACTATTTCAATACAAAATACATGTATCGCTACTCAAAACATTTCAACTAACAAGAAACATTTTAATATTAATACTATTATACATATGTTTAAATACATCTTACTAAATTCAACTTCAAATAACTTTTCCATGCTTAAGTGTTTCTTTCTTACTTCCTCTCTTTTCTTTTCTTTTTTTTTTTTTTTTTTTTTTTTTTTTTTTTTAATGTTACACGTCAAAAACTATGCATTTTGTTTAAATGAGTGCTTGTATTTTCTACGAGGAATTTTTGGCTATTTTCTCTGGCAATTGCTTTTTAAATTGGTTCTAAAGAAAATCCATTATTTTATAGATAAAGCAATTTAAATCTTCCAAACCAGGTTTAAGTTATAAGAACTTATTAGTTCTCTTTTATTTTTTGTTAATTTCGTGTGTGTTTCAAAGAAAATGCATTGCAGACAAGAATTTCAATAATTTAGTTCATTATGCACCTACTCTCGCATGGATTAAATATACTTTTAGAATAAATTCTTTGTGTTTTCAAAAATAAAAATATATCGAATATTAAAATAGATTTTTTTTTTTTTTTATCATTTCATATATATATATATATATATATATATATATATATATATATATATATATGATAATATTCTTTTAATTTTGGCAAATTATTAGTTCTATAATTTTTATTAGTAAAGCATTTTAATGCAAAATGATTTTCATTGCATTTTGAACAGTCGATAATTTATTTCAGTAATGGCTTCATTTTCTAATTAGCATTATAAGAACATAGGTAGCACATTCACAATAGCACTCCTTTTAAGAGGTTAGCCCTTTGAATAGCGATTAGATATAATATATTTCAATTAATTTTAAATCCTAACTGGAAAAACTCGTCGTGGAATTTTTAAAGAAAATTTTAATTTATTATTTCGAGGAAAAACGTATTTTTTTAACATTGTTCGTAAATTCTGGTGGCTTTTCATCATAAAAAGGCAAAATTACCTTGCCCTTCAAAGTTTTAAAATATTAAATATTTTTGCTCTTGACATAAATGTAAAAATAAATTTGCAAATGTCAATAATTTTTGTTTTAATACTTAAATTAGTTTTCGGCTATAGAAATAAAAACTTTCATTAAAATAAAACTAAAACTCTATTCAAATAGGGAAGTTTTATGAATAGGAATATATTGCGAAAACTTAACCTATTATATGCAAATGCAAAAATTTTGAGATTATTCGTATATAAAAAAAAAAATGCATCATATTTTGTCAACGTAGGAAAAAAGAAAAAAAAAATGAAGAAAGTGTATTATTAGATGTATAGTCTACTTCGACATTTACAAAGCATAATTCGTTCTTAAAAATGAAAAGAAAATATATTTTTTCTTAATTTAAATATAGTTTGGTTAAAAATGTCAGCAAAAGTTAAAATTTAAAATAAACTTTGAAACATCTAAAATACATTAAAACAGGAGATTAAAAAGGCTTACTTGAAGCTTCACGTGAGATCTTTCCCTGTGAGTCCGTAGTTTTTTACTTTCTTTTACCCATAAGGTAGAGAAAGTATTGTTTTTGGGTCAAATTTTCGAACGTGACTTTTTGTTATATTTACATGCTCTGAGGTCCCCCGAATACGAAAATCGTGTTTTTAGCAAATGGTCTGTGTGTATGTCTGTCTGTTATCATAATATCTCAAAAACAAATTATGGCAGAAAGTTCAAACTTGGTATTCCAAATGTGTATCATATAAGGATGCTACACTAAACTTTTCATTAACATCAAGCAAATGGTTCGTGTCCAGGGACACTCAAAAATATTCAAATACATTACGTCTATGGGAGAAATTGCAGGTAAGTAGAGTTTAACATGTATAGACTGCACTAAACCAAATGAAACGAATATATATTTTTTGTAATAGAGATAGTCAACAGGAAAAGAAAAATGTGTATGTAGAAGCCTCGCCTCTCCCCCTGGGGGCGAAGTCCACCCTCGAGGGGAGTAAATTTCCATGATGGGTATCTTTCAAAAGAGCTCGCCAATACCTTTAAAACGAATGGTTGAACCATCGATCTGTGATAATTTAAAACAAAGTTATCGATTTTTTTTACTTTTAACGAAAAAAAAAATCGTATTTTTTATTTATTTATTTATTTATTTATTTTTAATATTGAGAATAAAATGAACTTTTTTTGGATATTTGGTGTTATACTACTTCTCTAATATGGAAATCGTCTGCATTACCATAAAATATAATTTTTTTAAATAATAATTTATATATATATATATATATATATATTTTTTAAACAGAATTATTTTTTAATAACCGAATTAAATTCTATATAAATGTAGGTGCATTAATGAAACGGCGGGTTGAGAGGGGCGGTAGCCCCCCGTCACACAGAACTAATTATCATATAAATCTCTCCCGAAGCCTAATTCGAATTGTTTAGCATAGGTTTAGATAACATCGTTATTTTAGCTCTTAATCTCCAACCTGTATCAATAGTATTAAATTTCAGGATAAGAGAAAGTCGTGTGAGTGACACACCAGATTATTTTAAATGTCTTCACATTGTGTTATTCGGTGACGAATATGTTAATAATGTTAATAATGAACATAATGTGAAGTATTTGTGGGAATTGAACAACTGTGAGTATTGAACAAGACAATGCGAAGTCACAATGTGAATATTTATAGTCCTAGTTGTGTTGTGGAATGTACAGTGCCAGCAAAAAAAAAAAAAAAAAAAAAAATCTTTACACTTAAGCGGAAAAAAAAAATGCATTTCAATTGCTGTTTTCGCCATAAAAATGTGTCGATCCCCAGGTATGATATGTGGCGCTAGTCGATCATTGACGACCTTTCCTTATCCTATCAACACTCGGATCGTTTTGTGGACTTTTACAATCAGATTATGTGCTCTTTGCTCCCGCCGCCAATATTTCGCTTATTTGTCAAAAGTTTGAGAACCTACATCGGTTTTCCCACTCCACACAATGGGTCAGGAAAAACTTAAAATGGAAGAGAAATCTCATGCCTTGACTCTTTTAGAGAAGGGAATCTCTGTGATTGGTGTAGTCTTAGATCTAGCAGACCATTCTAGATGTAGTCATATGTAGAAAATCTTTAAGACAAAATCTTAACATTTTAGTCGTTTATGGTAAATATCACATTGCAGTCAGAATTTTGTCATCTCATCTTTACATTTTCTTACCAACTGCAGCCGTTTGGGGACGGATCTCTGGTTAAATTTGCCGGACGGCTACAACTGGCTACATCTAGAATGATCTGTCAGATCTCTGGCTACATCAGTCACAGAGAATCCTCTTTCTGGCAGAGTCAAGACATGAGATTTCTCTTCCCTTTTAAGCTTAATTCGATCCATTGTGTGCAGTGGGAGTACCGATGTAGGTTCTCAAACTTTTAACAAATTAACGAAATACTGGCTGGCGGGAGGAAAGAGCACACAGATTTACTCTAAAACTCCACGAAGCGAACTTAGTGTTTATATTATAGGGAAAGGTCGTCTGTGATTCGAGTGTAAAGATATTTTTGCTGGCACTGTACTGTATAACTGTAAAAAAGTAATTTTACAATTAAATGCAACTTCGTGAAGATAAATTAAACAAATTTTATAATAAATCTTTTGGGGTATAAAATATTCCATGTTTTTCTGTGCATTTCAGTGCTAGCCACATAGTGCTACAGTCAATACTTTTTGAGTAATATATAAAAAAAAAATTCTGTGACTTTTGGATCACCCGATACATTACACTTGATCTATAAATAGTTGCACATTCAATATTCAAAAATTCGTAAAATCTGTTATCACAGTACGTACATAAGAAGAGGAAACAACAATGACAGCAGCAACAATGTGAAATTTTATAAATAATTAAGGTTTAACAAAAATGGTGTAAGCAACAATGGTTTAACAACGCGAAATGGTGATAATATTTCGTTTGCACTTACATTTTGTTGTATTATTATTATTAAATTGTATTGAATTTCAGTGAAGAATTGTAAGATACTTGAATTTTAACAAGCTAAAATACAAGATAAAAAACTGCTGAAAAAATAAAGTAAGAAATAATTTATTAAAGATAGTAATGCATTCTAATAAATATTTGTTATATGAATTGTACGAAGAGAGCTCAAAAACAGGTTGATTTAATTGGTGATTTAGTGAAAAGAAATAATGGTCTCATACAAAGTTAGTTTTTCCATGGTTAAAATTTCAAGTGAGTTCATGGTAAGTCCGTTTCATTGATTTCCTAAAAATCTTTATTTTGGTTTCGTAATAATACCGTTTTGTCTTTATCTTAGTATATCACATATGCTGGAAACTATTGATAAATACTATATATATAATTTATATGCGGAAATATTGTGATAAACACTTCGTAGATAGTCGAGGTGGATGATAGTGACTAGACATATAAAACTTCATATGGAAATGAATCTGTTATGTTAGTAATTTACCTCATTTATTTAGGACGACCCCATAAAATCTTAAATGTTACGTTCATAAATTTCAGTAGTAAATGTGCTACAGTTAACTTAAATAATATTTCTAAAATTTCAATCCATAAAAATCTGTAAAATTTCATGTAACTGTATAAGAATTTTGACGTAAAATTATACAATAATCAAAAGTTACAGTCTTAACTTTAAATAGTTAAATAATATTTTCATGAATGTCAGACAAAGTTAAAAATAGAATAAAATTAATCAAATCATCAGAATAAAACACCGCTTTATTAATTTGTAACAATACAAACAAAACTTGAACAATGTAGGGACTTGTAAATTACAAATGAAACTTGAACATTGCAAGGAGCTGTTACATAGATGAAAAATCACCTCTGGTAGTGATACGAACAGATAATCTTTGAAAATGCAGTCGATAAAGTAGCTTCTGTTCTGCTGTAATAGATCGTGCAATGAATGCGGAAAAAGTTGGATGAGTTCGAATGTACATGCTAAATTCCTCCCTCACCAACATGTCCCAAACAATTTCGTTACATCAACAGACCAGTATATGTCCAAGAATTGTCCTGTTGATTACCAGAACTGAGAATCTAAGCATTAACCACGGCTGTAAAACATAGTTGGTGTACCCGGAAGAAATTATAATAACTAATAGAAGAACTAAAAGGGACCTGCAATCCCGGTATGTTGCTTATCAGTGTCATATAAACTATAACTGCTGTTTTCTTCTCTGTGACGAATGTTAGACTGGACTGCTAACCTGACCCTTCTTCTCTCCACGCAAATACCGTGATGATCAGCACCAAAAGAAAATCAAAATTCTTTGATGAAGACATTCTTCCATTTGGGTGCTGTTCAATTTGATCGTGAGGGACAACATTACAGGCTGAACTAAATATGTCAAGGGGAGCGACAGACAGCCTCCGGGCAGTAATTGTTGCCGATCCAAGAGTAAAGCCTCACCTAATCGTCTTCGAATAGTAGTATCCTTGATATCACTGTATCCATAGATCTATGACATCTTAGACAAACATCGTCAACTTTTTGATCGAGTAGGTCTTACAACGGATGTGACTGTTATTTTGATTGCAAAGATTTTCCCATATTGGCGGTCTAAGGACCATTATGACAGAATTTTACGCCTTATCTGAACCATTGATTCCGGCACCGATCTACTCTCATTTCTTTTATCTAAGATTCTGTCCTATCTCTTTATGTCAATCGACCTTTCTTGAGCCAACAATACGACCACTCTCAACAACAAACAACTGCTCTTAATGCTGTCATGTGCGGCTGTAAAGCACCGTTAGGCAAAATTCCTGTGTTTGTATTTTCAATTTGTTTGTAAATGTGTACCAATGAGTGCAGCGGTCTTCTTTATTGCTACGTGCATGCCAAATCCTTCTTATGTGCATTAATTCTAAATGTTTGATCACTTGATAATTCACTGAAATTAATTTACATGCCAAGTTTCGCAGTTGTAGACCAATGTGCATATATATATATATATATATATATATATGTAGTTTAAAATTATTACTGAATATTTTATAGTTATAGTAAAATTTACAACATCGAAATAGCATATTAAATCCTGTTTCAAAATAATTGTTTTTTCTGAGAAAAATCTAAAAAATAGAAAATCGTTGCAAATAAATAATGTTAATAAAATAAAAGTAAAACTAAAACGGAAAATACTTCATTTGTGATTTGTTTTGTTTGAACACACTTCCTAATTAACCGGTAATAAAGCGGAAAGCAGATTTCTAGTTTCTATTCTGCTAATAAAAGAATTATTTTAGTTACCAAAGTATGTTGTTGAAGGAAGGATAACAAATTAAAAGGACCAGATAATTCATGTCGTCGGATAAAAATAAAATAAATAAATATTAAAATTTATTTGCTTTGATGAGTAATTTTACTTATCCAAAACTTTAATTAAAATAAATAAATAGTTTTAATATTTTTCAGTTTAGGATCTTTAAAATTCTTATTTTCCTGAAAATTGACATATTACACAATGATTTTTATTGTTTTTGCTATATTCAATTTCCTAACCAAAGATTATTTTTACAACAAACGCCAGATTCCTTTATTTATTTATTTATTTTTGCAATGTTCATTTTTTTTATATAAATTAAATAATTGTAAATCATAATTTTTAAGTTTCTTGAATGTGAATTTGGTACAAAGTTTGAGAATAAAAAAAATAAAATTATTTAATTATAGATATTAATGAAATTGCATTAGAATTATTAACTTCCTTGAGAAAAAAAAAATTGCTCCATCGGTTTTTCCGGACATTTAGTACTTATTTGAATCATCAAATTATTTAGTTATTAATTAAAAGTTAATCTGTTTCAAAACTATGTTTGAATATTTCTTCTCAAGTTCTAATATTTGTGCAATGAAAGATAATGTATTCGAACTATTTTATGCGTCCCTCTAAAAGAGTATGGATTTTAAGCAAATAGTTTACTGTAACGACCATTCTATAGCGAAATTATGAAGCCCATAACAGTTTTAGCCCCTTTTAAATAATTTAATGCCCTGCATATAATTAGCCTCAATATGACATGATGTGTGTAAATTATTATACACGTATATACTCCTGGTATATACTCCTCATATTACGAGCGAAAACTTTAACTTAGATTTCGACTAATTCCAGTGATTGTTTTATATACACTGATGGGGGGAAAAAATCCCAACACCAGGAAGGAGCTGTGCTAGATAAACGAAATTTGGTAGGCGTGTTTATACATCTGAAAGATGACGTCGATTCAAATTTCGAGCTACGCGCATAAGTGTGGCGCTAGTAGCAACACTATGAACATGCAAATGAGGTTTGCTTTAAATAAGCGCTGTAAGGTTCGTGATCGTTATTTACAGTTGAGATTTGACGTAGTGGGTTAATGTTAGTCAAGGATGCCTCTAAGAAGACGAAGAAGCCATTATCAACAGCTCACTGAGTTTGAACGAGGTCGTGTAGTAGGGCTACGAGAAGGTGGGTTTTCTTTCCGCGATATTGCTGAAAGACTTGGCAGGAATGTATCCAATGTGCATGAGTGTTGGCAGCAGTGGTCAAGGGAAGGTACTACCTCAAGAAGACCGGGTTCTGGGCGGCCACGTGGCACTACTGAGAGGGAAGACCGCCGTGTTCGGCGTATGGCTGTGGCTAATCGTACTGCGTGTGCAGCTGAAATTCGAGCTGCAGTTGGCATCACAGTGACATAACGAACTGTTACAAATCGGTTATTTCAAGGACAGCTTCGAGCCAGACGCCCTGTAGCGTGCATTCTACTGACTCCAAACCACTGCCGTTTGCGACGTGAGTGGTGCTAAGCTAGAGCTCATTGGAGGACGGAGTGGAGATCTGTTGTGTTTTCTGATGAAAGCCGGTTCTGCCTTGGTCACAGTGATAGCCGTGTGTTGGTTAGAAGGAGGCCAGGTGAATGCCTGCTAGCGACCTGTCTGCGGCCTAGACACACAGGGCCTACTCCTGGAGTTATGGTTTGGGGAGCAATTTCGTATGACAGCAGGAGCACTCTCGTGGTTATCCCACGCACCCTGACTGCAAATTTGTACGTCAGTCTAGTGATACAACCTGTTGTGCTGCCATTCATGAACAGCATTCAAGGGGGTGTTTTCCAACAGGATAACGCTCGCCCTCATACCGCTGTTGTAACCCAACATGCTTTACAGAGTGTCGACATGTTGCCTTGGCCTGCTAGATCACCAGATCTTTCTCCAATCGAGCACGTATGGGATATCATTGGACGACAACTCCAGCGTCATCCACAACCAGCATTAACCGTCCCTGGATTGACCGCCCAAGTGCAACAGGCATGGAACTCCATCCCACAAACTGATATCCGACACCTGTACGACACAATGCATGCACGTTTGCATGCTTGCATTCAAAATTCTGGCGGTTACACCGGTTACTAATGTACCAACATTTCACATTTGAAATGGCTCTTTTCGCCAATGGCTCTACCTGTGATCTTGAAACTTTAATCAATTAAATATGTTACCTAAACAAATGTATTGCTGAAATTTCATTACTGTACAATAATTTTTTCTTGGTGTTGGGATTTTTTTTTCCATCAGTGTATATAGTTTTTTTAGTTTTGATTTTTTGAGGTATTATTAATAAAGAAATGGAATTTTGAGAATTCACTTAAATAAAGTGACCGGCGAAGTGGAAAAGCCTACTAGTAGAAAATGATGGCAAAAACATACGTATAGATAAAATATAGGATTAATCTCTTAACAGTTTCCTTTTTATATACTTTATATTTCAATTCGTACCACTATTACATGTTATACATGTTATTTGATTGTGGAATCCTCATGTTCTTTACTAGAAAATTGTTAGGGAAAAAACTACTTTACTAGAATCTGGTATTAACACACACTGTAATAAAAGTAGAGTCGATGCACTGTTCGGAAAGAATTCTAAAGAGGTTCAAATCCAAAGTTTCATGATTTTACATTATTGATTCACTCAGAAACTATAAGCTAAGAAGAATTATTATAAAAAGAACCTATATTTACAAGGTGCCGCGTGGTCATTTTTTTTTCAACACCATTTATTTTCAAATTGAAAACATTAGTAATCGTTTGCAGTAGTTATCCTCGATTGAATAATACGGAGATTGCTTTATAAAAAATGTGCTATTCAAAAGATTGTCTCCGTCGCCCCCTGTTTCTAGCAAACTGTATTGGGGTACAAAATTAACTGAAAAAAATATTTCTAAACAATCTTCAAAAGTGTAAATAGTTTAACATTTTGAAGCACGGTGGTATATATCTTATACGACCTAGTTTTATTTCCAACTGTTAAGATTCAATTCGGAATTTTTTAACCTAACTTTACTTTTGAAAGTTAGAGGAACAAAATCATTTTTTTTTTCTTTTGATTTTGATTATAATTTCTAGTAGGTATAGATATTAAATGAGAACAACTATTTTGTGCCTCAAAAGGTTGAAGCTAAAAAATTAAAAGAATGAGAAATGGGCAACGGATCAAGCAACTTTTCTCTTTAACATGTATTCAGTTTAAAGGTTATAAAAATATATGTGGTATAGAAAAGACTTTATTTAAATATAATGAAAAGAAAGGAAGATCATTACGTGTCTACATTTTTACACAAAATAAAGTGAAAATAATAATAATAATAATTATCACATGTATGTTTTAAAGATCTAGGAACGCAGTAGCGTTCCGCCCAGCCAAGCTAAAACAAACATTAAGAAAAACAAATGGAATTTATAAGTAGGAAAGTACATGGTGAAACGCTAAAAGTGTATATTATGTCGACCTAGCATCTCGGACTTTTCGTCTACCTGTATGTATCTCAGTTCCTTGGCCTCCAAGCCCTATCATTTTGTGCACAGTCCTTGAGCATACCCTTGAGACAAAACATACAAATTCGCAAGCCAATCTGAATTAAGGGACTTGAGTAATATAACTTTGAAAACCCGAAATTTGCAGGTTGCTTTGTTTTCTTCTCATTCTTTTCCTTGCTAAGTTTGACAAAGATAGAGCCTAGAGTTCTGAAGCTAATGAGCTGAAAACTTGCATGGACATTCTTTCTGACCTGTATTAGTGCCTTTTGCAATCAAAAAATTTTTTTGGTCAAATACAGGGTAGTTATTTTGAATTTTGTAATTTTTAAAGCAAAAATTTCGTGAAACCTATAAATGCTAGATTCACGAAAATGCTTATAGTTAGTGCAACAGTGATTTATAATATTCATATAAATTTTCAGCTCAATTGAATAAGGAGTTTAGATGCTAACCTATCGCACTTTTAAAAATTTGGTCCCACAGGCCATAATGATAAAGAATTTTTCTTTGTGACCCTGTAAAAAAACTTTAAATGCTAGATTCTCCAAAATCTATACTGTTGGTGCAACTGTGACCTATAATATGTGTAAAAAAATTTTGCTCAGATTAATAAGGCGTTTACACGCTATCACACTTTTAAAAATTTGCCCCCATAGGCCATAATGATAAAGAATTTTTCTTTGTGTCCCTGTAAAAACACTATAAGTGCTAGATTCTCCAAAATCTATACAGATTGAGGATGACCTATAATATCTGCATAAATTTTTTGCTCAATTGAATAAGACATTTAGATGCTATCGCACTTTAAAGGTTTTGTTCCCATAGACCATAATGATAAAGAATTTTTCTTTGTGTCCCTGTAAAAAACTATAAGTGCAAGATTCACAAAAATCGATAGGGTTCGTACTATGGTCACTTACAATATACGTACCAACTTTCAGCTTATTCGAACAAAGCGTTTAGACACTAGCGTGTTCACTCACAGACATACACACATGCATACACACATACATACACACATACATACAATACACACACATACATACATCATCGCAAAAAGAGGGAAAACGGACTCAGGGGACCTCGAAACGTATAGGAACATCAAAATCTCAAATTCGGATTTTTGACATGATTACAATACTTAACTCACTATAGTGTTCGAAAAGTAATAATTGATAAAAATTAGATTACGTAATAAATAAATGCTTAAAGGAAGCGACAAATAGGCTTTTAACAAAAGTAATGTGGAGGATTAAATAAAAGAGCGATTCGTTAACCTAATAGATGAAAGAAAACTAGTTGGCATACGTGGACTTTGCGCATGTTCCCCATCATACACTGCTCGACATTGAAAATGCAACATCAAGAAGGAATGATAATAACGGAATGAAATTTGTTGGACACATACATTATAGTAGGAAGAACAATTGATTAAAATTTCAGGAATATTGGAATAATATGTACTGAGATAACAGTACATAAAGTAGCGACCTCTGCGAGCAATAACAGCACGTATCTTCTTAGGCATTGAATCGAACAGCAATTGGATGACATGTACGGGTAGAGCACTTCATGAAGCTTCAATACGATGCCACAATTTATCGATCGAATGTACTGGTGAGTGGTGGGGGGGCAGTCGCTTTTCAACGATTAAACAGTCATTTTCATTGGTACGAGATCAGGAAAACGCGCTGGCCAGAGAAACAGTCGAACACATTCTGTATCAAAGAAGGTCCGGACAATACAAACAACTTGCGGTCGTGCATTATCTTGCTTAAATTTTGCGCTACGGAGGCTTCGAATACAGGGCAGAGGGGCGGGCCTTAACTCATCAGAAATTTAATGGCCGCTGTTCAGAGTGCCAGGAATACGAACATGAAGTAATCGAGACGTGTATCCAATGGGAACCTATAACATCATGGCAAATGATGGACAGTATGATGATGTCGAATCCCAGCTGGCAATGTGCATTATTCATAATGCCTTTAAATAAGGATAAGGTAATCTTGATGCTGTAAACAGGATTGTGATTTGTCTGAAAAGTGACTTCACGCCCTTTCTGCGTCCAGGTTCATCGTTGATCACACATTAATGGCGCCCATATCAGTGATGCAGTTTTGAGGGTAATCAGAATTTTGGTAGCCGCATACTGAGTCACCACATGGATTGATGGTATGTTGTACCATTGGATACACGTCCCGGTCACCTCTTGTTTTCATTCCCGCCACTCTGAATACCAGCTATTACATTTCTGACGAGTTAAGGCCCATAGCTCTGCCCTATGTTCAAGGCCTCCGAAGCGCAACATTTAAGCAGGACAATGCACGACCGCAAGTTGTCCATATTGACTGGACCTTCATTGATGCCGAATGTGTTCAACTGTTGCTCTGGCCAGCGCGTTCTCCTGATCTCGCACCAATGAAAATGACTGTTTAATCGTTGAAAAGCGACTGGCCCCCACCACTCACCAGTAACTTCGATGGATGAATTGTGGCATCGTGTTAAAACTTCATGAAGTGCTCTACCCGTACATGTCCTCCGATCGCTCTTCGATTCAATGCCTAGGCAGATATGTGCTGTTATTACTCACAGAGGTCGCTGCTTTATGTACTGTTTTCTCAGTACATATTACTCCAAATTTCCTGAAATTTTAATCAATTGTTCTTCCTACTATAATGTATGTGTCCAACAAATTTCAATCCGTTATTATCATTCCTTCTTGGTGTTGCATTTTCAATGTCGAGCAGTGTATTAATGTTCTCATAAATTTCTAGTGCAGGACATTCTCTTAACATGTTTCATGTTAAGAGAAATGAATTTGATTAAACACTTGACACAGTGACAGAATAAAATCCCCGCCTAACAGGCTATCCACAGTTCTTTTCGATATATTTATCTTATTCCAATCTATTAATTTATTTTATTAGGGTCAGTTTCATAGTTTAGTTTCCATGCAACTATTTCCAATGCAACAATTCTCAAAATGCATATTTATACGTAAAATTTTCAGTTTTGTTATGTTGATAAAATCTTAAATTACAAATAACTTACGAAATTTTCCTATTAGAATATTTGAAGTCAATCATGCTCATATAAGTATCATAAATGTTATTTTGAATTTGTCTGATATATTTATGATCCTCAAAATGGACGTTTATGCTAAAGTTTGCCCTATTCTGCAATTTTAAGTAAATCGTAAATTCTAAGTAACTTACGAATTTTTTTAATTGGAAAATTCATATTCTATGGCAGTCATGTCAGCATCCTGAATAATATTTCAAATTTGATCTGACATCTTTACGACGAAAATATCCCTCAAGATTGACGTTTTTATGAAATTTTGCCCTATTCTGCCATGTTAAGAAATTCGTAAATATCTAATAACTTACGAAATTTTTATATAAGAAAATTCATAGTGAATTATGTTCATGCTAGTATCCTAAATAATATTTCAAAAGTGGTCTAACATCTTAACAATGAAAATATCCCTCAAAATTGACATTTATGTGAAATTTTTCCCTATTTTGCCATATTAATAAATTCATAAGTTTCCAATAACTTGCTAAATTTTCAAAGTAGCATATTTATAGTTACTGATGTTTATTCTGGCATCAAAACTGATATTTTAAAACTGGTCTGACATTTTTACAGTAAAAATAGTCCATTTAAATCACGTTTAAGTGAATTTTTGTCCTATTCTCCCGTGTTCAGAAATTCGTAAATTTCTAATAACTTACGATTTTTTTTTAATTTGGATGTTGCAGATGAATAGGGTTCTTGCCAGTGTCTCAAGTAATATTTTAAAATTGACCTGACATCTCTGCGACAATTTGTTCTTGAGATATCGTGTACACAGACTAACAAAGTAACACACACCCCTACAGACGGACACCATACAAATTTTGTCATTTTTGGAATCCTCATATCTGAAAACGTGTGAAAAAGTAAAAAAAAAAAAGAGGTCGAAAAATTTCACGATAACCTAAGTTCCCCATACCTATAGTATGATGGGGATCTAGCATATAATTAAATTCCGATTATATATTACGTAGAGAAATATTATTATGGGAAAATTCACATGTGACATTTTAGTGTTTCTGTGAGTTTTGGGGTCTCCTGAATTCATTTTTCATTTTTTTTTTTTTTTATATATATAATGATGGGGGCATGCATGTATGCGTATCGGTGAATACGATAGCCTTTAAACGATGCATTTGATTCAGCTCATATTCGATAGGTATGATACAGGTGACATACAAGTACATAGATTTTAATGATGTAGAACTTAGTTTTTTTTATTTTTTTTTTTCTTTGTTTGCTTTACACGGATATAAAATAGAGTTCCTATACAAAATGATTTATGGTCTAAAATCATTTGAAGTTTGTTTAATAAATTTAGGAGATCTTCTGAATTCAGATTTTTTTTTTTTTTTTTTTTCTGAAATTATTATCTAGCTACGACCTTGGCTATATTAAAGGCAAAAATTTTAAACGAATTAGTTTATGAATTACACGAGCGAAAAGCATCTGAAATGCTTTATTTCTCAGATTCAACTACCGTTTGGTCTCGTTGTGTGCCTAAATCGCCTAATGCGCCAAATGGCATGCCAGTTTTCTAATGAGAACGTTCTCACATTCGGTTATTTACTAAATTTTTCTCCCAATTCAACCTCTTTAAACATCATTAACTAACAAATGTTTAGAAAGTCGAGTGAAGTCAATAGGTTTTTAATTATGAAATTACAAGAACTGAAAACGACAGAGGTTGTTTAAGTAGAGTTCAAAAGATTAAGTACAATACAAATTCATTCGACTGTGAATATAAAATACACGCATTATATAAATAAGTATTCATAAACATGCATTACCTTAGTATTACACACTCGCATAATATATACGCATTAGACAAACATATTGTTGCAAACTCGGGGTTCGTGAATTGTCTGTGAATGAAAGACGAACCTTGCAGAAGCTCAAAAGTTTATTTACAGAATATTTCAGAATATTACAAGTCCGTAAACCGACTATCAACTTTATTTTCACCAGAAATCAGCTTAAATAGCAGCTGAACATAAAAATCACAGCATAAACTGCATCATAGCATTAACGCACAGAAATAGCCTGCAATTCGATGGTAGAGATTTAGTCAAGCAGAAATTTCTATTCCTTAAAGTCTTGGCGAGATAATGACCTCAGTGGTAGGAACGAGGCCCCTTTTATAACCTTCTGTTAATCAAGAATTTTGCAGTAACTCCCGTAATAATCGAGTTAGAGCTTAGACAATCGGTATATCAATAATAAAGATTTTCTCACCAAGGTCACTAAAAAGTCGTAAAGGAGCGATAAAGTTGCCAAATTCGTCGCCAAGTCCATTACGGTCCCTGCTAAAGGGGGTTTTTTAAAGAGAACGAGCTTTTTTAACTCGGAAACAAGCTAGAAATGCGGAAAACTGAAATTTTATAATCTGACTAAGCCTCTTAGAAATAAATCAGATAAAAATAACTAGTATTATTTACAAATTGTTCACAATATATTTATATCTATGCATAGAACGTGCGAATTTTATGGATATATTACACAAATATACCCATTATGCATACGCATTATATTTATAAAAGCGCATATATAACCAATAAAAAGAAGTGATATCTCATAAAAAAACAATACTATTGTATAAGTCACTCCGCCCAGCAAAAACTCTTACCTTTTTTACGTAACCAAAAAAAAAGATTGATATCAAAATTCTCCGCCGGTATTAATTCCTGGGAATTCAATGTCTTGCTTAAGGAAGATCTGCCAATAACTCTGCACGTATTTTTCTAATAAATTCTAATCACTTTCAACATTCTTTGTTATCTGTGTTAGAGTTTTGTCTGCATTATAAAGTTATAATTTAAAGTAATTTTACGGCTGGGTGCGTCCCCTATGTAGAAGTTTTAATTAATAAAAAGTTAGTTGGTAAAGAGTAAAATACTATTTGCGCCCTCCCCCTTAAAAATACTTTAAATTATAACTTTGTAATGCAGCCAGAAAACTAACACAGATAACAAAGAATGCGGAAAGAGATTAGAATTTATTAGAAAGATACATGCAGAGTTATTGGCAGATCTTCCTTAAGCAAGGCATTGAGTTTCCGGGGATTAATAGCGGCGGAGAATTTTGACATCAATCCTTTTTTTTGACTGCGTAAGAAAGGTAAAATGTTTTACTGGGCGGGGTGACTTTTACAATAGTATTGTTTTTTATGATATATATATATGTATAATTCGAGAGAGATTATAGTATTACGGGCAAGGATTCACGTAGTTAAAAGAAGTTATTATTTGGTTGAAGGCACACAGGTAATTTTTTATGTATTTTGAAAACGAAAATTCTGACGAGACACCACTTAATTTTCCAAATATTAAGTACTTAACGATTTTTAAAATAAATTAAAATAAGAGAAGTTGTTAAAAAGACAAAAGAAAAAATTATAATAGCTAATTTGAGTATTTTTCTCCATATTGTGTGTTGCTTAAATTAACGTTATTGCATTTCAAATATTTTGAGCCCATAGGTAATAATGATAAAGAATTTTTCGTTGTGTACCTGTAAGTGCTAGCTTCGCCAAAATAGTTACTGTTCGGGCAACGGTAATTTATAACATTTAAATAAATTTTCAACTCTATCGAATAAGGTGTTTAGACGCTATCGCTCTTTCAGAGCTGCCAACCTAATCCGGCAAATTGCTAACGCCTATTGAAAAACGCCCCTTTTTCTACACCACTTAATTTTTAGAGTATTTGTTTTCTTCATTCATCGTAAATATATTTGAAGAGAATTACTCTAAAAATTAAGTGGTGTAGAAAAAGGGGCGGTACTAAGAATTTGCCGGATTTGGTTGGCAGCTCTGCTCTTTAAATAATTTGAGCACAGAGGGCGTATCGATAAAGAATTTTTATTTGTGTCCCTGTTAAAAGCTATAAGAGACTGATTCCCCAAAATCTGTGCAGTTCTTGTGATGTTGACTTATAACATGTATGTAAATTTTCAGCTCAACCAAATAAGGCTTTTAGAATCTATAACGTTTTAAAGATTTGAGCCAGTAGACCATAATTACACAAAATTTTTCTTTGTGTCACTGTAAAAATATATAAGTGGTAGATCCGCCAAAATCAATTATGTTCGTGCTACTATTACCTATAGCACACGTGCCTGCTTTCCCTCCGCGTCCCCTCTGCCTTTGGCAGCGATTTAATCGCTCTCTACTCCACCCTATCCCGCGGATAAGTAAGAACTTTCGCGAAATCGCACCAAAGTGCATATTGCGTACACTTAACCAACACCCACACCCCAAAATTCGCTATTCTAAGGTAATTTGGAGGATATTTAAACTTGAAAACGTGTTTTTTTGCCCCATCCGCCTCAAGATGATATGGGTGAGATATGAGATATTTCAGAAAATCCCTTTATCTTCTGTGTTGCATATACGTAACCTACCGAGACATCAAAAAATTTCCTTCCTGGGATAATTTGGAGCAGGGTTAAGTTTGAAAACGTGTTTTTGTTCTCTGCTTTTAAAGGTGGGAGGGGGAGAAATATCGCAAAATTTCTTTATACTACGTTTTGGATACATATAACCGAGCTACACATTAAAAATTGCTTTTCTAAGGTGATTTGGAGCAGATTTAAGCCTAAAAACGTGTTCTTTTACCCACCCATCTACGGGACGGGGTAGAAGAAATTTCAAAAAATCTCTTTATAATGTGTGTATTGGATACCCATAACCAATCGACACATCAAAAAATCGCTTTCCTGAAATAATTTAAAGCAGCATTACTCTTGTAAACGTGTTCCCCTCCTCCTCCTTTAAAGAGGGGGAAGGAAGAAATTTCATAAAAAAGTTTTATACTGCGTGTTGGGAGTACATAAGCAACCCTCACAAGAAAATGAATGTCATTGAAATAATTTGGAGCAAGGTTACGCTTGAAAACGAGTTTATTGCTTCCACCGACCTGAAAGAGGAAAAGGGGGGAGAAATTCGTAAAATCTCGTTAGAATAGCTGTCGGATATATAGGGTGATTATAAAAAAACTACCCCGTTATATGAGACCATAGCTATCATACCGATCACTCTAACTGAATAAAATTTTAGTGGAAGGTATTATGAGGTATGCGCTCAAGAATCATATAAAAAATAACAGTTAAACTCTAACAGTTACGGTTACAGTGACAAATTTTCGAAATTTTCAAATGGCAACACCTACTTTTTTTAAAAATTGGAGTGGGATCTCCATACCAAAAAATCATAAATAGCGTTGCAACGGTACCTGTAGCACGAAAATTGCCAGCGCTAGAAGAAAAGAGAAAACAACTGTGCTGTGCCTACCAGAGCCAGACTAATGACGTCACATTTCCCACTGAGTCTTCGGCTTAGAGCTCCTATAAACGCAAGCCGACTTGTGGAGGCTGGTTTACAGCCTCAACGTGTGGATTATCTCCCATCTTAAATAAGAAGTGTGTAAAGGAGTGAACTGAAGACAAAAACTTAAAACTAATCTTTGTTCAACCTGACACTTTCACCGAAACCATCGTCATCTAGCACTGAAATCAACTTTTGACCTTGACACTTCCAATGCAACACTTCTATGCTCAACTCGACATTGTCACCGAAAACTACCCCTATCTAACGATGGATCCGACAGGTGACCTTAAAACTTTCAACTCAACACATTTATGCTCAGCTCGACGCTGTCCCTGAAACTACTACTATTCAACAGTAGATCCGATTGGTGACCTTCACTCTTCCAACTCAACACATATCGTACCTTACAGACTCACATCGAAAATGATGCCCAAATAAAATTTTAACAAATTACGTTCTGAGGCAGCGTCTTTTTTTTAGGAAGTGTTGCATTGGAAGTGTCAAGGTCAAAAGTTGATTTCAGTGTTAGATGGCGATGGTTTCATTGAAAGTGTCAGGTTGAACAAAGATTAATTTTAAGTTTTTGTCTTCAATTCACTCCTTTACACACTTCTTATTTAAGATGGGAAATAATTCACACGTACAGGCTGTAAACTAACCTCCACCAGCCGGCTTGCGTTTATAGGAGCTCTAAGCTGAACACTCAGTGGGAAATGTGACTCATTGTCTTGCTCTGGTAGGCACATCACAGTTGTTTTCTCTTTTCTTCTAGCGATGGCAATTTTCGTGCTACACGCTACAGGTACTGTTTCAACGCTATTTATGGTTTTTGGGTATGGAGATCCCATCCAATAAAAAAAAGTAGGTGTTGCCATTTAAATTTTTCGAAATTTTGTCACTGTAACCGTAACTGTTAAAGTTTAGCTGTTATTTTTTATATGATTCTTGAGCGCATACCTCATAATACCTTCCACCAAAATTTTATTCAGTTAGAGTGAACGGTATGATAGCTATGGTCTCATATAGCGGGGTATTTTTTTTTATAATCACCCTGTTTATAAACAATTTACACACCAAAATTCGTGATCACAGCTCCCATAGATTTTTCAGGACAAATTTAGCACTAAAAGGAGGGTATCAAATATATTCCTCGTAACGCCCCTTAAAAATCGAAAATTAAAAAAAAAAAAAAAAAAAATGTGTTTTTGGAAGTATTCTAAAGAAGACGCATGGCTATTTTCAACATCTTTGTAACATTTTTGGTAGAGTCGACTCAAAAATCCGAAATTTGCGAAATTTTCCTCCGAAACTCGATTTTTCTCCTACCCCCACCCTTGAAACCAAAAATTCCAAAATCACAGAAAATTGCATTTTTGTACTCACGTCTAGTCTTCCCATGTGCAATTTCTTCACCGTGAAGTAATTTCGAGTTGAGTTTTGCTTATAAACGTATTATTGCCTTTCGCCTCCCCAGAGGGGAAAACAGGAGGGGATGTCGCAAATGTTGATAGATATAATTTTAAGTTGGGTACAGACCTAAGGTCCTGCCAAGTATTGTTGAATTCCGTCCAGCCATTACGTTACAGACCGACAGACAAAATGACCCACACACACATACTAACAAAAATTTTCTGATGTTCATTTTTGACTTTCTCGATGTGTAAAACTTTATGATATCGCAAAAGTTTTTGATTCTGAGAAACTTACAGACAAAAGTCTGATTTTATTAATGTATATTCATATAGCTTTATTTATATTACAATTTACTTATTTTCAAATTTGTAAAAAAATCCTTCATCGATAATTATATAAAAATTAAGAAAAGAAAAAGTTTGAAAGAAAGTTTTGTGTTCTTACTTTAGAAATATATAGCATTCTTTTATGACAGAAAATGACTCATTAAAAATATCTTAAAGAAATATATTTATAAATTTATATGGCAGAAAGCTATCTCCATCGTCATTTAAAGAAACGTAAAATGTTTTAATCTATCTTCTTTAATAGAGTAAGTTATTACAACGCTACTGCAACAAAAAAATTATTAGAACTCGGAATTGATGGTTATTAAAATGTCAAAAATATAATATTTTTCAACAGATTTCCTGGTTAAACTTTAATATACCAAGCTGTAAATCATGTAAGTATAGGTTATTTTATCTTTGAAGTATATTACTTTTAGAGTCTAATAATTCAGACACTTTTTTGTCTTTTTATTTGTTTCCATGTGGAAAAAGCAGTAAAAATATCAATTTTACTAATAGTGAATTTATTAAATTTGTTCGAAAGGTCATAAACTTAACTCAAAGGGAAAATATTACCAGTCTTAAATCTTTCTTTCTATATAGTCAGTGTTGTATTAATCATATTATTTCGTGGTTGATTTTGTAGAAATTCGACGTATTTATTTATCAGGAATTCTAACGATAGTTCGCCTTTTCTGATTCTCGTATTCTGATTCTAATCTGGCTATAAAAAGAGATAGATTCTTATTTATACCAGTATTACCTTTGTGTCAATAATATGCAAAGGTTAACAAAAAAAAAAAAAAAAAAGATTGTTGCTCATCATAAACTAAAATAAAGTATGCTTGATTTTTTTTTTAATGTAAAATTCCTTATTTTTCTAGGAAGTTCTTTTCCTGTTATTAATGTCATATTAATTTTACCATTATTTAGTAATTGATTCAATGAAAATTCAACATTTATGTTTACTTGTTTGTCTAAAACTCTGAAATGCCAAATTAATTTAACTTCTATAAGAAAACTACGTTTCATCATGTTTCTAATATGTGTTTTAAAAATGAATTCTTCGATTAGCTGATTTTTTTTTTTTTTTTTTTTTTTTAAGAAAAGCCATTGTGTAGAAGAATTTAAAAAGCTTTGTTCTCGATTTTTTTTTTTTTTTTTTTTTATAAATCAATAATTACATATTGACTAATAATCCTTAAAGAAAAGACATCGTATTTCGTTTAGTTTGCAATGCTCTTTTCGCGAAATAATTGAACATCATCCAACGATTGTCTGATTTTTCTTGAGAACAAGGCCTTTTCTGCTATAACAACATTTAGTATAGTCTTTATTTATACAATGCAACACTACTTTTTCTCCCAGAATATTATTTGATATCATACCTTTTAATTTTTTGGAGTGTTTTTTGGTGATGAAAATACTTTTCAATATTAAACAAAGCGAAAGTTTTCTTATATTTCTAGCAAAAGAATGCTTAGAGTGTTATACTGTTTTTATCGCGTATCTCTAAATTATTGGTTGATAACAAAAGTTTGTTTCTGATTTCATATGTTGACTTTAAAGACTTATAAGGTAATTCCGGGTGAGTTGCCCCACCGGTAGAGATGCCCCACTTAATGTAATTTCGAAACGCAGCGCTAGATGGCTCTGCAAGTTCGATTGTTATTTCAGATAGATGTTGAATGGTGTGCTGTGGAAATTACGTGAACTTATTTCTTTGTATTCTGCTGTCACAGCAATATTTCAAGTAAGTACCATGTTTTTTCTACTCTGTTATAAGAGTGATGTTGCATTGTAAAGCTGGCAATAGTTAATAAAAATGGATTTTTTTTATATAAGCTTAAATACCTGTAGTAAGAAGTTGATCAGTCGACTTCGGCCATTGTGCCGCCATTTTTGCTGTCTTTTTCTTTGGACAGTTGCCGGGGCATCTCTCCCATACCAAAAGGATAGACGCCCCAGATTATATTCGGGTGAGATGCCTCACACACATTTTCAAGTCTTTTAATTGTTTAAATTTTAAACTAATATTTTTAAAATCATATTGTTTTTATAAAATGCGTAATATTTGTAACTCGTTAAAATTTTCCACTTAAAAATATTTTTTGAAACTATAAATTTAGATTAAAATTCATCAAATAAAATTCAAATTTGCGTGATCGCTAGAAGTGGCAACTCAAAAATGCAGAAATCACAAAAATGCAGATTGAATCCAGATAAGAAAGCAAAAAATGCTCAGGTATGTCAGACTGACCTTTTACATTTAAACTATAACGTAAACAATCTTGGGCGCTAACAAAACTGTAGGTGGGCGGTTAATTGTGCCGGTAAGTATATATTATTGTATTTGTTCATGCAGTTGTTCAGTGCTTCTTGTTTGCTTCAGGAAAGATGCCTACAGTGTACAAAAGAAAAAATACTGGAGCAGCTCGTGGGACCTGGGCAGAAGACCATTTAAGAGGCTCTTAGGAGATTAGAAGCAGGGGAAATTGGTGTCAATGAAGCAGCTAGGTACTATGGAATTCCTTCTCGGACAGATCGTCGTCGAAGAAAAACAGATAACAATACGAAAACAAGCTCTTTGGGGACACAAGGAGTGTTTGGAGTTGAAAAAAAAAACTTGCCAAGCACATCCAACGTTTAGAAAAATGGGGATTTGCACCTGACAGAGAGATAATTAGGACACTTGCATTTCAGTTTGCTGAAAAACTAGGTCTCAAGCATCGATTTAATTTAGAAGAAAGAATGACTGGGTACGCCTGGATGTCATCATTTCTTAGGAGAAACCCAGAATTAAGTAGTATTAGACAAGCCCAGGGGCTCACGTTAGCAAGGGGGAAAGGCATGAACAGAGAAAGTGTCATAATTTTTTTAAACTTCTTTCAAGAGTGTTTGAAAAAAATGAATTCTTTACCCGACCGGGGAGTATTTATAATATGGATGAAACCGCTTTCAGTGAAATAGCGTTCCTGGAAAAGTCATGTATGTTCATGTTTTGACGTCTACAGAGAGAGCAGAAAATGTTACAGTCATTGCCTGTTGTAGTGCAGAAAGACAATATCTCCCCCCTTAGTTATTTTTAAAGTCGTTCGAAAAAAAAAAAAAAAAAAAAAAAAAAAAAAAAAGAACTTTCTGATGGTCTTCCACCTGGATCTATGGTGTTCATGAACGTACTAATCATCGTACTGATATTTTTTTGAGATGACTTAAAGATTTTTTTGTTCCAAGAAGACCCCAAGGAAAGACATTATTAATTTTGGACGGTCACGCATCGCATTTAAACTGTTATGACTTGCTAGAATTTGCAGACAAGAATATTATTATAATTGTATGCATGTTACGACACAAGCTCTTCAGCCTCTTGGCCGGTCTTTTTTCAGCCACTAAAACACTACTTTAAAGAGGAAGCAAGCAAATGGATTGTTAATCATCCAGGAAGGATCACTAGGAGAATACAAGCTTCAGAACTGATTGGTAGATCCTGGAAAAGGGCAGCTTCTGTTGACACTGCTATCAATGATTTTTGGGAGATGGAATTTTTTCTTCTAAACCAAGCAGCTATTCCAGACTACTTCTTTTTCCATAAGTGAAGCATTGAAACAGACGGGTGAACAGTCCCAAATTTCTGTATCAACTGTTCAAACATCCTCCCCGACAAAAATATTGCACCAGATTTCCCCTGTACCTAGGTTAGAGGAAAGATGCCGAAAAAGAAAGATATCGTCGGCTAAAGTTATTACATTGCAAGAGCACATCCAAGAAAAAAAGCTAAAATCTGCTATTAAATTAGCAAAGCTCCAAAACAGCTGGTGATAGGCATGCCCATTGAAAAGGACGAAAATGATCCTACAAACAATTGCCTCGAATGTGAGGAGAACTATTATTTTATAAAAGAATCAGTAGATTGGATAAATTGCATAAATTGCATACATGAATCATGCACAATGTACGGGGATCTGTGCAATGTTTGCGGGAAAGCAAAAATTAGAGAAAAGAAAAAGAAAAATATTATCTGAAAAAATTCGACACATTTCATAATTTTTTTTTCATTATACTCTCTAAACTGTAAATATGAAATTTTCAAATATATTAAAAAAAGCATTTGAAGTATTTTTCAGTAGTTTATGTGTTTTATTAAAAATTTTACATTTTGTCTATGGTAGCTAGATATTTTAATATTTTATCAATTAATGCTAAGGTCTTATTTATTATTATTATTATTATTATTTAATAGCTTACGTTTCATGTGTTATAAACTACTCAAAAATTGTTATAAACTATTGACCAATGTTAAAACCTTCTATTATGTTTTTTACAGGTGGGGCATCTCTCCCATGTGAGTGGGAAATCTCACCCGCAACTTCGGGAGGCATGGCCAAATGTAGTACTGCTGCAATTTTATTTTTTTCTTTAGAAAATTTACAATATGGTACAAAAAAACTACTTAGTAGTAATAAACAATATCTATTATATATTTACCACAAATTTTCGTTGTCATTGTTACTACCCAATTTATTTTGTAGCTCCCTTTCCTTAAGTGGGGCATCTGTCCCGGAATTACCTTATGTTGATAAAGACTTTCATATGTTAACTTTAAAAATATCTTGACTCGTTTTGACTTTATCTGAAATTTAGGTCATTAATATCCGTGAATTATTAGGAGGAGAGGAAAATTAAAGTCGTATTCTTTGCAATAAATTCAAACATATAATTTTTAAAGAAAACTTCATTTTTAATCCATTATGTAATCACCCCCGCGTTATCAACAACCTTTAAACATCTAGTGTGCATGTTCTTTTAATGCCAGATCCATAAAAATAAATTGATTTTTGAGCAAAATTCCTGGAGATTGCATTTTCGAAATCATTCAAATATTCAATTTTTTTACCACTCAGAAAATATTGTAGCGGTCAAAATGGAGGAAAATATTATGGCGCAATATCGAGCAAGTATGGTACCTCCCACCTCATTTCTTTTTTTTTTTTTTTTTTTTTTTTTTTTTTTTCAGGGTTAATCTTGCGCAGTGCAATCTTGCATAATCGTTTTGCGGGATAATGCCTTTTCTGTTGCCTTTTCTGTTGGGCACTTTTTAATCAAATTTTAATCGATCTAATAGTTCACAGTAAGTGTCTGCATTAACAGTTTGTCCAGATTTCAGCAGTTCAAAATTAACTATCCCGCGAATACTCCACCAAACACACAGAAGCACCCGTTTGAGATGGAAAACTAGTTCAGCTGTACTTTGTGGCGATTATTTCGAAGAGAACCATTGCCTTTTGCATTTTGGATTATCAAAAAGGATCATCTCCGGTGATCAAGTAATCAAAAATCGCTTCTGTATCGTGCCATTGAAACAATAAGTTCCATGTGTTCGATCAGTTAGCTTCGATTCTTCAGACATATTATGCGAAACCCAAACACTTGCTCTGCTTACTTTATCAATTTGCTGCAAAAGGTTCTTTGATAGTAGACCAAGGTTGGTTATGTATATGTTTGACAGTTTCTCAATTGGTTGACTCGAATTTTCTTCCACTTCCGATCTTAGCATGTCATTGTCTAAAGTTTTTTGTCTTCCTGATCCGTGTCAGAAAGATCAAAATTACCAAATTTGAACTTAAAAAACTGCTTTTAGGATTTGTAAAGGTTTAATGCACTTGAATAGACATCGAAAATGATTTTTTAAGCAACTGTTGCGTTATGATCTTTTCGAAACTGAAAATCATGCAATGGCGGATATATACCTCTCCTTTAATTTGCCTGACCATTTAACTGTGATTGAAAAAAAAAAAAAAAAAAAAAAAAATGATATAATAATTTAAGAGTAAACAAGTCACTCCAACCAGTTCAAGCACACAATGACCTCGTAAATATCAATCGAATATCGACATGCACAAAAATAACATTACTTTCCGATCCCCCTAATAGTATTGAAAAAGTAACTGAGAAACTGCATACTGATGATTCTATTGCTCTTTGCCATTTAAAAAACTTAGATGCACAACCCAGAGGTTCCGAACGTTATGGCAGAACAAAACAATCTGAATCGGATTTCTAATGTTTCTTCCCTTAACAATATCATAATTTTCAAGAAAACAGTTAAAAAAAAAAAAAAAAAAAAAATATTTATTTTTAATTATTTACGAAAATTGTATACAGTAAAGTGTATGAACAACATATGCATTCTTTTTTTTTAATTTTTAGATTTTTTTTTTTTTTTTTTTTTTTTTTTCCTTCTTGGCTTGAAATTAAGAAAATATAATTTTGCAGAAAACCAAAAATCGGAGTTATAATGACTAAATGTTGGTTTTCCAGTAAGTAGAAAAAATAAAAGATATGTGTTTTAAACAGATCAAAATTTTATTAAAAAAAAAAAAAAAAAAAAAAAAAAAAAAAGAAATTAGTACAACACTATACGTATAATGCATTGTTCTCAGAATAGCTATCTGGACTTTCATAAATATCACTTATTTCCAAATCCCTCTCAAATGCATTTGCACCTAAACTATCTTTTAATTGCGTATTATTATGATCAGAAAACATAAAACTGACCTAACAATACAGACAAACTGAAATTTTCCTGTAAGAGAAAGCTGATACACGTGTAAAGACATATAAAACAGAGTTTATATAACTAATAAAAAAAATAAAAAAAATCGGTAGAGCTATTTTTTAAAACCAGTTTCCAAGATCTAAAACTGACCTATTTAATAAGGAAGACTGTTAATTTTCCTTTAATAACCACGCAATACAAGAGGCCGGTTTTGTATCAAACCAGAACTTAATTTTTGATAAATTTAATGTGAATATTGAATCTTTAGGGTTGTGAACACGCAAAATGTTTTGTTCAATTAATTTTATTTAAAAATAACTTATTTTTGTTATATAAAAAATAAATAAATAAATAAATAAATAAATAAATAAATAATGATTGTCATGAGTTTATTCTTTAGCCAACAGGATATACTTTAGTTTTACATGCACTTTTTCAACGGAAAAGTTGTATTTTTAGTTAGTGGTAGCCACAATGTTAAGTCGTTGAATTGACTACGAGCTGTTGACAACAGCCCGTTTTCAGCCTTATACGCTTGTAAAACATTTCCACCTATTCGTAAAAAATTTAAAAAGATTTAAATAGGTTCTCAAAACTTGTAAATATTATGTGTTAATAAATTTTATGAGTTTTTTATTGCTTTTTATTCAGCCTTCAATTATAGGCATAATTATATAAGCCATTTGCTTCTGTAACATATCATTTTCACCTTTTTTTTTCCCCCCTTTTTGGCTTGAAATTAAGAAAATATAATTTTGCAGAAAACCAAAAATCGGAGTTATAATGACTAAATGTTGGTTTTCCAGTAAGTAGAAAAAATAAAAGAGATGTGTTTTAAACAGATAAAAATTTTATAAAAAAAAAAAAAAAAAAAGAAAAAAAAAAAGAAAAGAAAGAAATTAGTACAACACTATACGTATAATGCATTGTTCTCAGAATAGCTATCTGGACTTTCATAAATATCACTTATTTCCAAATCCCTCTCAAATGCATTTGCACCTAAACTATCTTTTAATTGCGTATTATTATGATCAGAAAACATAAAACTGACCTAACAATACAGACAAACTGAAATTTTCCTGTAAGAGAAAGCTGATACACGTGTAAAGACATATAAAACAGAGTTTATATAAGTAATAAAAAAAAAAAAAAAATCAGTAGAGCTATTTTTTAAAACCAGTTTCCAAGATCTAAAACTGACCTATTTAATAAGGATGACTGTTAATTTTCCTTTAATAATCACGCAATACAAGAGGCCGGTTTCAATAACAATTGCTTATATAATTATGCCTTCAATTATAGGCATAATTATATAAGCCATTTGCTTCTGTAACATATCATTTTCACCTTTTTAGTACATCTGCGGTAATTGTCATATTTCTCGTGCCTTTGATTCAAACACCCCACAAATTCGCATCAATCAGTTACCGTAGAAAGTATTCAAAACTTCCTGACAGAGTAGAATGGTGCCGTAAACAGGATTCGAAAAATGTTTTTTTCAATCATCTTTTAAAAACAGTGGCTATCAGCAAAATATGGAACGGCTTCGTATCATCTGAGACTCTTGCCTATTAGAAGAAAGCGTGTGGGTGGAATGGTAATAACGATGATCGATGAAATAATTATTTCTACATGGCTCGGGCTAATTGAAGAACGGAAGGAGATAATTAAGATGATAGGTAAACGACATCAACATTGGGCGTAATGACATTCTATGTCATCTTCAGCATGTGCATTTAGAGGTAAAAGCTTAGTTTATTTTTGTGTTTCATATACTGTAATTTGCCACATTTTTATTTATTTATTTATTTATTTTTATATGAGTGAAGCATATTTTAAATTAAGGTCTAGTAAATATTTGCATAGAAGCTTACAATATATATCTCAAAGTTAAATTTCTTAATTGAGTAAATAACCAAACAAAATAAAGAAATTTTCTCGCAATGAAAATTCAAATGTGTGTTGTAAAAAAAAAAAAAAAGTGTTCAATTTTTACATCCTTTTAAGAGATCTGTAAGTATCCTTGTCTATCCTTGAAAGCACCCATCCAGGATTGTCGCTTATAAGAATGTTAATCAATTTTCCCCTCTTCTTGTTAGGGTAGCTCGCATCCTTTCCGATCTTTCGGAATTATTATTTTAGCGTTGAGCAGTTTCCTCTTTTCCCATACGAGCACTTCAGACTGGTGATAAAAATAAGCGTGTGAATGTAGCATTTTGCTTAATATAGCCAACAGGATGTAGTTTAGTTTTGCATGTAATTTTTTCAATGGAAAAGTTGTATTTTTAGTTAGTAATAGCCACGATGTTATCTCATTGGATTGACAACGAGTTGTTAACAACAGAACTTTTTCAGCCTTCTAGGCTTGTAAAACATTTCTACCTATTCGTAAATCCATTAAAAAGATATAAATAGATTTTTAAAACTTGTAATTATTACGTGTCCATAAGTGTTATGAGTTTGTCTATTACTTTTTAGTCGGCCTTCAAGTATCGGCATAATTATGTAATGTCTTCGCTTCTGTAATACGTCATCGTCACCTTTTTAGTATTTCTACGGTAACTGTCATATTAAGAAAATAATCTATTATTATACCTGGTGCCTTTGATTCAAACACTCCACCAACTCACGGCAATCAGTCTGTTATCTTAGGATGTATTCAAAACTTCCTGACACTCATAAAAATAAAAAATAAATTGATAAAAAATAGCTGATATCCATAACAAAAAATAACGCTAGAAAATTATGAAAATGTATTATAAATGGTCCTAAGTTCATTAATCACGAGCTATTTTTTAATAGGGTGGGAAATCATTTGAGCTGTAAACAAAATTACGTAAAAACGTCGCTATAACTAGCTGAATCATCATAGATATGTTATCAAATTAATTTATGATAAATTAATCATAACTTACTAACTATGATGCTATTATCTTTTCCATTTATACTTTGTTATTACAAAGTGATAGAACATTACCTTTGAACTATGAACTTGTTCCTTTTCCACATCGTAGGGTCACTTTTCTTTTTCTTTGATTGGTTCTTTGAAGATACTTTTTCTACAAACATCTCCTTAGTCGAAGGAAATACGAAATTCAATTATTAGAAACTTTATTTATACCAAGAAAGAGCAGTGACAGGCGAGAGGAAACTCGATATCACTAACCTTAAAAAAAAAAATAAATAAATAAATAAAAATAAAAAACAGAATGCTGCTGTAGTCGGGTGAATCAGAAACGCGATATCGAAGGTATGGGGTTGGTCGGTTTTGAAACTCACCAGTCTTAGGATTTAACCGCTATTGAAGCCCATCGTGATTTCTAAACACAATTAATACAAGAGTGGGTCGGCTTGGACATGATTTTTGTTTCCAGATGGTGGAAACGTTTACTTAAAACTGAAAAAACGCCCTTTTCGATTTTAAGGAGTTCTTCGGCTTTGCAACTAGACGACACACACACATATATATATATGCATTTGTTAATTTGAACAATGCACCACAATGGAACTTCCAACTAAATTTTGTTAAAGGAAAATAAAATTTATAAGCTTTTCTAAACACTATAACATTAATCTGATAATTCTGTGGTTCTAAACGGTAGTTATACACACTTAAATTTTGGCTCACGGGCACTATATGGGTTAAAGACACATTTTTTGAATATAAACAAGCTAATAAGTTAAATGTTCAAGCAATTTCACTTTTTCATATTCTGCAAAAACCTGCTTCTATAATGTAACAAATTTCGTAATTTGTATTAGGAATAATCGATTTTTTTCTTTATTCGATTTTCTATGAAATCAGGCATTAATGTACCTTCTGAATTCCTAATGTACCTTCTGAAATACTGTTGTTTAATAAAGTAATAACTGTACGGAAAATTGAGAAATTTTATAAAAGAAATTTTTAGTACGATAGGTCGTACTATTTCTTTCAAACGGAGTCATTACCATTTTTTATCTATCACCTTGAATAAACGTACAAACATTTTTGTATTTATTAAAAATACATAAAGCTGAAAGTTTAACTTTGCATCTGTCTGAATTATTAGATTTTATCAAAAATTGGTACACTTAATTATCAGGACAAAATCTAGCTAGCGTCGTAGATTTTAGTTCAATCGCATTGAACTAAAGGTTAAAAAAAAAAACTTTTAAATTTAAAATTATTAGAAAGAAAACAAAACAAAATTAATGCCAAAAATAAATAAATAAGTAAATATATTATTTTTATGGCGAAAAAAAATGAACGTGCAAACATCTTTTTTTAATGATTAATGTAAAATTATGAAAAATCGTTCTAAATTAATGGAACAGCTTCCGTATAGAATTCCTTTGCGAAATTTGAAATTTGGCACCGAAGTAGCTTGGATGACTCTCGCCAAAATCTTTCTTATGTAACTGCGATACTCATTTTAATTAATCGCCAAAATGTCAACAGAAATATAAAAACGCCAAAGGGCTCTTATGCTAAAATTATACCAAAGAAATTTTAAGAAATGAATATAATAGCTGATGCTAAAGAATGAAACACAGCATACTCTTTACATGGAAGAAGAGATTAAAATAAATCTTGTCATACTAAAATAAACTCAGTTTTTAGCAAAGTTTTATACCTTCTACTTAGAAAACAAAAAAGGGATTAGGGTTTTTTGAAATGTTTACAAATATACAACATTATTATAAAAAAAAAATATTATTATTATTTCTTATTCTTCTTCTTTTTTTTTTATTAAAACCACATTAAATGCAAGGGACGAATATATTATTATCTTTTATTGACTGCATATTTGTTGAAACACTGATTTCATTTCAATAATAGAATTATTGCACATCAGATTTGTATTTTTTTATTTATACATTTACAGTTCGATATACAAATCTGTTCTTAAATGTAGTGGAAATGATCATTTGAATTACTGAAAAGATTTGTAAAAGCGGAAAGTATCCTTTCTACTTTTGGAAATCAGACTTTCGGGAAGAATAAGCGGATTATAACTTTTATCTCAGAGCCATTAAAAATGAAGAAATTCTTTATAAGCACAGCACTACTTCATTCTATCGGGTTTTCTTTCTTTTTAATTTTCAGAAGAATGTTGATTTGAAGATTATTTGGTAAATCTATGTGAAAATTTTCCTGGGGGTAGTAAAAAATTAATTATGCAATGTACAGTTCAATAAGAACTTAATGAAGTTCCATAAGAACTTAATGATATTTAATTTATTGCGATTAAAAAAAGTTTAAAATTATTACGTCTCGGTTATTTATTTTAAAATGCTTAACACAATTAGATGAGAGACATTTATTTAAGAAAACATAGTAAAATACATAGTTAAAAACTAGAATGTTATGGCTACCACATTATTTTCTTCTATATTTGCCTATGCAAATTCACTCAGTAAAAATAATTTATTAAAATCATTATTTAATAAAATTATCTTCCATGATAATGCAGTACGATTTCCATATTAGAGAAGTAGTATAACACTAAATATCGAAAAAAAGTTCATTTTATTCTTGATATTACACAAAATAATAATAATAATAATAAAATTGTTTTTGTTAAAAATTAAAAAAAAAAAAAAAAAAATCGGTAACTTTATTTTAAATTATCGTAGATCGATGATTCAACCAATCATTTTAAAGGTATTGGCGAGCTCTTTTGAAAGATGCCAATCATGAAAATTTATTTCCCTCGATGAGTCACTTACCTCCCCCCAGGGGGGAGGCGAATCTCCTACATACACAAAAAAAAAATTTCCCAGTTGACTATCTCTATTATAAATAATTCTTGTAAATTTCATATTGATTGTTAAAAAATAATTATCTTTATGCACATTTATACAAAATTTTGTCTTATACCACCCTGTTAAAAATTTAGAAAAACCGGGATGGCAACGCAGGCAGTTGGACAGTTTTTACCAATACTTGATAGGCACTAATTTATGTCAAGGTGTAACTACATACCAATTTGTATGAAATTCTGTGCAGTAGTTCCTGAAATACAGTTGCTCCAAAATTTTGTCACACACATACACACACACAGACAGACATTTTCTAAAAATGATTAAAAGGTGTTCTGCACCTCTCAAAACGTGTAGATCCATCAAAAACCCGAGATCGAAAATTTTTACGAATCCAATACTTTCTTCTGTTAAATATAGAAGAAAGTAATAAGTTAACCCTATATCTTTCGACGGTATTTCGTATTACCACTAGTTTAAAAAGTGTATAATATCGAATTTATGGAAGTAATGTCAAAAATATTTATAATAACAGAATGTATATACCTAACTTTAACATCACTACAAGTCACCAGACTCTACATTTAGCCGTTTTTGTTTCAGAAAGGGTTTTATAGAGTGGTTTTGCTGTTTTTGCTGGCCCCTTCACGTGAGTTATAATTAATTCCTATATTACCTCAATATTCTCCCACCAATCTAAAAAAAAAATATAAGGAACTTAAAAAGTAAGGTTAAGGTAAAAGTAAATTTAAGGTTGAAATATCATTTTTTACTTCTATGTACATGCATACACTAAAGAACCACCTCACAAAACCTCATTAATTACTATCAGGAGGTGATATACATAATTTTTATTGCATATATTTTTAAAAATACTCTTCAGTAACTAAAAAAATATGTGTCAAATACACTTTTTGTCTCTTTCATACTGCGGTAGATAAAGAATAAAACGCATAAAACACATTTTCGTGCTATCTTCTTAGCGCCTTCAATATGTATAAACTCTATAAAACAACACACTCTTTTTACTTTCCAAACACTACAGTGCATGTCGAAATGATAGGTCCACCAGTAAAAACGAAAGTTATGTTAGTAAAAAAGGTTTTATTGTGTACAAAGTACTATTTTATAAACTATATTACTTCATTCAATGTAAAATAATACATGAATAATATACAAATAATAGGAATAATAAGGAAAACAAAAATTACATGAAAAAGCAGTTTCAAAAAGTTAGGTCCACTGAACCAAGCATCAAATTAATGCTGAATTAATAAGAAATTTGTCCACATTGTTTCAGAATAAGCTCATAAATCCTATTCGGCATGGTTTCTACAAGTTTTTGCAAACACTTTTTCTCGATTTTTGACCATTCGGAGGAAATAGCCTTCTTCAAGTCTGCAGTACTGTTGAACTGCCATCCGCCTGCATACACCGCTCTTGTGAGTATACCCCACATGTTTTCTACCGGATTCAGGTCGGGGCTGCAAGGTGGCCAATCTATAACATGTACACCATTATCCAGAAACCATTCGAAAGTGGACTTTGCAGTGGGCACAGGAGCATTGTCCTGTTGGAACATGAAGAAGGGGCCCCAATGTGCTCTGCTTGTGGAAGAAAATATTGTTCAAGCAGCTGTTAATAGCCTGCAGCATTCAAACGATTCTCTACAAATTCTATATCAGTTTTTCCTGCACCTCCGAATCCGGCCCATACCATAACGGAACCCCCACCAGCTTGCCTCTTCGAGAATATCTGTCTTTCGTTATGCAGATCGTGCCAGTAGAACTGCCAGCCATCTGGACCATCCAGGTTGAATTTCTTTTCATCACTCAATATCACACGATGCCAATCTAGTTTCCAGGACATCACTTCATGTGCGAATTTCAATCTCTTTTCTTTGTGCTTTTTAGTCAATTTCGGAGCCGCTTTCCTCTTCACGTAAACTATAATGCCAAACTTCTTTACCACTCTCTGAACTGTAGATTTTGATATTGGAGGGTTTTGTTGTCTGGTCACAGTGGATAAGCTCATATTTCCAGATTTTAACTCCTTTACGATAGTCCTTCTTTGTCGGGGTGTCACTTTTAATGGGCGGCCAGATGATTTTTTACTGCCATAAGCATTTCTAAGGCGCAAATAATTGTTTACAACATTATGTCATCTGTTTAAAAGTTTACCTACTTCTCTACTCGATTTTCCACACGTTTTAAATGCCTCAATTTTCCCCTGCTCAACCAGCGAAAGACTGCAGCGACGACCCATTTCGTTTGATTATAACGTGATGTTCAAATCTATTTAAATACCTCCACAGCAGCCAGCATAATCCCGCAGTAAGACTAAGCAACGATATTTATGCAATTTTTTTGGAAATAAACGTGATTAGTGCAAAATTTCTTAAGGCGGACCTATCTTTTCGAAACGGTCTGAAAATGAAAATTTGCATAAAATATAAAAGGAATTATTTCTTTTTAAGAAATTTCTTCATAAATGGTTATAACAATTACTGATTAATTATCTCTACCAAAAAAGTGATTCTTATTCTCAATTAAGAGTCGAAATTTTGAAAAATGCGGGTGGACCTATCATTTCGATACGCACTGTATAGTGAGGAAAATATTGTAATCAAGTCAAAAATCCGAGTTTGAGATTTTGGTGTTTCTACATGTTTTGAGGTCCCCTGAATCCATATTAATTATTTTTACTACGATGTATGTGCGTATGTATGTGTGTATACATGTGAGTGAACACGATAACGTCTAAGTGCTTTGTTTGAATGATCTGAAAGTTAGCACGTATGTTATAGTTCACCATAGCAAGAACTCTATTGATTCTGGTGAATCTAGCACATATAGTTTTTTTTTTTTTTTTTAACAGGGACACAAAGAAAATTATTTACCCTGGGTCTATGGGCCCAAATTTTGAAAAGTGCAATAGCGTCTAAATGCCTTATTGGACTGATCTGAAACTTTATACGCGTGTTATGAGTTACCGTCTCACGAACTGTATAATTTTTCGTAAATATAGATTATATTCTCAAAATATGTAGTTTTTTTACAAGCCCACAAAGATTTTTTTTTTAATCCTTATGTTCTATATGAGCCCAAATTTTTAAAACTGCGATAACGCCAAAATGCCTTACTCAATTGAGCTGAAAATTCATACACATGCTATAAGATCACTGTTGCACAAAGTTCATAAATATTGGGAAATCGAGCTCGTATAGTTCATTTGCAGGGACACAACGAAATATTCTTTATTATTATGCCCTATGGGCTAAAATTCTTTAAAATGCGATAGCATCTAACGCCATACCGGATTGAGCTGAAAATTTATATACATGTTATATATCACCGTCACACTTACTTTATGAATTTTGAAATGTAGCTCTTATAGTTTTTTGAGAGGAACACAAATGAAAATTCTTTGTCATTGTGCTTATGGGCTCAAATTATTTAAAATGCGATAACGTCTAAAAGGCTCGTCCGATTGAGCTGAAAATTTATGTAAATGTTACAAGTCACCGTCGCACGAACTGCATAGATTTCGGTGAGACTAGCACGTATAGGTTTTTCCTTACAGGCACAACGAACAATTCTTTATCATTATGCTCTATGGGCTCAAATTCGTCAAAGTACGATAGCTATATCCGATTGAGCTTAAAATTTATACACATGTTATACATAACCTTCATACGATCTGTATTAATTTTGGAGAATCTAGCACTTACAGACTTTTAACAGGAACAGATTCTTTATCATTGTGGCTTATGGGCTTAAATTATTTAAAGTACTATCGCGTCAAAACGCCTCATCCGATTGAGCTGAAAACTTATATAATTGTTATAACTAACCGTCGCACGAACTGTATAGAGTCTAGAATTTATAGGGTTTTACTGGGACACAACGAAAATTTCTTTATCATATGACCTACGGGCTAAAATTATTTTAAGTGCAATAGCGTTAATTTAAACAACATACTATACAGAGAAAAATACTCATATACCTCATTATAATTTTCTCTTTTGTTTATTTAATGACTTCTCTTATTTTAATTTATTTATACAACCGTTAATTATTTAATGTTCGGAAAGTCGAGCAGAGTCACTCCAGATTTTTTTTTTTTTTTTTTTTTTTTTTTTTTAACGACGCACACGTTTCACAATCCGATTACGCTTTTCTAGTTTGAAAAGAAAAGGCGGTGTTACGTTTTTGTTTTGTAGATTTTTTGCATATTGCTGAGATACTAAGAAAATAGCACAAACGTATATGTTTTACGTGTTTTAGCTTATTCTTAACTTGTACTTTGCAACATTATAATTTCTTTTACTATGATTAATTAAATAAAATTATTAAACAGTTTTTTAGTACAATAATGCGTAGAATGCGTCTTAGATATGTAAATTTCTCAACATCTTACTTCATTGCAACATAATGTATACAAATATAAGTTCATTAATACGCTAACATTTAAAGAGTACCCACTTTTGTCCTCCTGCATTGGAGATTTAATTATTTTATGCTAGAGAAACATTAAATTAACAGTGGAGATAAAAGGTAATTTCCACACTCCGACAACACATTCAATTTAATTAAGGGCTTCGCAGTGCAACTCCTTTCGGTAAATAAAGGTAATTCCAAAGTCCATTTTAATCCTTTATATAAATTTATCTGCGTGTGGAACAATGTTCCATTTTTTAAGAAATTTTTGTTAGTAAAATAAGCATGCAAGACAAGTGTAACAGGAAATAAAGTTCAATTTTGAAATAATAATATTATAAGAAATTTTATGTATTTACATGTTCAATATACGAATATTCTTCAGCATTGAAATTACAAAATTTTAAGAGTTGACTGGTGTTCAAGTTATCTAAAAACAAAACAATTTATTATTTTTTTCTTAATATTTATCTTTAAGAAAAAATAATATTTTGCATTACAGTAAAAGTTAGTAAAAATGTAGCAATAAATATAGTAATATTAGTGTTTTATCAGTCTGAAAGATGTATTTATATGATTTCCTTCCAATAGTTTACTTGAATTATCTGGTTTAAAAATGTATTTTAAAAATTGGCTAGTTTCCAGTAAAATTACAAATGTTATTCTTAACATTGTTTTGACTTTTCTTTTTAAGAAATGACTACAAAACAATATTTATAGTTTTAATTTATAAACATGTAATATTTGACAACTGTCTTATAAATAGAAAGTTTCTTCTTGTAAAAGATTAAAATTTCCTGTAAATTTTACATAGAGGTGTTTGTGACTGGATTTGTTTAATCACAATTTTTAAATAGTAAAAGTTTTATAGTTTGTATAGTAATTTTTAGTTATAAACTATAACAAAAATTATATTTTGCAATTACTAGTTTAAAAAAATCCGAAAAGCAAGCACCCAGGTTTGTAAATTCTAAATATTTTCCTATATTCCTTTTTACGGATATTTTTCTACAATGTCGTCCATACAATATTCATATTCCTTTTAATTTTATCCTGGTATATAAAAAAATTTTCTCCGTCTTTCTTTCACGACATACCAGACACTGCCAACATTCCAAATTTATTCCAGAACATTTTTAGTAACCCCCCCTTTACTTCATTTTTATTTTATTATTATTATTTTCTTTTTTTTTTAGAATAATTTTATTCTTATTACATATTAGAGAAATTTAGTGAAAAGAAAAAAGAAAAGAAAGAACGAACGAACGAGTACTAGGAATTTACATATGTGCGTACACTTTGCTCTGTTTAACCTTCAATGTTCCTTGGCAACATTATCACACAATGCACACAATGGACAGATAGACAGAGAAATAAATTGAATTCATAATCACTCTACATTGTTGGAAAGTGTTAAAAATGCTTAATACAAACAAAAATGCATCCAATTTTAGCCCTTAATATATCTAAATATTTTATTGCAACTCTGTAAATCAGAACGTCAAACCGATCACATTCTATACAAAACATTATTTTAGCATATTAAGAATAAACGTCAATTTCATTATGAATTTTGCAGTAGAAAATCATTTAAATGCGATTTATAAAATTGTCTCTCAAAAACACCAACCTATTGGCATTATTTTGGGTTCCCTGTGCACAAACCTGGGCCTATTAATGACATTTTAAATAAGGAACATTTCATAGTGAACTTGAATAATATACATCATTTTGAAGAAATTTTGAAAATATTTACGGGCGTTGGAGGATAGGAGACGGACACAATGACATAGGCGGACAATCAGACAGGTAGACAGAATAATTCAAATTATATTCACTCTTACACATTGCCACAAAATGTTAGGATAATTATTAAAAATGAAAATGTAATTTCAGATATTTTTTTACGTAACACTTAATATATCTGAATATTTTTATGCTGCCCAATAAATCTTAATGCTAATTGCGCAATGTAATTATTGAAAGCAATATTTTGTGCATATGAATTATATATTTCAGTTTAATTAAGATTTGTGAAAAGTCAAGTTTTTAAAATATGGTTTATAGAAATTCCTCTCGTAGAATGTCGTGCTTTGGAAATTTTTCGTGTGCCCTGTATACAAACCAATGGTGGCATTTATTCTATTTTAAATCGAACACATTAGATAGTGAATTTAAATAACATATTTTAATTTCATTTTAATTTGTGCAAAATAAAGATATTAAAAATATGATTTATAGAAATACCTCTCATAGAATGCAATGCTTTGGAACGCTCTCGGTTGTCACTGTACACAAACTAGTAGTGGTATTTACTTCATTTTCAAAAGGAAATATCCGATGATGATCTTGAATAACAAATGTCAGTTTCAAGAAATTCGATAAATATTTACGTGAGTTAGCTCGTGGACACAGACAGAAAAACCGAAGTCATAACCACTTTTCATCTTTGTTGGAAATTGTAAAAAAATGGGGTAAAGAAAAAAGTGGGGACTCCGGAATAAATTAGAAATGTTGGCAACTCTGGATATTACTTATTAAGTTTACAACATATGATTTAGACTTGTGAAATTAACCGATGTAAAAAATCGGTTTTTAATAAATAAAATATATGCTTATATGAACACATTCGTTTATATATATATATTTTTTATTAAACACCATGATCCAGCATTTATAGAAAAGGAAAATAATATTTTGTTGTTTCACGAGCGTATCTCAAAAATGGAGTAAAGAAAGTTGCAACTTCGTAAAACGGAAATATTTTTTATATGTGAAATTTATTTCAACAATTATCGGAAACATTTTATTTATTTTTTCTTATTTACTGTAAAACAAATGCCAATGTTATATTTTCATAGATTTGTTTTTTATTCATGAAAAACTATAATTATATTCAGTATGAACAAATTTCACAAATATTTTAAATTCTCACTGGTATCCGATACATTTTTCTCTCGAAAATAAGAGAAGAGAAGAGTCTAGTTTAATGGAATGATGTTAGTCTAGCTCGTCAGAGATTTTCGCCGTTTTCTGTGCAAACCGTGGAAATAGGAATGGAACTTCTGAGAAAAGTTCTTTATTCTTTATTGGGGCATTAGGCGTAGGCCTCGTAAACAATTATTATTAATGTCAGCATCACACCACCATAAATATTTTAAAATAAATATTTAAATTAAACACATTTATACATACTCTCAAAAAAATGTATAAATAAAGGTGAATTTAAATTTTACTAAATATGTGAAATAGGCATTAAGTAGTGTGTGATACAACGTGGTATATACTGTTCAATAATAAAAGGCAAAGAAATACCCTTTAAAAAAAAAAAATCATTGTTGTGTTCATGTTAGAAAATCCTATTATTGATAAAATATTTTTCTGTTAGAAATGTTTTATTTTGAAAAATTCTTAATTGTTCACGCCTCTAATCTCCGATATCTTAATTACAACAACAGAGTTAAATCCCAATTCATTAAACATTCAAGAGGACTTTTTCGGAATGGTGAAATGAATTAAAATATTCCGATCACATAACACGATAAATGTAATCTATTTTGCTTGTAAATTGCGCGAAAAAATTTCTCTTTGAAATAAAACAAATATTTATCAGATTACAACACTTTGTTATAATATTAGCATTCAGATATGTTTTCAGATTTGCATCTAAGGAAAAATGAAGCAAGAAAAGAAAACTAATGAAAAATTACATTTTAAGTGTATCTAAAAGTTAAATATGCGTTATGAAGATATTCATTTTATTTATTAAAGTGATAATAACAATTTATTAATTGCAAATTAACTAATTACAAGCCTCTTAGTAGCAAAATGGTCTGCTTTAAAACGTTTTGTAAGCTTTAAAATATTTTATGCCATACAATATTAAAATTTTCTTTCAAAATAGAAACCGTAATGACAAAATTTTAAAACAGTTTAAAAATATAAATTAAAAAAGATATCTAAAAAGTCTTTTTACCAATTTCCGTTTAATTCAATTTAACTTCTTAGTAATTTTATATCATGTTATCTTAATCATGTGAATTCGTTATTTTGTATCATTTATTTGTTTTTTATCAAATTGGTAATATAATTTAACAATGTAATTGGAATATGTTCAATTTCAAAATTTTTATAATTTTTTTCTATTTCAAGGATAATAGTTAAGAACGACATAAACAATAACTGTTTATGTATATATATATATATATATATATATATATATATATATGTATATGTATATATATATATATATCTGAAAATAATCACTATTAATTAAATTTTATAGAGCAAAATTTTTTTTCTTTAATTTAAGGAAGATTATTTTACTATTATTTTTTGGAATATGGGAAGCAAAATAATCTTCTTTTGTGATATTTAAAATTTATCTTTTCTGAAAATGAAATAATATAGAAAAGCTAATAAAGTTTGATTACCCATGCATGCATCAGAAAAGGCAAGTAATTAAAAATTCAACTTGCATTATCTAATTTATAATTCATTATTTTATTAACTTTATCTTTAAAATGCAGCATTTTTATGCCGTTTTTTGCCTTTTTTAATAGAAAGATTTTTTTTTTCAGTTATTTACAAAATTATTTAAAGATTAAATAAGAACAAGAAATCATGCTGCCCTCATAATTTAGTAATACTTTCCAACTGCATGTACTCGTTGATCCTTTTAACTTTCAATGAACATTTTTCCTACGTAATCACACAATAGACAAGAAGACGGACAAAAAAATAAAATAAATTAAATTAAAAGACATATAGACTAAATGGATTCATAATCACTCGTAAGTAAACATTGTTGTAAATTGTTAAAAACTCTTAGCTCAAACAGATATCCAAATCCACCAATTTACGAATGTAGCCTTTAATTTATATGAATGTTTTAGTTATCCTTGTAAATCTTAATACTAAATATACCATATTCTACAGAAAATATATGATCAATACGTGCCAAATTCATTATGAGTGTTCTAATGCGAGTTACTTAAATATGATTTATAAAAATGCCTTTTACAAAACACAATGCATTGACATAATTTTAGATGTCCCTGTACCAAACCAGCTGTACAATTCAGTTGTCATTTCAAAGAGGGAACATGTAATATTGAACTTAAATAACATATATAATTTTGAAAACATTATGAAAATATATACGGATGTTAGAGGCGGATAGACGTATAGATGGACAGACGGGCAGTCAGGTGGGCAGAAATAGACGACAAATAGACGAATTCAAACAATACTCACTCTTAAGCATCGTCAGAAACTGCTAAAAACGACTAGTGTGAAATAAATGCAATTCCAGCAATTTCCGGTTAAAGTCTGTAATGTTACTCAATATATTTGTGCGATCCTGTAAATTTTAATTCTAATCATTACTATATTTATAGAAATCATTTACGTGTGCCTATGAAAATAAATGTCAATTTCATTATGTTTTGTACAAAATAAAAGTATTGTAATGTGATTTATAGAAATAAATACAATGCTCATAGAATGCGATGCTTTGAAAAAAATCGCTAGAACTGTTTTTGAGACACAGACTCACTGTGTTGTATACCACTTCTTACTTTCCAATTATCTATAAACGCTGGCAAAATCATCTGTACACCAGACCAGTCTTAATCTTGAAGTTTGACATTCTATCTTTATTCGTTTTGAAAATATAATAGTGAGATCTCTCTCTCTCACATACACGCGCACCAATTCCCAAGAACTACATTTTTAATATTCAGGAAGCTTTAAAACATGTAAATCAGGTGTAAATTCGATATAGAAAATTTTTACCGAAAACAATACTTCCATTATCTGCAATATTCGGGAAAAAAGTTATTTGTTCAACCTTTTTATGTTTTATTGATACTGTTTGTAAAACATCTAGAAATTGAATTTTGATGTAATACAAAATCGGACGTACATGTTTAATTTTACTTTACTGCATGCTGAATTTATTTTTTATGTATCGTATCATATTAGTCATAAACCAAGAAACTATTTATTACATACCTTTATTAGGTATGACTGAATTGACGATAGCTTTTATTTAGTGGTCCCTGTATTAGCTTCTGAGAAATTTTGGTATATATGTAGAAAATATTTTCAAAGTATAAAATCAAAAATGGCAAGATTGATATCTAGGTATCTAAATATACATCTAAATATATTTTGTTAGAACACCACATTAAATTAAATTACTTCAGATATTTTCTTCACAGATTAACAAACAAACTAAAACTGATAGACTACCGAAAGATATACGTCAATTTTATCATTTTTGCGATTCCTGATGCCTCATAATACATGTATAAACGGCAAATATAATTATTAGTAAAATAAATTTTTACTAATGTCATAACTTTCCATACCTATTATACTATCAGGAACTAAAAATAAATAATTTAATATAATAGACAAAACTTACCACAATCTCTAAGGTTTAAAAAGCTTTTTAAATGGATATTTAGTTAGAAAAGTCCTTATAAATTACATGATTTTCATGAATCATATCAATGGTTTTCTTTGGAACGATTTTGGTTTTATGTATGTGTGCACAATTGCATTCTTATACCAGAGTTTTACATATATAGAAGTGTATAGTATCATTAATGTAATGTTAGTGGTCAAAAAGCAATATGTGGTTTATGATTAATTGGTGCAAATATGGTAGACAAATATATAACAGGGCATATTTTTCTTTATACATTTTTTTTCAGTATATGTTAATAGTTTTATGAGAAAAAGAACACAAACATAAATACTTTAGTGTTAATATAATATTTTCTTAACGGGAACTCTTGACCTATCTCTGTTTCATTAAAAATAATTTTCACGCAGGTAGAATAGTTAATTTTCAGTAAATAATTAAAACTTATCAGTTATGAATTACAAATTTTTAAAAACTTATTGTGAAATGCCTCAAAAAAGTAATAGTTAAAAATGTAGAATATAAGCAAAGAAAATAAAATCAAGAAAAAAATCAAAGAATTGTTTCAAGTCGATATAATTAAGAACGACCTACCATCAAGTACCCTTCAAAAACGTACGTGCAAATGGAATTTGAAAGCAATATAACAACCTCAAAATAGCACAGGTACGGAACCTTTAAAATAGAAAAAAGTTGAAATCAGTTATTGACCTATTAACGGTGTTTATTAAATAATAATAATAATAATAATAATGTTAGAAGCGCACTTTAACTATATGAATTATGTTATCTAAAACTATTTTCATTCATTCACGTTTCAACAGATTAAAATTTATTTATTTGCATCAACATACCTGTTTTTAAATATATGCAGAAGCTAGACAAGTACAAGTTAAAAAAAATATTTTAGTTGACAAATTTTTAGTCCATGTATGTGATTTTGGCAACACATATTCATGACTTGGCACTATGCTGGTCGCTTTGACGCTATGCGGAGTAAAACCTAATGATTAATAAGCTAATTTTCTTGTCTACAATTATAATTTTTTTATGTTTATACATATATAATCTAAAATTTTATTTAAGTTACATTAAATTGGTGCCAAACCTGCATTCTACAGGATGAATTCGTTTTTTTTTTTTTTTTTTTTTTTTTTTTTTAGTTACTGACGTATTTTCATTGTTTGTAATGATAAATTAATTAAATTTTTATCTATTTTTGCTTTTATATTAAAATTTTTACGACTTTATTATTATTATTATTATTATTATTTTATCCCAAATGATTTTTATATAATTTATTTCTTTCATAAAATACAGTTTTAGGAATATTTTGCTGCAATTTATATGTTAATGTGCAACTTCTAAATCAGTTGGATTCCGTATTGTATCTGAATATTTTTTCATTTTTATATTCAAAACTTCATTGATTGGGTTTTTTTTTTTTTTTTCCTTGGTAAGATGTAGGGAACTAAGCTAACAGTATCATTATTTTGCACCCCGCATTGAGGAACTCCCTTGATGATGGCGTCACTGTTTATACGTTAATTAATACTTTTTGTGTGGTTTAATTTTTAAATTTTTCTGCCTGTATTCATTTTCAAAATTTTTACATTATATATATATATATATATAACCTTAAAAATCATTTCTTTTATTTTAAAAAACTGTCTTACGATATAAGATCCTTACATTATGACACTTCTACTGATAATTATTTTGTTCTATTCCCATTATATTCTACTTATTCGCTTGATAAATAAAATGCTTTGAAACTCTAAGGAATGAGTATCATGTATTTCCCTAGTTTTCCATTTTGCAGGTGCTTAACGAGAACCTGATATTTAAGATTTCCTCACTATAACCACTCAGAAGTTTCAAAATTTACAATAATAAATTCCATTTTCAGTTAGTTTTCATAAGTAACTGCCCTACCTGATAGTAAAAAAATTAAATAAATGCTTTTAAAATAAAATTTTCTTTATTTAAAAAAATAAGCTACCTTCCGGTGGAAATTTGTTCCATTGTGATTCATTTGCTAATACCTTATCTTGTCGCATTGTATTCTACTCATTCATTTTATGAATAAATTGCACTAGCAACAGTACACTTCCTTGGTACATGCATAATCGTCAATATTTAGAACATTAGGTATAAACTAAATATTTGTATAGAAGTTTGCCTTATTAAACGTTTGATAAACCTCATACAAATGACTTCTATGTTGTTGAATTATTCATATATTAAATTATAATTCATTTACTTAACAATGTATAATTTTTTTATGTAACCACATAAAACATCTCACCAATATTATTGTATAAAACTCTTTATCAAGTATAGAAACTTATTAAATCATTCAGGTACACAGATGTTAGAGTATTTTTCGTAGTTACATTATATACTAAGCTTTCAACTCTCTATATCGTGGAGTCTACATCAGAATTTATTAGTTCCTTTAAGCGATTTTCTTTTAAATTATATATATAAGTTTAAAAAAGATATTCATAGTCCTTTTATTTATAATCCATTTTATCTTTTAAAATTATGATCCTTAAAAGTGATATGATCCTTAAGTGAGAACATGCTATAAAATGTTAAAATCTAACACAATTAATGTATTTGTCTTTCTAATAATCTTATAAGGAAACTAATAAACTCTGATGAAGACTCCACGATATAGAGAGTTGAATGCTTAGTATATAATATAACTGCGATGAAATACTCTAACATAAGGTACACGCACCAGTAGTGGACACTTTAAGGACATTTTTCGGCTATTTTTTGTGTAATTTCCTAAATTTTAGGGTTTCAAAAAGTAATTAACATTTCAGACCTTTACTAACTCTTTCTTAACATGACTGTATTATGAAAATTGCTAATTGTAGCATTTATATATGTAAAAAATCGAAAATCTGAAGAGCTTAAAATGAGCCAGTAGTGGACACACTAAAAACACAGTAGTGGACCCTTTTCTGTTTCAGTAGTGGACCCCTTTGAATTTTTGCTTTAAAATTCAACTCTAAAATTGCTAGATTACAGAATTGTGTCCACTACTGGATCTGGCATTAAAAGTCACATGAGCCAGTAGTGGACAGGGCTGTCCACTATTGATCATGATGACATTTTTTGGCACCAGTGGAGGACACCCATAAAAATACTATGTGTTAATAAGGATTTAAAATATAGCACAATAAATGAATTCTGCATGCTTATTTTAGTCACATATAAAAGCAAAAGGTAAAAGAAATCAGTTAAAAATAAGCAGAGAGAAAGCAAATAAAATTTCATTTCCTTATTCAAAGTGATAAAAAGAAAATGGCAAAATCACGAAAAGTGCAAACTTTTTTAGTTAAATTAACATTATTTTAAAACTAATGGCCGGAATAATTTTTTGTTAAAGGGTTTAACAGTAAAGGACTATAACTCCCTTCCTGAACATTACTCGAATCTTCAGAATTTTTAGGTAGCTTATTTTCCGAGTTTAAAATTAAAAGTGTCCACTAGTGGTACAGGGTACACTACTGGTGCGTGTACCTTATATGTATATGAATGATTAAATAAGTTTTTATACTTGATAAAGAGCTTTATAGAATAATACTGGTGAGGTGTTTTATCTGATTACATAAAAAATGAATCAATATTCATGTTTTTTTGAACTTGTATATATAATTTAAAATAAAATCTCCCATAAAGTAACTAATAAATTCTGATGAAGACTCCACGATTTAGAGAGTTGAAAGCTTTGTTAGTATAAAACGTAACTACGGGAAATACTCTAACATATGTTTATATGAATGATTTAATAAGTTTTTATACTTGATAAAGAGTTTTATACAATAATATTGGTGAGGTGTATTATGTGGTTACATAAAAATTATTAGAAAGACAAATAAATTAATTGTGTTGGATTTTAACCTTTTACAGAGTGCTCTCACTTAAACTTTTAAGGATCATAATTTTAAAAAAGAAATGGGTTATAAATTAAAGGACTATGAATATTGATGATTTTTTTAACTTGTACATATAATTTAAAATAATATCTCTTATAAAGGAACTAATAAACTTTGATGAAGACTCCACGATATAGAGAGTTGAAAGCTTAGTATAAAATATAACTACGAAAAATACTCTAACATATGTGTATACGAATGATTTAATAAGTTTTTATACTTGATAAAGAGTTTTATACAATAACATTGGTGAGGTGTTTTATGTGGTTATATAAAAAAATAATACATTGCTAAGTAAATGAATTATAATTTAAAATATACAATGTAATTGAACTATAATTTTATTCATATATTATTTAGTTTTATAATTTTTATAGAAAAAAAAATAATACAATATAAACATATGACAAAAAAAAATTAAATCAATTAGCTAATTACTAAATTTTTCTTTTCTTTTCCAGAAAAATGTTCGACCTTAATTAAAGTGCTCATCGTTATTTCTAAAAACAATTCTTGCAATTAATAATAAACGTTTTCTACTTTAGGCACTTTTCTAATTGCAAAAATCATTCTTTTGTTTGTCTTCCATTATCGCGACGGGATTCCATTAGAAGAAGACTGTAAATAATAGATAAAAATATTTTTTACAATTATTTCCTTAAGAAAACTTTAAAAACATCCAATTTGATAAAGGTACTTGTTTTTAAAAGTTTTTTAAGACAAATAATTATACAATTATTTTTTTTTCTCAAACTGAAAAATAGATAAATAAATATATAAATAAATGATAGTTAGAAAAATAATAAGTGTAATTTATTTCTTTTTTCATTTGATAAGTAGCTTGCTAACTTTTTTCCTTACTGTTTTTGTAAATTACATTGGATTCATAAGTAATTATATTTTTAAATTCATATTTATTAAAGTCCTTGGAAATGAAGGTTATATTAAGCAATCAAATTTGTAATAAAATTAAAGACATTAATAAAGAAATAAATTTGAATTATTATAAATTAATTTATAATTGAAATACCTGATTATATTAGGTACACTGCTCACTATTAAAATAGCATAATAAAGGCAGCATGGAAAAATATTAAATTTATATAAAAAGTGCTACAAAATAGTGTTGCCAACATGTATGAACTAGCATATCCAATATCCATCACAGAGCTATCAACTTTTTAATTTATTCTATAGAATTGTTACTACCCGTCTTTTTTTCATTCCACTTTTTTAATAGAGTAATTTTCTTCTCGTTTAACCATAATTCCTATAGAATTAACTAACGTTGGAGAAAATTACTGTGCAGACAAAGTAGTGTGAAAAAAAGGACGGTACTAACAATGCTACGGAATGAATTAAAATTTGGCGGGTCTGCCATCACTAATCTTTAGTTGTAATGGCTGTCTAATTGTATAAGTTTCTAATCGGCTATCATATACATATCAAACATATCATACATATTCAAAATAGTGGTAATTATTAAATAAAGAAATCCCTACAAATTGGCAACATCAACATTGCTACATGTTTCTTACCACACTTTAGAATGTAAAAAACGGATTTAAATTTAGATTTAAATCCGTTTAATTTTTACATTTAGATTAATGTAAAAAACGGAATATATATATATATATATATTCAAAATATTATCGGATGAAAACGAAAAAAACTCAATAAACGAAGCTCGGAAAGGTGGACACAGGGACCCTAAAGCAATCGACAAGGGTCAGCTACTCTGACTACGCCTCGCAAGTATATTTCAGAAAGCAAATATTTCAATACGTGCTAAGAAAACAGTTAAGCGTAAGGCTATCTACATTCTGAATGAAAGCACAAATTGTGAAGTGGGTTTCCTATTTATAAATACTATTTGAACGTTCGTTTATCGTGTAAAGGTTTTGTTAAGCCTTGTGAAATAATAAATCTCAGTAAAAATCGAAGTTTGACTATGGCAGGATTTTGGCCTATCGGAAAGGGGTTTATTCACTATATTATTACCCGTGTTTGGCGTGATTATATAATTTATGATTTTGTAAATATCTTAGTTCCATTGCTGAGTATCAAATATGGAAAACTTTATATTTATATCTCTAACTTGCTTCCAAACGTGGGTTCTGTTCAAAACATTTTTCATTTTCAAGATTAATAAACCCTTCATTAATTTCTAAACAGTTTATAAACATGCTATACATAACTTTTTTTCCTACATTATAAATCAAATTCAACGTTGGATACATACAAATACACCTCGGATTTACTTGTGTAAAATTTAGAAGTTCACTTATTTTAAATATTTAGTAACATAGAGCGCTTTTAACTGTTCTAACATCTATCACATGTTTATATTTGCAACTTTTAAAGTATATGTAAAATGAATTTATCACTTTTTCGTTACAATTTTTAAAGTTTTTCCTATATATGATTTTAATAATAGAAAATATTTTCTATTTTGCCTTCAGAACTCAACGTTAATCATCAGAATAATGAATGTAATTATCAGGGAGCAAAACATCTTTGAAATATTGCCTACCATAATTCTGATTGCATTTTCTCATTTTTGTGTACCACACAATTCTTCTCTGAACAAGAATAACAATTTAAGTATAAATTTTAAATAATTTATAAAAATTTCGGATATCACAATTAGAATAAAGAGATTTATCCATTAAGTCATAAAATTACTGTTCTGTGGCATTATAAAATGTTCACCAATAAACATTGTCTTGATTGTATTAAAATTATCTGTTCTCTTCCAAGGTTTATTTATTAAACAAAATACCGAAATAACATTAATATAAATATAAAAAATAGATGATCCATTTCAGATTCTATGTGCAATGTATTTAAAAAAGAAGAGTATATATTTACCCAAGTTCTGAGTTTAAAGAAGGTAGATACAAAAGAAAATGTCTGTTTCTTTAAACTGACGTGAAAAGCGGGTTTGGGTTAACATTATTGGCGGAAATAAAGAAACACAGATTCTAGTGATACACAAGGGTTCCTGGACTCGAGGCTCCGAATATCAAACAAAAAGTGAATTTTTTTAAGTACAAAATATTTTTATAAGCAACAATTCCATAATCTTTCAAAAACTCTTCACATATTTGTTAGCGCCGGCAGTATAGAGATCAAAATAATTCTGTCAAATAAATCAACTGTATAATTTTGGTAACTGTCGTCAAATCAACTTTGAGTTCAAATTATAAAAACTTTTCCCTGATATAACTGCACTAATTTTTTAATTAAAAGATAAATCTACGTTTCCATAAATTATATGTAGGATATCCCACCAAGGCTACTCAAACACTGTACAGCCAGATTTCTCGCTTGATACAGATACAAAAGTCCAAAGAACTGTAACTCTACGATAGATAGTTATAGAGTCGAATGATTGGATGTGGAATACTCCAGTGCTGACTGGGCGTGGTGTTCGGCTTTACATCCACCACGATCATCTAATATAATTTTAATTTCTACTTGTGCAACCATCTAAAGGTTGTCTATACCAAGTTATTGCAAAAGCTCAGTTAATTTCTTGTCTTCATGCTATGTGTACTTTAATGGACATCATGCAGCTACAATATGTGCAGTGTAGTCAGCCTTTCCAGGACGCGCACATGCATACTTCGATATGCGCGATGCATAGTTTGATGTTGTTTAGTTGATTGTACGGTTTAAGGCCAATTGACTACGCAAGGGTCCTTGGCCTGTGTTATTCTTTCTATTATTCTTTCTATCATTATAATCTTTCTAAGAGATGATGCATATTTTGAACATCATTTTATTCTATGAAATGCAAAAACCGATGTTCATATTGCTATAATTTGTTTTTTAGCTTGTAGCGGATATGACGGCATATTTTTTACTCTCATTTTTCTTAGAAACTGTAGGTTGCAGAGGTTACAGTTATTTCTACGTTTTTTATGTATTAAAATTTAAGCAATCAGGCTGTGCATAGTTTGGGTAGTCTTGAGGAAACAAACCTTTATAGTTGAAAATGAACTAATAATAGCGACAAAAATTTATTAATCAGGAGGCTCTTCTTAAATATTTTGCGAAAGAGCTTTCATATTGTTAGCGCCTTCGTTGATTAATACCACAAATTTCCTTTTCTTGTGACTTCCGTTTTTATGAAAATTACTGAAATATCTAACTGAAAACTACTGAAATATCTGTTTCTGAAGTAAATCAGCATATTACTTTTTAATATGTATTTATTGTTAATTAAAAATTAAATTTTATTTAGTAATATTTAACAGCTGAAAGAAAAAGAAAATCATAAAAGGTTATTCGTTAAATTATTTTAGCATTAGTTCTATAAATTTCTGTCAAATACTTATGCCTTGTGCTATTAATAAAAGAGCAGTTACTCTAAACCTGAAAGTTCGATAAAGTTTCTTAACAGCAGTTACGTCAGAGCCTATTCTTTTGCATTATAATCTACTCTTCGAATAATTCAGCCAAACCCTTCTTTAATAGCGTTAACGTAGACAACGTAATTATGAGGTACTGTTCGAATAACGTGCCTTAGAGCTTCTTTAATGAGTTTTAATAAAGCGTTTCACTGGAAGTCAAACTTCATGATAAAACATTAAGGCTGAGATATTAAAAAAGGAATGTTTAAGTAAATTTTCGCCCCATGAATAAGAATAAAAATATTTTAGATATTAATTTCTGCAGAGCATAAATTAATTTATGAATGAAAACAATACATTAAATTTTTCTTCCATCGTCAATAACTAGATTACTTAAGGAATTATTTGAGCAAAACTAGGAAAGTGTAAGAGCATTTGTTTAAAATTGTTTTGGGGAAAGCTTTATCTATTGTCCTTGTCAATATTTTGTCTGGTTCTTTTGTAATACAATACATGCACAAAATAAATTTATGGAAAATACTCTCCGAAGTACTTTATGAAGCATGAATAATTAATCATTAACTTTAAAACATTTATTTAACTATAAATTTCAATAAATATTTCTAGAGGAAAAAGGTAAATATATAATATGTGAATCTCTAAATTTTCGGTTATATAGGTTAATAAGAAACGTAATCTATATACATAAAAGAGTAAACTCACTGATTCACTGATCACTATGACTCAACACAGCAGTGGCGATTCTATGAGATATACAGTCACAAATTTTGGTGAGCAGGTTAGTTTTAGGTCCCTAACCCTTGCGAAATACCCCCCCCCCCCTCACGCCGTTACCTCTCGGGAGAGGCAAAAGGCAAAAACACCTTTATAAGCAAAACTCGGCTCCAAATTACTTCACGGTGAAGAAATTGCAGATGGGAGACTAGACTTGAATACAAAAAAAATCATTTTCTGCGATTTTGGATTTTTGGATTTTTAAGGGGGAGGGGGTAAAAACGATTTTAGAAGGCAAATTTAGCAAAGTACGAATTTTCGAGTAAAATTCTACCAGTAATAGCTCAAAGATATCAAAAACCGCCAAGCGTCTTGTTGAAGACACTTCCAAAAACTCATTTTTGGTTTTTTTCCGATTTTTGATTTTGGAGGGGGAGGGAGTTAAAAGGGGGCAAATTCCAGCCCCGCCCTTTTAGCGCTAAATTCGAACGGTGAAATCTATAGGAGCTGAGGTCATAAATTTTAGTGTGTGGCTTATTTACGTCTATCCAACACCCATTGTAACGGGATTTTGCGAAATTCACCCCCTCTTCCCTCTTGGGGGTAGGGGGGGGCAATAAACACGTTTCCAAGCATAACTTTGCTTCAAATTATTTCAGTAAGATTACTTTTTATGTGTGGGTTATTGATGATTTCGCAACCCGTACTATAAAGGGATTTTAAGAAATTTCTCCCCTGTGCCCCTTTAAGGGAGGGGCAAAAACACACTTTTGAGAGCAACTCTGCTCCAAATTATCGCAGGATAGCAATTTTTTGATAGTTTGATTGCTTATGCGTACTCAAAACACATACTACAAAGGCATTTTGTGAAATTCCACCCTATTCCCCTTGGAGGTGGAGGTGGGAGAAAAAACGTGTTTCCATGCGTAACTCTGCTCCGAACTATCTTAAAAAGGCGATTTTTTATGTTAGGGCTGGTCATGTGTTCCCAACATGCAATGTAAAAGGATTTTGAAAAATTTCCCCTTTCCTCCCTTCAAGGGCGCAAGGGGGAGGGGTGGCGAAAACACGTTTTTAAGAGTAACTCCGCTCCAATTTATCTCAGGAAAGCGATTTTTTGATATATCGATTAATTATGCGTACTCAACATACATACAAAGGGATTTTTTTAATTCCGTCCTGAAATACAAGACATGCTAGGAGAGATACAAGACATGCTTCCATGCGTAACTCTGATCCAAATTATCCTAGAATGACAATTTTTGATGTGTGGGCTGTTTATTCGTACTCAAAACTCAATGCAGAGGGATTTTGTGAAAATCCTTCCTACCGTCCCTTGGGGGGGGGGTCAAAATTATGTATCCGTGCGTAACTCTGAACTAAATTATCTTAGGAAAGATATTTTTGATGTGTGGGTCAGTTATATGTATCTAACTTAAAGTGTAAAGAGATTTTGCGAAATTCCCATTCCTTTCCTCCCCTTTAAAAGCGGGAGGGGGGATTAAAAACAGATTTCAAAACATAATTACGCTTCAAATAATCTTAGGACCTCGTTTTTTTTATGTGTCGGATAGGTATGTGTATGCAACATGCATTATAAAGGGATTTTGCGAAATTACCCACTATCTCCCTTTTGGGGCCAGCGAGACAAAAAATACGTTTTTAAGCTTTAATTCGCTCCAAATTACTTAGAAGGGCGATTTTTGGTGTGTGGGTGTTGATTAAGTGTACGCAATATGTAGTTCGATGGGAGTTAGCAAAATTTTCAACTTCACCCGCGAGGGAGGGGAAGTAAAAAGCAGATAGGGCGCTGCCTAAGACATTAGGGCTCCAGACCCGACGTGTGGCGAGCAGAAAAACCGCTACCGAAGATAGCTAGAACTTTAACTTAGATTTTGGCTGATTTCAATGACTTTTTTTTTTTTAGATTTTTTTTTATTAGTATTGATATGGTGTTTTGAGAATTCATTTCAATGTATTGACTAGCTCATGAATAAAATTTTAAATTTCAACTGTACACTCTTAAGAATTCTTATAAACTAAATTTGTTATATATATTTTTTTCGAAGATAAAAGTGTATTCGGGATATTTCGTGAAAGCTTTCTTTTAAAAAGAACAAGTACCAGCAATTATATTTTTATATTACTTTTTAATTTTAAACTTATGTTTTTCATTAAAATAGCACCAAAGTACATTTATTTTGACTATTATTTTGCATAAATCTATGTATGTCATACCTTTTGTAAACCGCATTTTATATTTTTATTTATTAAGAATTTCAATATCATAGTCAAAACTGAAATATCCAATGTTGACTCAACCAAAGATATAGTAATTCATATAGATCTATCATTCCCATCTACGTATCAAAGGTTTGTGATATCGAAAAAATTTTTGGTATCAGCCATTAGAGAGTGTAAAAGTCGGCAACAGCAATAGAATAAAACTATTAAGAAAGCTGTGAATATTCTGAATGACGAAATTTGCGTGGCATTTAATTGTTCGAAAAAATTTATTAAAGCAAATAGAATAACTTTCTATGCATAAGTTATATTCCACATATCTTTGTGTATCGGGTATATTTCATTAATTTACCTAAAGTATAATTTTCATAACCAATTGCTTCGTTATTATTATGATGTAAATACTGCTATTATATTTCAGCGAATTTATTCAAATTAATTTTAATTAATTGATTAAAGTTATTTTATGCAATTTAATTTTGTCTTTTGCTAATAAGCAAACTAAAAGTTTGCTTGGTAGTTCATATGGATATATTTATGTTTATATATGCTATATATGCCCATAGCTGAAACAGTTTTTCGTCAGCCAGCGTATGAAATTCTGTTTAACTTGTAGTAGAATATTTACACGCTATAGATATCATATATAATTCCTTGAATTCACAGATGAGTCTCTTTGATAGATACATCAATATTACAATTAGGTTTTTTTATGAATATTTTATTAAAGTGACTAGTTGAAAATATTTTAATTTATTTAACTAAGAAGATATCTTTTATAGCAAATATAATTTTATAAATAGTCACATATTTTTCAAATTCCCCACTTTTCTTTTTTTTTTTTTTTTTTTTTTTTTCAAGTTTGTTATCGGGGAATTTCTATTGATTATTTTATTTTTATGTATCCTTCACTGAATATATTTAAGGAAAATTTATTTGATATACTTTTTATTGGTGTAGCCAGGATATTTACACATGTCCAAATGGCCTGAACTACATCGCTTATATTTATTTTTACTTTAAGTTTTCAATTTTGCCTTTTGATTTTCAATGAAGCCTAATACTTTTATCTTTTTTTTACACTTTTCAACAAGGTTGAAAAGTGTTAATGACCTCGGTTTGTCTGTCTGTCCGCGCTCTAATGAAACTGATATTGTTATTCAAGTTCACTATCGGATATTCCCAATTGAAAATGAATACCTCTACTGGTTTGTCTACAGGGACACCCGAAAGTATTCCAAAGCATTGTGTTCTATGAGAGGTATTTCAATAAATTATATTTTAATATCTTTACTTTACACAAATTTTAATGAAATTGAAGTATGTTATTCAAGTTTACTATCAGTTGTTCTTCATTGAAACTGGAGTAATACCATCACTGGTTTGTGTACAAGCACACCCGAAAGTATTCCAAAGCATTGCGTTCTATGAGAGGTATTTCTATAAACCAAATTTTAATAACTTTACTTTGCACAAATCTAAATGCAATTCATCTATGTTATTCATATGCACAAAAGAATGCTTTGTATAGAATATATTATGATTAGCAGTAGATTTACAGAACCATACAAAAATATTCAGTTACATTAAAAGCTATTATTGGAAAATTGCTGAAATTGCATTCTCGTTTATATTAAAGCTTTTAACACTTTCTAACATTTTTTAACTGTGAATATGATTTCGATTTTTGTGTCTGTCTGTCCAACTGTCCATCTTTCTATTTGTCCGTCGGCCCGCCCTCAGCGTCCTTAAATATTTTCAGAAATTTAAAAAATTGATATGTGTTGTTCAAGTTCAGTATGGATTGTTTTCTATTTAAAATGGTACTAATAGGCCCTGTACAATTGGTTTGTGTACAGGGACAACCAAGTAATTTCCAGTATATTGCGTCTTAGGACAGACATTTTTATAAATCCCATTTAAGTAATTTTCTACTGTAAAAATCATAAATAATTGACATTGATACTAAAATAATGTTTCGTATAAAATATAATATAGTTAACCTTTAGTTTTACAGGGCTACACTAAAATATTAAGTGTTGCAATTAAAATCTACAGGCTTCATGTTAGCTCGTGTTAAGCACTTTGAACAATTTCCAAAAATGTTTAAAATTTATTATGTATACAATTAGTCTTTTTGTATGTGTTTTAGTCTTTCTGCCTGTCCGTTGTGTGATAACATTGACGAAGAACTTTCAAAGTTATGCGATACAATAAATACTTACGCTTGGAACGTGCTAATAATCAGTGCGTAACGCGTGGTTTCTTGTTCTGGTTTTAGGTTTTGTTGGATACTAAAAAGTTTAAAAAATGAGAAGTGTTACATACAGACGTACGAAAAAGTTTACAACTCTCTAACGAATTGAGATATTTTAGAAATTCAGTAAGTCCCAAATTTATAAAGGTTTCATTATCTGGAAATGCAACTTATGTATCTGTTAATGTACTTATATGGGTATAATAGACCGAGGTTATACTTGCCCAAAACCATGGGGAAAAGTGCAACCACGAAATAAACATTTGTATTACGTTTTGTCGTTATGTTTCGTATATTGCTTAATCATAAAGAACTCATATTGTTAAAAGCCAATACTTAATAATATTGTTAAAAGCCAATAGCTTTAATTTACGTCTAAAAATTTTCAGAAGCCTAAGTATAATAACAACTAATCAAAATGAGGTTAAAGTCAAACTATGTCAAAACGGTATTACACTTACTCCACTTTTTCCTATAAGTCAATTTAGCTTTCAATTTTCAACTACTAATTTATTTAACTTAGACTTTCATTAAATGTCTTTTACGGTAAAGATAATTTTGTTCGTATTTAGCCTCTTCAAAATTCAAATTTAAAATTATGTAACAAGAAATACATTAAATATTTTTGATACCATCGTTAAAATGCATCAGTACAGAGTTTTAAAAATATATATGTGCGTTTTAAAACAATTAAGTAAACGATAATTATAAATATCACCATGAGAAATGGATTAATTTGTGCCATGTTTCTAAAGAAACTCATTGCGCTCATCTCAGAAATTTAATTAAGGAAGTCTGTACATTATGGAAGATAAAGTTTAAATTTAAGATGTGACAAAGCTGTTCATTTTCAGAATGTTCGTGTAATGAGATACTTGAATAACACTTTCTAAATTGCATTACAAAACTTCTACAGCCTATAAAAATTTCAAAGGAGTAGGAACTATTTCGTTAACAATTACGTAACTTACAGAAATTTATAACTATAAAAGAAGTTTCATTTTAGATGATGTTCTATATTCAAAGCCAGGAATACAAAATTTATATCACAATTAATGTAGGAATGGATTGAATTTAATATACTGATATATATATACATACATATTATCTTAAAGAATTAATACTATAAGTGTTTTTAATTTTATTTAATGTAAATTGTTAAATATTCTGAATTGTTAAATACTCTGAAATTGTTAAATGCTCTTGTTAAATAGTTCATTGATAAAATGTATTTTAAATAAAAACGTATAATTTAATTAGCATGTATAAATAAATTATGAATCTGCAACAATGGGCTCTTCCCACCGTCGTCTGCTCAATCACGTGATAGAAGAAAACGAATAGTCGAATTCTGAGAATCGAATTCAATTAAATATTGTTTTTAAGAACAAAAATGTTAATATTTAATATAAAATAAAATAAAAGTAATATTGTGCATTTGTAAACAGTAGAATAATTGTATTTGTAAATTTAATAATTTTTAAAAAACATTTTATGTGTTTATTTATTTTTACCTATATGAATCGATTTTTGTATATTGTAGTGTAACTGTAACATTAACTGATCTAGCAATAAATAATAGCTTCTTGTGGAATGTTTATGGATTATAATTTGAAATTTTAAAATGTTTTCATTTAATTTAATTGCATAAAGGTGTTACAACAAGTTAATTAACTTAGTTACTGGTCTAAATGGATTTACGCAGTACGATATTGCACTGTCAATGATTTAAGTACCAAAAATCAGAGTATTTAAGCATGGTCTTCTTGAACATCAATAACACGTATAAACTAAATGATGATTGTAAATGTATACAGCAAACAAAAGATGATGAATAATGATATAAAATGGATTAAAAATGATGATTTATAAAAGAAATAACACAGATTAAATACGATTGATCAAAAATAAGAATAGAAAATATGTTATTTCAGCAATCGCTATAGGTAAACAAGACTTCGTGTGCTATTTGTTTTTCCTCTATCACGTGACCTCTGACGTCAGGTGGGAAGAGCCCATTGACAAACGTTTGCTTATTTATCGTTAGATAAACTGTAAAATATATTTCATTATAAGTACATGATGACTGTTAATCTTAGTAAAACTTTTTCTGGGTGAAAACAAACTTGGTATGTAATCGAGTGTCAACTTTTAGATTTCTATTATTATTATTATTATTATTATTATTATTATTAACATTCTTTTATCCATATATATGGTAGAATGGTAGAGAAAGTATTGCTTTTGGGTCAAATTTTCGAAATTGAATTTTTCTCATCAATACACATTTTGAGGTCTCCTGAATCCAAAAATCATATGTTTAGCAGATGGTCTGTATGTGTATGTGTCTGTGTGTCTGTTATTAGCATATCTCAAGAACAAATAACAGCAGAAAGTTCAAATGCGGTACCTGAAATCTGTATCATATAGGCATGCTACACTAAATTTTTGTTTGGTGATCAAGCAAAATATTCGTGTACAGGTGCACCCAAGAGAATTCAGTTACATTACGCCCTTAGGAAAAACTTTTTTTTTTTTTTTTTTTTTTTTTTTTTTTTACAGGGGTACACAAAAGAACTGGACTATAGTGGACAATACTTAAAAATTGATGTAAATTTATTTCAAATTGTGCTATGTATTATTAATCTAGGTTTATATCTAAGGCCACTATATTATGGGCACATAATTTCTAGAACATACACAGGGCTGCCAATAATTATACGAACTTTTTATTGAATGTAATTAGTGGAAATGCTATACTATACTATTTTATAATGTGCAGCAAAATTGCTCAGGAATTCAAATTAATTCCTCAAAACAATACTGTAAATGAAGTATTTTTTAAGCTAAATATTCAATGTTTGTTTTTTGTATATTTACACCTTTTCGAGCTTAATAAATACGGAATTCAAGTTTCTAACGTTTGATCTTTGTCTCTGTCTCTAAGAGTAACTTAAAAGCAAATAATTTTAAGCAATTTTCAGATGTCGTATTTTGGAGTCAATATAAATTTGTTACTTGAAAATTTTGATCAAGGTTGATAAATTTTGCTAAATATAGCGTGTGAAATTTGTTTGAATGATTTAAATGAACTTTTAAATTTAATAAGAGATTTAAATTTTATATAAATATAGGAACAATAATCAACCGAGTGATTGAGTGGGCAGGAGACCCCCCCCCCCCCCAAACACACACACGCAGAATTATTTGTTGGATAAAGTTGTTAAGAAGTCTAATTTGAATTGTTTTGAACGTAGGTTTGTATAACAATACATGCTATCTTACCCCTTAATCTCAAATATGTATTTATAGTATTAAATTTCAGGATAAGAAAAAGTCGTGTGAGTGCCATACCAGACTTTTTATTTTATATCGGACATTTCCATTTTACTTAATCAGGCCTTGCAGTGTTCCTAAAATAGTGTCACCAATATTTTAAAACAATATTATTTTACATATTATTTTATCATAAAAACAATTAAGAAAACTTTCTTTTTAACGATAGTGCTGATAACATAATAAAACACAAATTAAATTTTAGGAACAATGTGGGCTGTGCTTTATGAAGTTCTTATGAATATATATTAAGTGTTGCAATCTGTAATGTTCAAAATAATGTTCAATTAAGTACTTATTTTATTTAAAATAATTTGATGTGTCATTCACACAACCTTCTCTTACCGTGAAATTTAATTCACACTTAAGCACACTTAAACTCTTTAAAACACTTAAAATTAAGCTTCGAAACAGCTTTTATTTATTTTTTTTTTTTTTTGATAAATAATTCTATGTAGTCCCCCTTACATACGCCCTTCTCAACCCCTGTTTCATTATTGTACCTACATTTATATAGATTTTAAATCTTTTATTAAATTTAAAAATTCATTTAGAATTATTCAGACAACTTTCACGCACAATATTCCTTGAAACTTATCAATCTCGATCAAACTTTTCCAGTAATATTCGTATTAACTTCAAAATACAACATTTGAATCTCCTGAAATTATTTGTTTTAAATTTACTCTAAGAAACACAAACAAAGATTAAATGTAAAAATTTAATTTCGGTATTCAGGAAACCTCAAAACGTGTAAATATACAAAAAAACCAAACGATGAATATTTAACTTAAAAAAATATATTATTTATCATATGACTATGAGAAATTCATTTCAATTTCTGAGCAGCTTTCCTGGACATAGTAAAACATTATTGTAAAGCACTTCCACTAACAATAAAAAATAATCTTATAGCTTAAATATTGGTAGCTCTATATATCTTTTGAAGGTTATGTACACACCACATGGTGCAAATAAATATAATCCTATATTAATAACACACGGCACAACCTGAATACACTTCCATCAATTTTCAAGTATTGTCGCACTATAATCTAGTTCTTTTGTTTAGCCCTGTAAACGAACAGTGAATGATTTCCATACCATATTCTACATGAAACATGTTACTATCTTTACTAATGCATGTAATTACTCTACTTACCTGCAGTTTTCCCCATACACGTAATGTATTAAAATTCTCTTGGGAGCTCCTGTACACAAACCGTTTGCTTCATCTCAACGAAAAGTTTAGTGTAGCATCCCTATACGATACACATTTAGAATACTAAGTTTGGACTTTCTGCTATTATTTGTTCTTAAGATATGCTGATAAAAGATAGAAACACACACAGACAAACCGCTGAAAACATAATTTTTGGATTCAGGGTATCTCAAAACGTGTTAATGTAACAAAAACTCAATTTCGAGAATTTCACGCTGAAACAATACTTTCTCTACCATATATACTATAGGTACAACGTCTAGAATAAACAGTGTGGCAATCGCCTATAACCGTGATGTTAAAATGATGCTACAAAAATTAAGCTTACCAAGATGTCGCTGTGATCGAAGCTATTGCTCAAATCGAAGACCTGATTGGCTTTTCCCAGTTTCGTCAGTTGAATCACGTGATCTACGCATATAATTAACCAATAGGGAGTCTTGGTTTTTGTTGTCGTGACACTAGCTTCGATTACAATGACATCTAGTGACAGGCTTAATTTTTTTAGTACAATTTTATTCGCCGCTTTCCACACTGTTTATTCTAGACGCTGTACTATAGGTAAGATAAAGTAAAAAGAAAAAAAAAATATTTTGAAATGGTAGTCCTTAACAATGCCAGAGTCTTATAAAAAATATTGATACTTTTTTTAAAAATATTTATTGTCAATTAATGCATTCAGTAATTTTAAAATACACTGGGAAAAAATATACCGCTTTTACCTAGACAGAAAAAAGTAGTCCTTGTTTGAATCCCTTAACCTGAAATATAGATTTACCAGCTATGCATATAAAATAAACAAATAACGTGGATTGACGAATTGGTAGATTCTATATTTTTCTAAATGGTGAAAGAATATTATGACTATTATATATCCTTTGTATTGAAAGAAATTCTCGCTTGATTTCCTAGAATTGAATCCTAAAACAAGATTTTTGTTTAGAAGTAAGGGAAAAAAAAAATTCTGGTTGTGGGGCTATTTGAAATCACTTGTGTACCGTTTATCCCCTTCAACATTCGCCAAGCTCAAACGTTCTAACTGTCACGAAATTTCTGCAATTCATTCCGACATGTTGCATTCAGCTGTAACGGGTGTTCTGAGTCCTCTTAGTAAGGTCATAGAATGTGCTGAAGGTCATGATAACACTTGCTATTGCACGAAGAATTGAATGGAATATACAGTTGCTCTGTTAATTGTGTTTCAGATAGTTGGCGCCCTCCACCAGTGACTTTTCTAACCAACTTTGTATTGCTTTTAAACAAAATGCGATTTTTTTTATCCATTTCTTGCAAACCGCACATCTTAATTATTATTCCTTCCTTTTTTTTATAACTTTTTAAAGTTTTAACGAACTTTTGGCTCACCCGGTATATAAACGTAAGGTTTAAATGTGTTTTCGATATGGACTCAAAAAACACAGGACCGATTTACGTGGTTATATATATATATATATAATGAAACGAACTGTCATTGGAAGTATTAAAGCTGCTGAAATCATTGATTTAACAAATAGAAAAAAAAGTTTAAGATCTAATAATGTAATATCTTGCTTACGGCATCTACATTTAAATGATGTAGTTATCATTATCCAAACTACTACAGTCCGTTAAGAAATTATAAGACCACTTTAATTTTGTAAATTATAAGAAAAATAAAGATTCTAATCATAATTTAAATACATAAAATAACATATTGCTCTATATTTTTTTATAATTAGTTTGCAATAACTTGGTATAATGCAAAAAATATTTAATTGAAATATATATTAGAAATGAGTGAAAAATAATCTGTTAATAAAATATAAGACCACTTGTCAAAAGAAAATTGTATAAAAAATTAATATGATATTTGTCCTAAATTTTTCCTGATGTCATCAAACACTCTGTTTTTCATTGAAGTAACCAGGTGGTTAAGTTCAGTTATAGAAATATTGTACCATTCTTTTACAATGGCTACTTCCAGTTCATTGGCAGATAAAAATTGTTTATTAGTAGCATTAACTTTGCGAGATAATATACCCCATAAGTTTTCCATGGGGTTCAAGTCTGGACTTCGACTTGGCCATGGCAAAACATTATTTTTTTCTTTTTTAAACCACTCCTGTGTGGATTTAGATGTATGACAAGCAGCATTGTCCTGTTAAAACATGCAGTTAGCACCACCTAATAAAGGTCCAAACGGTATCATACGATCATATAGCATAGACTGATATTGTGTAGAGTTCATATGGCCCGAAATCCGCTGTAAAGCACACAACCCCTCATAACTGAAAGCTCCCCAAGTCATTACTGATCCTCCACCCATTTGTCGACTGAAGCATTCTTCTGGTTCCTTCCTTAAGTCATGCCAACAGTGTTTGTAACCATCAGGACCATCAAGGTTAAATTTCTTTTCATCAGAAAATATAATTTGTTTCCACTCATCATTCCATGAGATGACATTTTCAGCCCATTTTAATCTTTCTTCTCGATGGCATTTCAATAACTTTGGTTTTTTCTTCAATTTCAAAAATTTCATATTAATATTTAATTCAAGAATCTTCCAGACTGTTACATGTGAAGTTTTCTTGCTGAAACGTTTCGAAATTTCACGAATTGAAAGACCTTTTTTAGTTGACAGTCGAAAAATTTGTCTATTATCACGTGCTGTCAAAATATTTTTTCTACCAGATCGTTTTATTTTGTTTGAATAATCTTTTTTAATTATGGCATTATGAATGGCAGTTTTAGAACGGTTCATTAACCTCGCAATATCTCTTTCAGATTTACCAGAACCTTTATAAAATAAATTTTTTCTTACTTCGTACTCCAATAATTCTTTACATCGAGGCATCGTCAAATTAATCGTAGATAACACATTCAAAACCTAAGCCTTTACCTCTTAGGTAATGCTTTTACGAAATACTGACGCATGCGCTTTATATTGAGTTTGACGTCATGTATAATATGCTAATTTTCTCAGGTGGTCTTATAATTTCTTAACAGTCACAGTCTTTAATTTTTAGAAAAATGAATAAGTTTTAATGAAATTTAATTTAATTTTAAAAGTTGGAATTAGTATAGGATGCGTTTTCTTATCAATTTTAAATACGCAACTAAAAATTTGCATATTATGCTCTCTTCTTCAGTAATGCACCAGTACGCTTGTGGTCTTATAATTTCTTAACGCACTGTATTGATGTCCGCTACCATTGTACGTGGTTAGTAAAATTGAAACAAAACTTCCTAAAAATTAAACTTGCGTGGGTGAAATTTTTTTTTATTTAAATATCCATTATCCGTGCTTATTCATTTCAGAGTTTATATTGAGTTTCGTAGTCTAAATTTTTCAAATTTTATGTTTAGAAGTGATTCCTTTTTAAAACAGTAAACAAACAAAATGAACAAAGTCCATTATTGTGTAAATAAACCTATATAAAGACAGATATCGCAACTTTTAAAATACTTAACTGTTTTACATCAAATGAAAGTTGATTAATTGGCAAGGAATTCATCTTGTTAATCTTTGAATCAATTACTGAATCTATAATGATAATTTCGTTTTAATTTCCTTATACATGCTAAATGGATGTAAATTTTGTAAGATTAATATTTATTAGTCTTGATGTACAACATTAAACACTAGTTTTTGATATTACTTCAAGTATTAATATTACTTGATTTATATATACGTATGTATATATAGAGTTATATATAAAGGAAATTTTAAGATCACGATAACTTCCAAAATAATGAACCAAAGTGGACCGAAGTTATGTAGTGAATTTATCTTTCAAATTTCGATGAGTTCGCAGCCAAGTTGCTCCGCCTTTTTGTTTTCAAGTCCGCCAATTTGTTACACATGAAAATTTTAAATTCACATAGTAAAAAACGCATTTATGACCGGATTTGCTTGAATTTTGATGCATACATAACACTTATAACTGTCATATCCAATTTTATTAATGAACTTGATCAACAATCTTTTTCAAAAGGCGGATATCTTAAAGTAAGGGGAGGGGTGGCTTGAAATTAAGTTGCCGCTTGATATATTCTCAATGCGATAGCATTCAAAACACTAAATGAATTGGTATCAAAGATGGACAGTAGACTTATCTATCAAATATCTTGTATGAGATTGAAAGGCATTTTGTTCCGCCTATTTGTTGACCAAATGAAATCAGGAGGCCACTTAAAAATTTGTTATCACGATAACTTTTAAAATAGCTGCTTAATTCAAACCAAAGTTAGAAAGTGGACTTATCTTACAAATATCTTAAATTAGTTCGTTTGAAAACTTGTTCCACCATTTTGTTTATAAGTGGTGATCACTTGAAATCAGGCTGCCACTTGAAAATTTATCATCGCGATAGTGTATCTTGGGTAAATTCGCTGAACAACTTGGTCCACCATACTTTGGTCCCCACCACAACTTGGTCCACCATACGATAACTTTTTATACTGAATTAATTCGAACCAAAGTTGGACAACGGATTTATCTTACAGACAACTTGGATAAGTTTGCCGGGCAACTTGCTTCGCTATCTTGTTTCTATGTAGCGTCATCTTGAAAATTCGTCATCACTATAGCTTTTGAAATGCTGAATTAATTCGAAAAAAAATTGAGCATTGGATTTATCTTTAAATATCTTAAATGAATTCGCTGGAAACTCGCCCGCCGTTATGTTTTCAAGTGGCGACCATTTCAAAATTCCATACTCACATTATAAAAAACGTTAGTCTAGATTTGCCTAAATTTTACATAGTGCATATATTTATCTCTACCAAGTTTATTAACAAACTTGATCCGGCATCTTGTTTCAAATTGACGACCAGTTGATAAGAAAAACAAAATTAACCTACTCTTCTGACTGAGCCGGAAAGACTTGTTTTTAGATTGTCAGTATTATAAGGTTAAATAATATGCTGTGTTTATGACAATTTTTTTTTAATTATTATCATTATTATTTTACTATTACTTTTATTATTATTATAAAACAGCGTCACTTAGTGATAAACTTGAAGAAAAAATTAACGTACTTCTCAAAATAGAAATTTTACCTATAGCGTAGTGTATATAGCAGTAGTAGTTTATATAGCAGTTTGGTGCAAGTTAAACTCCTAGTTGCTGATACATACCCATCTGAAAAATCTCAGAAACTGAGTAATAGTAATTCTACCTCTTGGGTGATCTGAACCAAAATGAAAATATCAGAGTTTTGCATAATAATACATGTTATATTAAGTTTCGTGTGATTACATTTACTAGCTTTCAATCATTAGAAATGGTAATTGAAAAAACGTAAAAATTATTATAGCATTAGCTGGCATTCTGTCGGTTGATAAACTCAGAAACCTTTGGACGTTCTCCGGAGCGAAAATTTGCCAGATCACCGCATGGCAGCTACCTACAACCAGACAATAAACTAGCTACATAGAATGAGCTGTGACCGATGATCTTCGTTCAGGCTTCATCCATCGACATCAGAAACTGGATGAGATTGCAATGTAACTTCTGGTCAGCAATGTTACTGGAACACCAAAGCTCAGGAATGGCAGGGTAGCGACTTCTGCTTCTTGGACGTCGGTTGATAAACTCGAAAATTCAACTAGCAAGTTTTTTTTAGAATACGTATCTTAAATTTCGAGTTGAGAGTGTCTTTATAAGACTAAAAGTAGATAACTGGCAAGTTCATCATGAAACACGCAGTTGAAGAGCACCATCTGTCTGTAGATATAAACCCTTGCAAAAGTAGAGTAAGTTTTCAAACAATTATTTTATGTTTTAAATACACTCGTGATAAAATTTAGAACCCCATAGAAAACAGCTTACCTGATCATTTATTTGTTTTAAAATAATCTTTTTTTTTTTTTTTTTAAGATAATGGAGATTTTTTTTTTTTTTTTTTTTTTTTGCTTAGTTTAATTTTTAGTACGAAGGACTATTGCTTTCAATCAGACATTTCGCTTCATCATCATTAGCTGTTTTTCACCTTGAATATGTCAGGTGGCTTTTCATTTTGGAAAAAAGTAAAAAAGAAAATTAAGGTAAAATCTACAAAAGAAGTTTTAAAAATTGAGTATAGCAACCGTTGCTAAAGAACACAACATCATATTTTAAGTTAAAGATCAGTTATTTATTATATTTTATGAAACAACTTTAGTATAGAATACCTTTGGCAAAATTTTAAATTTGGCACCGAAATAGCTCAGACGTTTCTCGACAAAGTCTTTACTTACGCAATTTCGATAGTCATTTTATTTCGTCGCCAAAATGGCACCAAAAATTCGCCAAGGTGGTTCTTTCTATACTAAAGCTGTGCCAAAGAAATTTTAAGAAATGGATATAGTAATGATTTCTAAGTTACGCAATACAGTTATGAAAAATAATTTTATAGGTGATTGAATTTCAAAAATTTCTTGTAGAATCACTCAATTTAAGTATAATTGAAATCTATGTTAATATCGTAATCCTTCAAGTCGCTTTGTAAAACATCTTACATTATAAAGCTTTAGCAGTACTAAGTTTAGTGTTTGAAGTTTTAGTGATAAGAGCCTAATTATTTGATTGTAAATGTTATTACTTACGTTCTTGTAAAATTAAACAAACCACTTCTCTTAACTTTTAATTAACGGGGAGTTAGATTTGCTTATTAAATATTTTTTCAGATTTGATAACACAAACTATGAAAACATTCTCTATGTAATTGTTGATAATTCACCGAATAAAACGAATATAAACAAAAAAGAAACTTTTATGCAAACACGACAATCTACAAAATTAAGATTAGCTAACTATTAACTCATATTCTCTCTTTATATTTCCGAATAGACTCAGTAAACATGATTTTTATTTATTATAACTGAAGAATTTTTTTTATAGTTCTCAAAATGCTACCCGTAGTAATCGGTAAACTTCCTACCCTAAAATTTAATATTTCAAATATTCTGTATTCCTTTGTTTTAATATTTCACGCGAATCAAGTTTCTCGTACATTCATACCTAAAACTCGTATTTTAAATAATTTTTATTAATGCGAAATTGATTAATGCAATTAACATTTTATAGATTTATTTTCGCTGATCTTTCAATATCTGCGTTCGATTTTTGTATTAAAATAAGCCTTATTCAATTCTGAAACTAATCATCATTCGTTTCTCTCACAATCATTACACGCAATAGCTGCTAGCAAATTATCGAAATTTCTATATGGATATTATACATGCTTAATTAGATTCAGAAGCAATGAGTTGGGTGTAAAGAGAGTTTAAAATTTCTAAGCCTTCTGCCAAGAAATATATATTTCGGATTGAGGAAAATGTTTGAGGGAATTATTTAAAAATTTCCTGCATGGATGAATATATTCTAAATCTTGTCTTCATATCATTAAGCAAATTGCCCATTTTCTAAATTGATTTTATCAAAATGGTAATTTACATGTATGCGCTTTAACTCATCATCAATATTTTTAATTTATACATGTGTAAGATAATTCGTTCCCAAATACAAATTGATAAGCCAAAGATAAATAGCATAATTTTTTTTTTTTTTTAATAAATAATAATTTTAACTATTTTATCTTTTATTACTTTCTTCTATATGTAATATAGAAAAAGTATTGGATTCGTAAAAATTTTCGACCTCGGGTTTTTGATGAATTTACACGTTTTGAGAGCTGTAGAACACGATTTGACCCTTTTTATAAAATGTCTGTCTGTCTGTCTGTCAGTCTGTCTGTGTGTGTGTGTGTGTGTGTGACAAAATTTTGTGGCAACTGTATCTCAAGAACTACTGCACAGAATTTCATACAAATTAGTATGTAGTTGCACCTTGACATAAGTTAGTGCCTATCAACTTTTGGTAAAAATTGTCTTACAGGTTGCGTTGCCATCCCGCTTTTTCTAAATTTTTAACATGGTGATATACGACAAAATTTTGTATAAATGTGCATAAAGAGAATTATTTTTTAGTAATCATTATGAAATTTACAAGAATTATTTATAATAGAGGCAGTCAACTGGGGAAAAATTTTTGTATGTGTAGGAGCCTCGTGAACCCCCCTGGGGGGGAGTCCCCCCTCGAGGGGAGTAAATTTTCAAGATGGGTATCTTTCGAAAGGTCTCGTCAATACCTTTAAAACGAATGGTTGAACTATAAATCTGTGATAATTTAAAACAAAGTTATCGATTTTTTTTACTTTTAACAAAAAGTAACTTAGAAAAAAAAATCGTTTTTTTTTTTTTTTTTTTTTTTTTTTTTTTTAACGAAATTTAACCAGACTTGGTATTTAGTTGGCCCCTGACATAAACTGGGGCTGATTAGATTTGGGGATCAATCACTCAACAGGTGGTGCTGTGATCGTATTTTTTCTAAATTTTTAACATGGCAGTATAGGACAAAATTTCGTATAAATGTACATAATGGTAGTTATTCTTAACCTGTGATTGTGAAATTAATAAGAATTATTGATAATAGTAGTAGTTAATTAGGAAAAAAATCTCGGTCATCGCTTCCCCCCCGCAGGGGAAAGTACCCCCCGGGGGGGGGGGGGGGGTAAATTTTCAAGATGGGTATCTTTCGAAAGGTCTCGTCAATATCATTAAAACGAATGGTTGAACTATAAATATGTGATAATTTAAAAAAAAAGTTATTGATTTTTTTTTTTTTTTTTTTTTTACGAAAAAAAACTTTGAAAAAAAATCGTATTTTTTTTTTTTTTAATATTGTTACTGCGTGAATTTGTATAGGAAACTAGTAGGCAACGCCCGCTTCGCTGGTCCCTATTTTTAAATGAATCACTCTAATTACTGAATTCTCAAAATTGCATTCATTTTTATCACGTGAAAAGAAAAGAGAAACAAAATCTCATTAGGAAAAATGTCGCACCGGGTTCTCACTGCCTTCGGAAAAAATTCCCAAAATGCTCTAACTCTTATTTCTATTATTTTCCCCCTTCGCCCCCCCTCCCGTCTATCCTAATAATTTTACAAATTCGAAAATATCCGCAATCGATTTGTATGTGTCAAAAACCACTATGCACCAGTTTTGAACTATCTATCTCTATTTTTATTTTTTGGCCCCTCCGTTCCCCCCCTTCCCGCCCCTCCCAATAATTTAAAAAATTCGAAAATATCCGCAATCGATTTGTAGGTATCGAAAACATCTATGTACCAATTTTGAATGATCTAACTCTATATTGCTTTTTTTGCCCCTCCGCCCCCCCCCCCCACCTTCCCGGCCCTCCTAATAACTTTACACTTTCGAAAATATCCCCATTCGACTTGCAGGCCTCTAAAACCTATCTGTACCAATTTTGAACGGCCTAACTGTATTTATATTTGTTTTTGCCCATAGCCCCCCCTTACCGCTGAACCCGCTTTACCGCCCCACCTAATAATTTTACAACTTCGAAAATATCCGCAATCGATTTGTACGTATCGAAAACCTCTATATACCAATTTTGAACGATCTAACTCTATTTTTATTTTTTTGCCCCCCCCCCTCTCCCCCCCACCTTCCCGGCCCTCCTAATAACTTTACGCAATCGAAAATATCCTCATTTGACTTGCAGGCCTCTAAAAACCTATCTGTATCAATTTTGAACGACCTAAGTGTATTTCTATTTGTTTTTGCCCCATAGCCCCCCGCCCCCCCCCCTGCTGCCCCACCTGGGGGCTGAATTTCTAAAATTCCAGAAATTGGTTTTTAGATATTTGCATTAGCTATATTTTAGAGCAAAAATTTCACGTATATCTATTTTTTTGTTTGAGATATGTAGGATTATGCGAAATCACGTTTTACGCATGTGAAATGACGTTTTGCCCCCCCCCCCCGCCCCCCTTGGGGACCGAATTTGGAAAATTCCAGAAATTGGTTTTTAGACATTTGTATTAGCTATATTTTAAAGCAAAAATTTTACGGATATCTGTTTTTTTTTGTTTGAGATATGAAGGATTTTGTGAAATCACGTTTTGCCCCCCTCCCCCCCTTGGGGGGCGAATTTTGTAAAATCGCTTCTTAGTGGATACCTGCGTCATAGAAAGAACATTGTCACGAAATTTCATGCTTCTAGGTCCAGGGGTTTGGTCTGGGCGATGATGAATCACCCCCCCCCCTCACTCAGGAAGTGTTCTTTTATATATATAGAATATAGAAGAAAGTCTTGTGGTGGCCACAGCATACTAGTTTTTTAAATGCTATGGTGAAAATTCTAGTAAATATCAAACTAATATTAAAGAAAAAAATAAATATTATTAGAGCTAGTTTATCAAGTAAACGAAATTACAAAGCAGTTTATGTTTACCTTTATTTATAGAAAACCTCTTGTTGCAAATTTCGGATATATAAATATCATTTTTCTTATAGCAATTATTTCTATAAACAGTTTGATTTTTGGAAATAAAAAACAATTTTATTCAAAAATGCATGAAATTCGATATTGCAGCAATCACTATTAAGAACGTATGTACGCGTCGCAAACATGAAAACAAAAGAAAACAAACAAATAAAAATCACTGGGTACCACTACCTCGATGTACATAAATAAGCGAGGGTGAGTTCGAGCCTTCGAGCAAGCGTGCTAGGTGATAGCCTGCGTTGAATGTGTCGATTGTCGCTCCTGCACGCCTTATGTGTATAGCCTGTGTACACTATCAACCGTTTTTTTCCGGAAAAAAAGCTTTAACTTTTTATGCATTCTTTCCATTTTATTTGTAATTTCTTATGTTTTTGTTTATATTTTTAAACTAGTGGATCTGCAGATCAGGAGCCTCAACGTCCTATTTGCATCACACATTATTCAACAGGTCATTTTTATTTATTCTTTATTATATAATATATAAATATTGATTCGATTGACTTGATACATAAACAGATACATTCATGAGGGGGGCTACCACCCCCTCAATCCCCCACTGTATTTCTCTCTATATACCTACCTATCTGTATATCATACATATGGATTCTTAATAATTAACAGTCTTGTATTATTTCCCTGAAATTCATAAATATTTGTACCAAATTTCATGCAAAAGAATTACATAGCACATCGGAATTATTTTTTGTAACCCTGTAAACTAATTATTAATTCTATGACCACACTTTTCCCCCGAAAAACATGCTTTAAAAATTCTAATAAAATTCCATTATGTTTAATGTGGTGTAACCATGTTAAAATACACTTTTAAGAAATACCGCCTATAGACCGTAATAGTACGAACTTCTTTTATGTATCTAGGAGAATTAGCCACAGTTATTATATACGCCAATAAAAAGAATGCACCTAATTAACTCATTAATTTTTCAACCTAATTTGACATCATTTGAATGATTACTGTACGTCATCGGAATTCTTCTGTATTGTCCCAAAAATAAATTATTTAGTCTATACATATCCTTTTTTAAGAGTAAACATACTTTTAAACATCTTTACAATGTATGTTAATTCAAAACCGCCAAAATCGATACGAAGACCAAAATTTGCGTTGGCTACAAACTTGGCTGCTTGATGAAATTAGCGATCAAATTTGGCGGCGAATGATGTTTCAGGATAGCCAGAATTAGTAAATCTTTTCTCAGTTTTAACAGAATTAATTGCTTTAGTAAAGTATATCGTTTCTCGTCACTAATTTTCGCCAAAAAGAACAAAAGTAGGCCATCCTATACTCGAATGATTTTTATTGAACTCAAGCTGTTCATTTGACAATGCGAGATTCTGTAATAAGCAGTGGAGCACTGTTCCTGAAAAAACTGCTATATTTGTCTCCACGATGCATATAATCTAATTATCGTGACTTTTGTGGCTGGAGTAACTTCTTTTTTTTTTTTTTTTTTTTTTTTTTTTTCCCCGTGCTTGTTTTTAGGAGTTTTCGTAGGCTGGATCCTGCCTATTTATTTTCGAATCGGTTACCTCACAAAAATGTGAAAGTTTTCATAACAATATATATACTATATATATATATATTCCAATAAGTGTATAAGGAAGTCCTGTGGTGCCCACATCAGATTTTTTCTATTACAATTCATTTTCCAAAATTATAATTTTTTTCTTTCTTTTTTTTTTTTATGACTGTTAGAACTATTAGTTTCAATCTGGGTAAAAACGTCGCCGCCAGTTTATGTATAGCAGTTTTGTGAAACACCAAAATAAATTAGAAATATCAGTCCTTTCGTTACAAATTCGGTACAAAATGGAAGGGGTGATTTTTGTGAATCCAGGAGTGCAAACACTTTTTCGTCACAACAATTAAATATTTTTAAATTAACTAAAGTATTAAATTTAGGTAAAACACTTCATTTTAATTCATTTCAGTCAGTTTAAAAAGTTCTTGGCTCGGTTTTATGGTCAAAAAATGAGAATAAAATAATAAAAAATAAAAAAATTAAAATTAAAAAATAAAAATAAAAATAAAAAATTTACAAATTGATATTAATAGTCCTCCGTACTAAACTAAATTTTGTCATTGACCGAATTTTTACTGTTTTTTTTTTTTTTTTTTTTTTTTCAAAATATTACTTTTGAAAACTATTTCCCTTAATTGACTGATATTAAACAAACGCAATTATTTTTTAGTATTCAAATTTCTTTTAATTAAACGAGAGAGAAATACTTACTGACAATGTCTCTGAAATGCTTTAAACAATGCTCTTAATATATTCTCTTTCTGCAACGTGTTAAGTATTTCTGTAAAGAGACAAAATTAAATTCTGGTGCATAATTGAAAATAGCTTTGAAATTATATTACTTCCATGGTGGGTAATGCAATTGTAAAGCACTTAATGAAATGTAATTTATCTTCCTTTTATTAAAAGTCTATTGAAATGCAACTCGCAACGCATTTGTTAAAAATTTCAGCCATTGTCAAATATATTTATTATGAATGTAAACTCTTGAATATATTATCTATTCAAAAACAGAAAAAAATATTTTGGAAGGTTTTACATACAACGTATTGTCAATTAAAAATTTCTACAACAGCTTCAGAATAGTGTATTTCAATAAAAATTAGTTGTTTTTAAATTGATTAATAAGGCTTTTTATTTCTGAAAGCAGATCATTTAAAAATAATTTATATTACATTTGCATTTTATTTATATACAGGGTGTCACAACTGAACCTGAACAACCTTTATTTTCGCAACCGTTAGTCCTAGATATATACTTCCAAATACAAAAATTGTCAAAATTAGATGCAGAGTGAAGATAATAAAAGTATGCAGCGAAATATATATATATATATATATATATATATATACTAGCAGGCTTTGCCCGCTTCGCTGGACACTATATTTAAAGGATTTCTTTGTAACTGAATATATTTCGATTGGCGACTATTTTCGTCACAGCTTTAGTATGGTACCACCTTGGCAATATCAAACATTTTTTTAACTTCTCGAATCTGTACAACAAAACTATTATTGAAACAAATATTTTCGAAAACAGTCCAATAGCTGGTGTTAATTCTTCGAATATTCTGGAAACAGTTGAAGCTGTTACTCGTACAGTATAAGTCATTATTCGATGAATGTTCTGGGACAGTCCAAAAAATAGTCACTTGTTCCACAGGAGTAAAGCAAATAACATCAACTGCACCAGAGCAAAAATTTTGCTCACTCACGAAAAATGTCCAGTCACTTAGAGCTCAATCCCTAAAGTGCAATGACTCAGAATAGGTCTCTGAATAACTCTGGATCGCAGTGACTACATACTCTTTCGCAAAAATCAACTCTCACCTACTTATCTTTTGGCGATGGGGCTTGGAGATGACTCTATCGAGAACCCCTTGGTAAGCTCAAGGTCTATGTTCCCGTGTGTCGGAGAGCTTCGGAACATCGGAAACCCTAAACTATCATTTTTCACCAAATTTGGTCGCCCACTCGCCAAGTTTGTCTCCAAGACTATGCTTTCTATTAAACATATCTTTATTTAGTTATTTAAATATTAATTTGAATTAATCAAATATTTCTGCCCGACAGCGTCCAAGTGCAGTCACACACAGCAGCTCATTTATTTGTATGTTAAATTATCGTAGTGATTGGTATATAAAAAAATAAGTAAATAACTAAACATTATCGTGCTACACAACTTTATTATATCTCTCCCTTGGCGGCTTTTGAATTTTTGTCGCCATATTAGAGTTTTTTTTTTTTTTTTTTTTTTTTTGTATAATTTCTTGCATAAAAATAGAAAGCGTTTTATCGGACACCTTTTCGTTAACATATAAGAACTCTTCATATTCTGTTTATTTTATTAATGGTTTTTAGGTTTAAAATAGTGCTTGATGAAATAAATTTTCTATTTTTAAAACTGCACTTTTTACTTCCTTATACAAAGTATAAGGAAGTATAGTAATCCCGATTTGCGAAATGGATTTTGTATTTCACATTGCTCGAAAACGAATGATCGCTGAATGTTGCTAATTTATACGTGTGACTTTCATGATGTCTAGTTGCACACCTGCAAGTGTCATCTTAACACGAGCTCTCGTTTTAGAGATATAAGGGATTTTACACGATTTTTCGTGACGTCTGTATGTGTGTGTGTGTGTCTGTGTGTGGGTATGTCGCATAACTCAAAAACGGTTGGACGTAGAAAGTTGCGAATTGGTACATAGGTTTGTTATAACATCTAGTTGTGCACCTCCCTTTTTGGACTTTCTATGATTTTCCGTTTTGGAGATATTTAGGAAAATTAGGTTCATAATGACAAAAATTTGGCCATAATGTATCAAAAAACGGTAATAACTCAAAAACGGTTTAGACAAATCTTGCAATTTAACTGACTTTCCGATTAGCTAGACATTTGAAACTTTCAGAAAAGCTCAGAACACGTTGACAATGCATTTTTTAAATATTTTTAGCCAACTGTTTCCGATACCTGCTGCCTTCAGCAGCGTTTATGCGATTCAACCGAAAATTTATTTAACTAACTTCCCGACTAGCTAGACATTTGAAACTTTCAGATTAGATCAGAACACGGTGAAAATGCATTTTTTAAATACTTTTAGCCAACTGTATAGGGTCCCTGCTGCCTTCGGCAGCGTTACCAGTTCAAATCTTGGAATCGATTTGTAACTAACTTCCCGACTAGCTAGACATTTAAAACTTCCGGAAAAGCTCAAAATATGGTGACAATGCATTTTTAAAATATTTTTGGCCAATTGTTTCGGGTCACTGCTGCCTTCGGCAGCGTTTACATGGTTCAACAGAAAATTTATTTAACTAACTTCCCGACTAGCTAGACATTTGAAACATTCAGAATAGTTCAGAACACGGTGAATATGCATCTTTTTAATACTTTTAGCCAACTGTTTCAGGTCCCTGCTGCTTTCGGCAGCGTTTATATGGTCCAACAAAAAAATTATTTAACTAACTTCCCGACTAGGTAGACATTTGAAACTTTCAGAATAGTTCAGAACATGGTAAAATTCCTTTTTTTAATACTTTTAGCCAATTTTTTCGGGTCCCTGCTGCCTTCGTCAGCGTTACCAGTACAAATCTTGCAATCGGTTTTTAGCTAACTTTCAAAAAACTCAGAACACGGTGATAATTCATTTTTTAAAAATATTTTTAGCCAACTGTTTCGGGTCCAATGTCAATGTTTTTTAACATTATGTATATTTCTAAAAGTGTATAAGGAAGTCATGTGGTGCCCACATCAGATTTTTTTTATATAAAATTATCTACTCAGATAAAAATAGATCATTTATGTGACTACTATTTCAGTTTATTTTTTTTCGTTTTGTAATATTTTATAAATCTTACATTTTTCTTGAACTACCTAGATCAAAATCGCTGTTGCTAAATTAAACCTCTTAGCAAAAAATGTTCGGTGTACTTCAACATTCTATGACTTCAACGCAACAATTTAAAAAATCACCCAGGAAGACATACAAATAAAACTGATTTTAGTACAACATATATTAGCATCGTAAACTATATTAGCACTTTATCAATGTGTGAAAGAAATTTTAAATTAAAAATGACGTCAATTTTTGTGAGATGCATAATTTATTTATTTATTTTATTTTTTATTGTTCACGTTTAGATAAATGTATTTATTTTCCTGTTGGAAAAAAAAATAAACTCGTATTTTTTTGGCAACAATTAAGTTATGGATACAATTTAAATGGCTAATGTTTTGCTATTATTAGCTTACAAAATTGCTCTTTTATACATAAAAATAACAAAAAAAAGTTTTTTTTCGGAATAAAAGGCAGCCAACTTTGTAAGTTAGGGTATAAGCTATCTCCATTACAAATTTCATCGAAATCCGTCGAGCAGTTTTGGCGTGAAACTCAGTCAAATAAATTCACGGACATTCACATTTATAATATATATAAGATATATATATATATGAAAATCTACAAAATCTAAATTTTTGTGCAGCCCCCAGGTCCGTGCATTCATATTTATAGAAATCTTGTCCATACTAAAACATTTCAAACACAAAATATTTGATATTTGTGCTACTAATATTCACGGAGAAATTCGAGTTGAAAGTTTTAGCGTCAGATTCTGTCCGTTCAACATGATTCTGTGAAAAAAAAATAGTTTCGTCTAAAAGACAATGTAGTTTATGATATAATGCAGAACCCTTGCATTGAAAAGATAACACTTCATGTTTAAAAATAGATTTTTCCACTTACAATTTTGCGAAAAAAGTATATTTTCCAGTTGAAAAACTTGAATTTGTTTCGATTGGGACCTGTAGGGGCCCAGGGAGTCCATATGTGATGCCTCATTTGACAGATTATTTGACTGCAAGAAACTTTTGTTATCATGTCATCAGCGAAATACCTTTCCTTATGAAATAATTGGGGATTTCCAGATCTTTATTCCAACATAACAATCGGGACCCCAGAGCACCCGTACTGTACAAAAAAGGAAAAAGCAAAACATATTTTAAAATTGACTTTTTCCACTTTAAACGATTTTGAAAAAAGAAAAAAAAAAGTATGTTTTCCATTTGAAAAAGTTGATTTTGTGTCACGTGGGCCAAACTGTGATACCGAATCTCATAGATTATTTGAAACTTTTGATATCAATGTCATTAGCTAAATTGCTTTTTTTTTTTTTTTTTTTTTTTAAGATCATTCGGGGTTTCTGGACCTTTAGCTAAACATAAGAATCAGACTCCGGTATCTCCTAGTTTGAAAAAGGAAAATAAATACATGTTAAAAAATAGATTATTTCCCCTTAACATGATTTTATGAACAAAAAGTATAATTTCCATTTTAGAAATTATATTCAATAATTCCTCAACTATGAAAATTTATTGTAGAAAGATCGGATCAACCTTCCACTCCAATCTTTCTAGAATAATTTCCGTTTGAAAAAATTGAACTTATGTTACATGGTGACCCCAGGTGACCCAGGGCCAAACAATATACCTCATCTGATGTATTATTTCATAGCATGAAACTTTTGAAATCGATGTGTTCAGCGAAATTGCTTTCCTTTAGATATATTTTGGTGTATCTAGACTTTTGAAACATCCTAAAATAAGCTAAACCACACTCTTATCTCGCCTTTAATATGTATTTTTTTAATATATCTGTTAATTTTTGTTCAATTTACAGATGACCCCATAAGAAATTCATCTTATCAATATTTTAAGAATACAGCATAACATCAATTTGCATTAAGCTCTTAGAACTGCTGATTTCGTGTGTTTGAATAATTTTATTTGCTATTTTAAAGCAAATGGATCGTTATTTAATTTTTGACATCTTATGGATGACGCCCTAAAGTAATAACATTTGCATGGAAAAATAGATGCGAGACTTGTAGGTAAATTTTAAATCAGCATTTTTAACTTTAAATAACTCGAAGACTAATTTACTTAGAGACATGGGGTTCCATCTGTTTTGCTTCTTAGAACTAGGACAACATTTTTCTAAGCCAGACTTATAAAAAAAGAGGGATCGTATAAAAATTGAATTTCGTATTTTAATATGTAGAGAGTCCCTAGCTCAATAAATGCCATATCAGAAATCTACTCTTCATTTGACAAGGATTTATTAAAAAAAAAAAAAAACCAGTATTAAGTCTACTTTTTTTATATAGGAATTTTTGTTAGTGTTCGGACACTTTTGTTAACGTCTGTACTTATGTTATTCTAATCTATTAAATTATTTTATTAGGGTCAATTTCGTAGTTTAGTCTTCATGCTACTATTTCCAATGTAACAATCCTCAAAATTGATATTTTTATGGAAAAGTTTCAATTTTCTATGTTGATAAAATCCTAAATTACGAATAACTTACGAAAATTTCCTATTTGAATATTTGTAGTCAATCATGTTCAAACAAGTATCATAAATGCTATTTTGAAGTTGTCTGATATATTTATTATCCTCAAAATGGACGTTTATGCTCAATTTTGCCCTATTCTGCCATGTTAAGTAAATCGTATATTCCAAATAACTTACAAATTTTTTTTAATTGGAAAAATCATAGTGTATCATATTCATGCCAGTATCCTAAATAATAATTCAAAAGTGGTTTGACAACTTTACGATGAAAATATCCCTCAAGATTGACGTTTATGTTCAATTTTTATAATTTATAAAAGAATTCACTGTAGAACACGTATAAAAATTATTTGATTAAAATCATTAAAAAATACACATCGTGTCAAGGTCTTTCGCCCTGAACATCAGGGAATCATCAGGACATAGCCATTTTTAACAAGAAGTACAGTATCATTACATATACATAACTAATCAATTTCGGTTACAGTTATTAAATATGAAATAGATGAAACAGATGAATTAAAATTAAAACATTCCAACCAGCCAACTTTTTCTTGTGAAGATTTAAATTACTACAAGTTCTTCAGCATGTTCCTCAACACAGATTAATGCATGGCCTCAACTGTTCCACAAAAATGTGTCTCCATAGTAAACCAAATGAAGCTCGACTCTTCGCCTTAGGAATGTTTTCATTTTAATTCATCTGTTTCATATTTAATAACTGTAACCGAAATTAATTTGTTATGTATATATAATGATACTGTACTTCTTGTTAAAAATGGCTATGACCTGATGATGCCCTGATGTTCAGGCCGAAAGGCCTTGACACGATGTGTATTTTTTAATGATTTTAATCAAATAATTTTTATACGTGTTTTACAGTGAATTCTTTTATAAATTGTGGTTTTCTACAAATACACGTGGGATATCATGTCTCTATATGAGATGTAATTTTATATGTTCAATTTTGCCCTATTCTGCATATTGAGTAAATCGTAAATTCCAAATAACTTATGAATTTTTTAAATTAGAAAATTCATAGTCAATAACATTCATGCCAGTATCTTAAATAATATTCAAAAAGTGGTCTGACATCTTTACGATGAAAATATCCCTCAAAATTGACGTTTATGTGAAATTTTGCTCTATTCTGCCATGTTAAGAAATTCGTAAATTTCCATAACTTACGAAATTTTTATATTGGAAAATTCGTAGTCAATAATATTCTTTCCAGTGTCCTAAATAATATTTAAAAAGTGGTCTGACATCTTTACGATAAAATATCCCTCAAAATTGAATTTTGTGTGAAGTTTTGCTCTATTTATGCCATGTTGAGAAATTCGTAAATTCCAAATAACTTGCGACACTTTCAAAATAGAACGTTTATAGTTAATGATGTTCATTCCGAATTCAAAACTGATAGTTTAAAACTGTTCTGACATCTTTACAGTAAACATTTTCTACTTAATGGACATTTAACTGAAATTTTGCCCTATTCTCCAATGTTAAAAAAAATCGTAAATTTATAATAATTTACGAAGTTTTTTAATTCGAATGTTGCAAATGAATTGGGTTCTTGCCAGTGTCGAAAGTAATATTTTAAAACTGATCTGACTTCTCTGCGACTTTTTGTTCTTGAGATATCGTGTACACAGACTATCAACTCACTAACGGACTAATGGTATAACAAATTAATAGACACCCTACAGATATACACCATACAAATTTTGTCATTTTCGGATTCTTCACACCTTAAAACGTGTAAAAAAGTCAAAAAACTGAGGACAATTGCCAGTTTGCCATGTCTATAGTATGATGGGGAACTAATAAAAAAGTTAAAAATACGAGGTCAAAAATTTTCTAGATTACCTAAGTTCCCAATACCTATGGCGAACTAAAAGTTTGAAGACCTTACATCCTTTTTATCAGATACATTTGATTCAAGTATGAATAATGATCCAACGTGGTTCACAAGAAAATACTGTACTACAATTCATGCTGTTTTTCGAGATACTTGGACAAAATCGACTCTCCAACATATGTATCTTATTATAGTTATCATAAGCCAATGATTACCATGATAGAATATGATAACATTAAAATGTATAAATATATATATATATATATATATTAGTTTTTTTTATATATATATAATTTATAATTCCCTTTTTTTATATTTAATTTTTAATAAACAAATATTTTCGCTAAAGTATTAAAAGCAACTTTTTAATTTGATTCCTTACTTTACATTATTTATATTCAGAAAAAAAAGAAATAGAAAATAAACAATAAAATAGTGAGAGAGGGAGAGAGAATAAACAATCTAGATTTCCATATTAAATCAAATTCGAAATTGGAGAAAAGGCGTAAGGAGCTTCGTTCCTGACGGGGGTCTCGCGGCCGCACATCTTTTTCCAATTTAAAAATTTCGTAAGTTATTAGGAATTTACGATTTACTTAACATGGCAGAATAGGGTAAAATTGAGCATAAGCATCCATTTTGAGGATCATAAATATATCAGACAACTTCAAAATAACATTTATGATGCTTGTTTGAACATGATTGACTACAAATAATATTCTAATAGGAAAATTTCGTAAGTTATTCGAAATTTAAGATTTTATAAACATAGTAAAGTGGGGCGATATTCCATATAAATATGCATTTTAGGGATTGTTGCACTGGAAATAGTAGCATGAAAGTAAACTACGAAATTTACCCCAATAACATAAATAGGTTAGATTAAGGTAAATATATCGAACTGTGCGGTGTGTAGCATTAAGTGGGGACTTCGTTCTGTCACTGTGTCAAGCGTTTGTTAAAATTCATTTTTCTTATCAAGAATATAATATGTTTTGTACTAGAAATTTATGAGAACATACATATGATGGGGAAATGAGCAGAGTCCCCCTATACCAACCAGTATTTATTTGTATTTCTATCAATATTTTATTCATTTTCGAAGTTTAGTTCAAGGGATTAGGTTACATCGAGTTGTGGGACATTTTACCGCCATATAAGATAAATCTTACATTTATAAAATATTCTGTGCTTTTTAGTTCACATTTCAATAAAAGCGTTTTTTTTTTTTTTTTTTTTTTTTTTTTGTATAAATTTGTTGTATTTATTATTTCTATTAATTCTTATCTTCTATTTCGCCGATTTAGAATAAGAAAATATTTAGCATAAATTGTTATGTTCATTCATTTTAAATTGATTATTTATAATGTCAGTTATTAGCAGCGATTATAGGGTCATTCCAAACATTACACCTGTGTAAGTAGATTTTGTCATATATGACTTATTCAAATGCAATCTATTTCGATTAGACCAATATATAGATAAATTTATTGTTTATTTTAAAAGGCAAAAAATAGGAAAACGTTTATTATTAGCAAATTAATATTCAAGTCTATTCCTTTAAAAATGTCGTTAATTTATAATCTAGTCAAAATTTGCTAATATTTTGTTTACGTAAATTATTATTACATACAAAAAAATATATCCTTTCTGAACTTATTATCGATTTTTAAAAAAGTACACAACTTGAGACTAGTGCTTTGTGTGTTATTTTTGAAATAAAATACGTTCGGTAGAGGTTCGTCTACTAGGCCTAAAAAATCGCACTCACCCAGTGGTGACTGAACAAAATCAAGCAATTATAAAAAACAAATAAATTAACAACTCACCAGTTTTCTTTCGTTCATGGCAGACAGAAAACCACAGTGTAAAAAAAATAAAGAAAAATAAAGAAAAGAAAAGAAATAGAAAAAAATGGACAAAACGTGTTCAGGAGATCAAAACGTATCAAAAACACCAAAAATCAAAATTTCTTTTACAAACCCAATACTCACTTCTCATAAATTAGCAAATCAAAAATAATAAATAATAACGAGAAATAAAAATAATTATGTCTTTATTGTCAACATTATTTATTACTAGTACTTCGATGCAATTTACTGCAATAAAAGTTTATTGTTTATCTATATAATTTCCCAAAGCGACAAAAATGCTTTTCCAAGCAAAATTAAAAAAAAAAAAAAAAAAAAAAAAATCGTAGTAATGATTTATCCCAATCTTTCCAAATAAATCTAATAAATTTCTTCGAAATATTTCCTTCATATCTCTCCAACCAAACATTTTCCTTTTAATTTCTTATTCCATACCTCCTGTAGAAGTTTCGCTCTGACATTCACATGTCCTGGTCCGGATCATTAATTTATGCTCCGCTCTTTGTATGCCGCTCAAAATATCTCGAGAAACTTTTACTTGTACTAAAGATTTATGATTATCAGGAAGCCGTGAATCTCTCCTTTTTTTTCTCTATTCTATCAATAACTTTGTCACTGGCACTGGAAAATTTCAAGAATTCGGAAAAACATTTTCTGCATATGATAAAAGATGAAGTCTGCCAAATATTTTCTCTTCCTCGTCGCTTCATTTTAAAAAACAAAAAGTTGGGTTTTTTTATTAATCTTCAGGTGTGACCTTCGTCAAAGGTTGCTACATCACATGTAAGTCATAGATTCTTTAAAAATACGTTTTTTATAAAAAAGATTTACGAATAGTTTACATGAGATTAATAATGTACTGCGTCTTAACATAAATTGAAGTGATTCTTTAAAAGATAGCTGAGAATAAGAAAAATTAGTTTATAATGAAAACTAAATGCTAAAATAAAACAGTCTTTTTTTTTTTTTTTTTTTTTTTTTTTAAGGTCAATGTGCCTAAATGCGATAACCCATAAATATTTTTTTTACTGACAATCTTAAAGTATGAATCGTGCATTCATTATGCAATATAATGAAACTTGTAAATCTTTAGAACAATACTTCAAACTTTTTATGGCATTTTATAAGTTTTCTCTGGGAGAATTTTCTATTTCTAAACACCTAGTTCAGTATAATTCTCCGTCAGTTCTGCCTTTATGTGACAAAAAATCGTGAAATAGCGATTATAAATTTGTTCTTTTATGTTTTAAGGTCAAGTTACCACTTTTACGTCTTGGTCTTAATTATCTTTTAGATCTGTTAGAAGTTTAAGTTTGAAAAGACGACACACTTTGAATTACAGGTGTTTAAAAACAGTTATCGTATTTAGGCGTTCATTTTTCTTCATCGATATAATTGCGACAAATTATTTCCCTTAAATGTGGAGTGTCATTCAGTATATACGTGTACGGATAAGATTATACAATATTTGATTTTTTAAGTTTAAAGGCAGAAATTGTTTATGACAGAAAAAAGTTTAAAAGCAGAAATTGTGAATAACTGAATTTTATTGAACTAATAAATCACCCCGTGGAAATTAGAAATTTTCTCGTAATGACAATCAATTCGTCACACCTGGTAATTGCTTGAACTGCTAAAATTAGAACAATTTCATGCCATGAAGGATGCTAATTTTGCTATCTTAGGTGTACCAGACTTGTCTTACTGTGCGGTATGGGGGTGGGGGGTGGAGGTCATCAGAAACTATTCAGAAGATGTAATGATATTCATGTACACGTATCAAAATATGAGAAATGTTAATTATAGCAGTTTTATAACAGCATACGTAAATTATATTAGCATTACAGTTATATTATAATGCTTATACCTATTATTGATTATTTCTACTCACAAACTAATTTAGCAGCAAGCTATTTCGTCACAAATTGATAAAATTCAATCATTTTATCGAATTATTCACCGAAATATGAAATAGCTTGCCGCCTTATATTGAAATAAATAATCATTTTGTGGCTTAGTGTTAAAATTTGAGTTTTATAAAGCAAATAATTTCCAAAATATACAATTATTTTGTCGCCAATTAATAAAATTCAAGATTCTTCAAAGCCATTTTCTCAAATAGGTGAAATTTTGCAGCCATTTATTAAAATAAGGAAACATTTCATCATTTGTTGACAAAACTTATACTTAATAGCAATTAATTGCTAAAACATGCTATTGTTTTGCTGTTAATCAGTAAAACTTGCCCATTTCTTTTCAACTTTCGCTCTTTCTTGGATGGATAATGATCAGTAGCGATGCTTTTGGAGAATGAGACTTGTTTTTCTTATAATGCCAAATACATTCTTACACTAAATCGTGATTGCGTTCAAAAAATAAATAAATAGGAAAAAACAATCAACTAATTAACTGTAAAAAAATTCAAATTCTAGATTTATTTATTTATTTATTTATTAAGATCTTTGGGAGCAATTGCTCCCTATTTTCCTATTGTTCCCCTGTGATTCTGCAGCAAATTACGGTGATTCTGTAGTAGTTGATAGATATGGCATTTTACTCCATGCATTTCATTTAAAAAAATAAACTATAAAATGGTCGCCACACTTGGCGACTAGGGTTTGCACTTTTGGTAGCCATTTTGAATGTAATGGTCGCCAACTGGCGACTGACGACTGCTAATCTAGAACTTTACTAACTTCAGACCCCATTCCTCTGTAATGAATAAAAATGCTTGATTCCAAAGTTTTCTTGGATTTTGCACGTACTATCGATAGTACTATCGGCAAGACCTGTTTGTTAACTAACAGAAGTCAAATGTACGTTCAACTGCACTGATAAATGTGAAAAAATCATTCAACTATTTAAAAGAATCTTTGGATCGTTTTTGCTACACCCTAAGAATGATAAGAAGTTCCATTCAGATATCAGTCAAGAAGGAATTGGAGAAATTGTTTTCCCAGAAGTTCGGGAATGAGATATGTATAATAGCTTATTTGGCTAAGGGTTTGTCAAAGACTGAAAGATACTATTGTGTCACAAGCAAAGAACTTGTTGGCAGTTGTAAAGACTATCCACATTTCTATCATCATCCCTATGGCCGAAAATTTACTTTTAGAACTTACTTTAGAGATATAACATCGATAAACCTCAAATCACAAAAATGTAAATGCGCTTTCTCCAAGATTATTTTCTGAGACATGTACTCATTGTGTGCATGTTGCGTTGAAATGTGGCATTGAAATGGAAATTCCTGTCAAAGCAATTGCAACGGTGATTATGGATCCTCGGTCTCTTGCTATGCTCTAAAAACCGTAACTATATATTAAATCTATTTTATAGAGGAAATTATGTTTTGCTAACCGACCACCTTAGCCCCATGACAAAGCGATATTTAACATTGTGGGATTTTTCTCACCTTAGAGATTATGCGCTATACCAAGAGTGAGAGAACGGTGAAGGTAAAGCAGTCCGATATCAATTAGTCCTACTGAAATGCCGAGTTATGGACGTCGTAAAGAAGTATATGCTAGCCTAAGGACATCTCGGAATTTTGAAAACCCTAAGTAAAAATAATGGAGGCTTCTTCTGGGATTGATTTCGAAATGATGTAAAAATAATTGTGTTGGGAATGTCAAGAATGAGGAGCAATAAAATGATCAAAAACTCGAACTGGAGGACGTTTGCTGCGCTATAACGTTAGCGCGCTTTTTACAAGAATCTTACATATTAGGACCGTTGCCTCAGACTGTAATGTACTGCTATGTAATGACTCAAATGTAAGCGATACATCTTTGTTTTAAGGGACAATTTTACAAAATGACCTGTAGTCATACCCTTACCATATCAAGAAACACCAATTTTTGCGGATATCCTTATACACGTTTGGATATCATGTTACTATACCCTATGATTCTTCATTCAGATCTAGGTACTATTTTGAACTTGACCCTATTTGCTCAACTTTGCCGATATCTTGGAATAAGACTCGGACAACTTCTTTCCATCCTGAGTCTCATGGTATGGTTAGGACATTTAATCGAACTCATCTACAAAAATTTTTTCTGTTCATTATCAAGAATAAAACCAACCAACTTCCAATGTTTCTTCTTCCCAAAAGAAGTAAAACGAAACTACGGGATGAACGCCATACGAAATGTGTTTTGGACGAACACTTCGTTTGCCTTGCTGTATCGTCTTCGGGAGACCTTCTTCGTAGTACCTTCTTCGTCTAAGGACTACCTATGAGATTTAAAGGCACGTTCGGAAAGCAAACATGAGTTCGCTAGAAAAAAATTTAACCTTTCCAGCGACAGCATAAAATTACGCTACGACGCCATGACTACAGAAAATTGTCTGAACCCCGTGTATGGTTTTACCACCCAAGTCGCCAAACAGAACAATTTCCAAAGTTGAACAAATCGAGGAAGACCCTTAAATTATAATTGAGAAAATGGTTGATGTCGTTGTGAGGATAGAGAAGTCTCCAAATAATAAACCGAACTTTATTCACATCAACAGACCATGCATCAAATCCCGAGACGATGTAGAAAACCTACTCGGAACGTGCAGTCTTAGAAGAAGCCAGCAATGTGGCAATGATTTAGATCTGTTTTCTGCCTCGATTGGACTGTTGCTGTGAGAGCTGGTTTACAGTTAAAGTGAATATAAATGTCATTTCCATTAACTTCCACTAAGGTGGAGCTTGACGATGAATTCGATGACTAGGCAACCAAAGATAGTTTACGGTCTCCGAAGTTTAAAAACTGTGCGATGATTTAAAAACCGATTTTTGGAACTTTCTATGAGATTCAAGCACCAAATTAACGCGAAACACGCCAAATTACTATCACCCAAGACGATAAATATTAGTGGGTGCACAATCAATTATTAAGAGAGCAATTTTGACGATTTGCACTTTTGAAACTGTGTTACAAGAGATTTTTCGTGAATCAGATTCCTGCTCTGTGGAGTATTTGACGCTGTTTACTTTACTCTTGTGAACATGTGATTAACATTTGTCGAATAGTGACTTTTATGATACGAGCGACAGCTTTATTGGACTGTTTCGAGATTATTCGTACCACTGGAATCTTTCAAAAATATTTCTTAAAATAATAGTTTTTTTTTTTTTTAACTGATTTGAGAAGCTACGCTGAATAGAGTGCATTCGTGGACTCGAACCTGCCTTTTTTTTTCAAACCATTTTCTTCATACAAGAAAGTTTGCATTTTCGTAACAATATATTAAGTTATACAACTAAGCAATATAAATCATTATTGTCAAATTTAAATTAATACAACGTGATGAAGGATCTGTGAAGATTAGTTAAACCCTTTAAGATGAAAAGGAAATTTTCCAAACTATAAAAAGAACACTTAATTACTTGCTATTTAATAAATTTAATCAAAATACTTCTTCAGATTCTGAAAAAATATTTTTTAATTTATGAACTATGCTAAAAATACGTAATTTTGAATGATACTTTCGATGAAGTTCAGCTAAGTTACTTAATTAAATATAACATACACCAGAAACGGATAATTTATGTGTGTTAAAAATAACTATCCTTTTACGAAAACTCTTCAGTTTCCATTAATTTGTTTAAACCACCGTAATTTTAAATGGGTGAAAATTCTTTCAAAATCCGATTAAAACTAAAACAGGGAGAATATTTTTTTTTTTTTTTTTTTTTTTTTAAGTTTTAATGGATGCTTTAAAATCGTTGAACTATTAAAGGTTTCCATTTAGATAATGCTGCAATCTCATTAAATCATCTTTTAGAATAAAAAATTACATAAACATCATACAGGTTCTTGGAACGATAACTTTAAGTAACTGTTACAAAAGTATGCCTTAATTAAGGTTAAAATCGAGCGGAGGATAATTTTAATTTGTTGAAACATTTATCACAAGCTTTAGAATATTTAAAGTGAAACGATGATTTCATTAACTCAATGTAATTTTAAAAATGCAGTTATAAAGTTTTTGTAAAAAGCACATGACTGTTTTTTTTTTTTTTTTTTTTTTTTCTTTTCTTTTTTTAAGCTACATGAAAATTTATTTGTCAACTTTATGTTTTTCGAGTACGTTGAATCCATAAAAAACTTCCATTTCTAACCATATATACGAATTTTGACAAATTATAGGGGTTTAGAATAAATAAATTAATTAATTAATTAATACTAGTAATAAATCCCAAATTTTATTAGACTGCACTAAATTTTTTCTTTTTCTTAATTAAATTAAAAATTCTTTCATGATATATTTAACATTCAGCACTCTTTTTGACAGTGAAACTCTTTACTCTTCTTTTTTTATGCCCATCCAAACATGTTTTTGCTTTCATCCCTTCCAACGGCACTCTTATTTTTCATTTTGTATTAATTTTTAAATTAATTTGTATAAATATTGATCTAAAGTACATTGTAAAATGATAATAGTAATCTTAAACAGGTCTATTCGTTTTGGGAATGTAAAGTTTTAATTTGCAACACGATTCGTTTCAGATCTACAAGAAAACTAATATTTTTCGCAATGAAAGATTTCCCAAACGATATCTTTCATTACCAAAAAAGATTGGTATCGTTGCAGATGTGAGCCGAATCGTGTTTTCTTTAAAACCTTTCGTTCTCAAAATGAATGGATACATTTGATATATTTTTTTTTTCTTTTTACAGTGTAAGAAATAATGATTGAATACGATTTTTATAATCTGCAATATACGATATATGATTGCATGTTCTCACACAAAATTTAACTAAAAATGGGGGTTTTGCAAAATACTTCTCGTGATGGAACTTTTTTACTATTATTTTTGGTTTATATTTTGGTCAAAATCTAAAAGAAACAGAAAAACATCTTATGCAGTTTCATGGTTCCAAATCTGCGTAAATGATCATGGTTATTCATTTTTTTTTTTGTATTATTGTTATTATTAATAACATATAATATCTAGCGATAGATAATGCATTAAATGATGCATTAAAAGATGCATATAGACAACATCAAATTCCAATTACAGCAGAGCCGCGATTATCCGAGTCCCAATTGACCAAGGTAGTCCCCGAATGGTCACGCCCCGGAGGAGGCGTGGCTTTTGACAAATGGTGCAGACATACTTGCTAACCATCTCATTAATAGCCGTACAATTGTTAACGCCCCTTGAAAAAACGCCCCTTTCTTCACACCACTCTATTTTTAGAGTAATTCTCTCCAAATGTTGTTACGATTAAATAAGAATAAAGTTACTCTAAAAAATGACTGGTGTGGAAAAAAAAGGCGGGTACTAAAAATTGTACGGTTCATAATGAGATGGTTGGCAAGTATGTGTAGATATTTTTGACAAATTTTACTATACATCGCTATATTTTATAATATACATATATATGCATTGTACTCATTTTCAACTGACTACATTTAAATATGTAATATATATATATATAGTATATTATTTTACTTCATTAATTATGTATTCATCCACTTTAAACTTCGCCGTATATTTCCCCTTCGATTTACGACTGAGTCATAGATGGCAATATTTTATTTCATTCCGGAGTATTTTTAGCCCCGCCTTTATTTCGCAACATTTATAAAAAAAAAAAAAATGTCTAATATATAACTTAGATAAAATAAGAAAAAATTATCTCTAAAAAATACCACGTCTTATTAAATTTATTTTCAAACAGCTTGACCATGCTTAGGGGCTTTTTTTTTCTTTTTTCTTTTAGTAAATGCTGCACACACACACAAAAAAAAAAAGAAAAAAAAATATTTTCTTTATAATTTACAGTAGTGCTTGCTTCTTCTTCAAAGTATTTTTTGGCTATTTTCTCTGAAAAAACGACAGCTTTTTAAATTGGTTCTAAAGAAAATCCATTATTTCATAAATGAAGCAATTTAAATTTCCGAAACCAGACTTAAATTATAAAAACATATTGGTTCTCGTATATATTTTTGTTTAATTTCAGATTTAAAAAAAAATAAAAAATAAAAAAATGTATCGCAATATATATATATGTGTATATAATAATAATAATAATAATAACAACAACAACAATAATAATAATAAATAAAATAAATAAATAAATAAAAATATAAAAAATTTAATTTATCATGCATGGATTATTGCATGGATGTACTTTTGAAATAGGTTTTTTATACCTTTCAACAAAAATATGTATAAATATTTAATATTAAATTGATTTTCATTTATATTTTACGTTGTAGAGGTGCATGTTAATACTTTTAAATTTGGCAAGTTATTAGTTCTATGATTACACAGATCTACATTCAAAATTCTGATTTGATAATTTTGGCTGCGCATTGTATTTTTTAATGTGCTGAAACCAAAACTGAAGCTGGTTTTACTCTATCACGTATAGGTTTTTTTCAATAAGGTGAAAAAACCTTTAATCAATACAACTTTTTTTTTTATCAATATAAGTGAAAAGCAATTAGTGAAAAACCTTCGGAGATCTGAGATTTCGAGTTTATGCATATTAACACAATGATGAGTCGTTCATTACGAAAATAAACTCTTTAATAACTAACAATCAATAAATGGAACAAGCACGTGTTTGCGCACGTCGTACTATATACTGACATACGACGGGACCTTTCCCGGCAGAGATAGCAACAGTATTCTGATAGTTGAAGTTGAAGTACATATTCTGTAAGTGAAAGTTGCAGTACATATTCTGTAAGTGAAAGTTGCAGTACATATTCTGAAAGTGAAAGTAGAAGTACATATTCTGAGAGTGAAAGTAGCAGTTGTTGTACATAAAATATAGATGTCGCTACGATCACTACAGGAGTATCCCCCCAGTGAACAAGGAGAACGATAAAAATTTACAAAATACAATTACAATTACAAACGCAATGTGATTATGTATATATAAAAAAAATAATAATAATAAAATGCTAATACAATAGAATATTGATGCTAATACACTTAAAATATATATGTACACATATGCAATAACAGAATGAAGTATATGAAAAGTATTGCTGAGAACATAATTGTTTATAATATATATACATACATACACATGTGCACACGAAAAGTTATATTGCAGTAAATAAACAAGGAATATGTGCAATATATAAAAGAATAAATGATAATATAAACAAATACAAGATTTACAATGACATTAAAAATAATCTGTTACTAAATGCTTTGGAAAATGAACTTTTCGACCAGATCTAGTTGTAATTATTTTCTGCTGTTGTGAATTTTCTTGAGCAGCAGAAGTATTAGATCTAAGTTCATTTAAGTCAGAATTTGTGTTGTTATGACAATCAGGTGGTGAAGATGAGTTGGCGTTATCTGAGAACTGAAATGCAGGCTTTAACCTGTCTATAGATACTACTGTAGGTCTTCCATTAACTTTAATACCAAAATTTTTATTATTTCTTTTAAGTACAATATGAGGTCCTGTGTAAGGAGGAGTTAATGGTGGTTGAATACTATCTATGCGCAAAAATACATGAGTACATGTCTGCAAGGATGGATTTATGTAAACATTAGAAGTACCATGACTAAGGGGATTAATGGGAGAAAGTTTTCTCATGGATTCACAAAGTTGTGAAACGTATTTTAAGTCAGGTGATGTTTTGTAGTTAAGTATCTATTGTGAAAAAATCTAATGGAAATCGAAGTGTAGTACCATAGACTAGTTCAGCACTACTCGCCATAATGGCATTTTTAATAGCAGTGCGAAGACCTAATAAGACAATTGGCAGTGATTCAGTCCATTTCATATTGTCATGGGTTTTTAATGCAGTTTTGAGACAGCGATGGAATCTTTCACAAATTCCGTTTGATATTGGATGGTACGCTGTTGTGCGTATACGCGTGGTTCCAAGAATATTTGTTATTTCACGGATAAGTGTGGATTCGAAGTTACGACCTTGGTCTGTCGTGATGGTAATCGGACATCCGAAACGCGAAATCCAACCATTTACAAGTAATTTAGCTGTTGTTAGAGCTGTCATGTCAGACGTTGGGATTACTTCGGGCCATCGAGTGAAATGATCGACAATAGTAATGCAATACTGATAACCTTCAGATGGAGGAAGTGGACCAATAAAATCGATATGTATGTGTGAAAATCGTGCATCTGGAAGGGCAAAAGTTCCGAGTGGAGCTTTCGTATGCCGATGTATTTTGCAACGTTGACATTTATCACATGCCTGGACGGAATTTTTAATGAATTTTTTCATGTTTGGCCAATAATATCGCTTAGTTATTAATTTAGTTGTGGCAGAAATTCCGGGATGATAAAGATTATGAATATGATTAAATATTTTAGATCGAAAAGATTCTGGAATGAAAGGACGCGGTATGTTTGTTGACATGTCACAGTATAATGTTACATCCTCCAAAGAAAAATAATGCTTTTGAATATTACATGTATGAGTAGAATTTAAAATGTTTTTTAATTCAGGATCCTCGAACTGTGCGAGAGATATTTGTTTGAAATCTAAAATTTCTTTTCAAATTGAATCGATTTCAATTCTAGATAAGGCATCAGCGATGGAGTTTTCTGTACCATTAATATGACGTATATCTGTCGAAAATTGAGAGATAAAGTCGAGATGGCACAATTGACGAGGAGAACATTTATCCGACTTTTGCTTAAAGGCATAAATTAGAGGTTTTTGGTCAGTGTAGATTGAAAAATCTCTACCTTCAAGCATGTGCCGAAAGTGCGCTGACTTTTAGCAAGTTTTACAGATAAAAATGCTATTGGTTCCCATGAAGAATTATTATATTGCATGAGCGTACTGCGGACATCAAAATCCGAGGCGTCACACCATAAACTTAAACGAGCACCAGGAATGGGATGTTTTAACAAGGTGGAATCCGCAAGTGCCGTTTTAGCGGTGGAAAAGGAAGTTTCTGCTTCGACAGACCAGTCAAGAGGTGCTTCAGATGTTTTTGAAGGTGAGGATTTTTTTTTATCTTTATGACTTTCCAAAAGTTTTACTAGGGGTGCTAAAATGTGGGCAGCTTTTGGTATAAATTTTCGATAAAAATTGTACATGCCAAGAAAGCGACGTAATTGGGTAATAGTCGTAGGTCGGCGAAATTTTTTTATTGCTTCAACTCTGTCAGGGAGGGGTGAAAGTGCTTCGGCAGAGATATTAAATACGAGAAATTTTATATTAGATACACCTAGAGTACACTTAGATGGTTTAATAGTAAGACCATAATGACTTAATCGTTCAAAAAGGGCTCTGAGATGTTTAAAATGCTCTTGTTTATCTTTAGAAGCAATAAGAATATCATCAACAAATGCGTAAATACCATCTAAACCTCGAGTCACTTCATCGATGAATCTTTGAAAAATACTAGACGCATTGCACAGACGAAATTGCATACGAGTGCTCTCGAAGAGTCCGAAAGGTGTACAAATTGCAGTTTCATGGATGTCTTCGGGAGCAATCGGAATTTGATGATAAGCTTTAACTAAATCAGTGTGAGAAAATATTGTGATCCCATGAAGTTCGCTAGTAAAATCAAAGATATTAGGGATTGGATACTTGTCCTTTTTGGTTTGAGCATTAAGAGCTCGATAGTCACCAACGGGACGCCAATCATCGCTTCCTTTTTTAGGGACCATATGCAAAGGGAAAGCATAATTACTTTTGGATGGTCGAATATGGCCTAAATCCAACATGTGCTGAAATTCTAATTTTGCAAATTTTAAACGATCGGAAGCAAGCCGATGTGGTTTAGCAAAAACGGGAAAGCCAAATGTTTCAATATGGTGCTTAACAGAATGTTTAATAATTTGGTCTCCGCATGGAGGTTTAGTAATACTAGGAAATTCATTTAACAATTGAGAGAAATTATTATCACTAAATACAGATTTTATAGAATATATATGAGCAACATTAATCGTACCATTAGACTTTAATTTTGTGTTAGCGTCAATTAATCGACGATTTCTAAGATCTGGCTGTAAGTTAAAATAGTGTAAAAAATCTGCACCAATTATAGCTGTAGACACATTGCATACAAAAAAAGGATAAATAAAGTTTTTTCTTAAACCTAAATCGAGTGATAAAAGTTTTTGTTTATATACATTAGTAGAAGTGCCGTTAGCAGCTTTAAAAGTTTGTATAGGAGTGCTTACCTTTTCAACTGTGGCAGCTGGTACAATAGAACAATCGCTACCAGTATCGATAAGAAAATTAACATTTGACGGACGATCTCGCACAAAAAGGCGACGAGAACTATTAGTATACCAGGCGTATGTCGCCGCTACTCCTGGGGTGAGTTGTTTTCCTGGAAGGTACACGGTGGTGAACATTTATTGGCTTTAGAGCCAAATTTTTTATGATACCAGCACAAGGAATCGTTCTTTACAGACGGGCTCCTTGGTCGAAAAAAACGACGACTCCGAGAAATACTTCTCGAACGTCTTAGCGACGCTACTTCTTTACGCAGAAGTTTAATTTCTTTCAGTAATTGTGAGTCATTGTTGCTGGAAAGGTTCGAATCGAAACTAGTTTCTACTGCACTCACCTGTGCAGGTGTGATGTCTAGAATTTTGTCGGCTATTTCAGCAGCTTTTTGAGGATTGAGAGGAATTATAGACGCGAGAATTGATTGCACGTTTGAAGGAAGTTGTTGTAGAAAAAGCTCAAGCAGCAGGGCATCTGTAACGTTATGGTTCTCTGCACGACGTTGCATAAGACGAAGCAGGTCAGAGGGCTTCCGATCTCCCATTTGTGCTCCTGTAAGCAACCGTCGAATTTCTTGTGATTTACTTTCTCCACACCGAGATATCACTTCATCTTTTAACTTTCCATAGGGGTCATTGCTGTCAGGAGAAATAATGATGTCCCGGACAGTCATTGCAACATCTGGCGGAAGATTTGCTACACAGTAATTATATTTTGTTTTGGATTCCGTTATGGCCTTTGGAGTAGCTAATTCAAATGTAGATTCGATCATAGTAAACCACAACGAGGGATCTGCTGGAATAAAATTAGGAATCTTGACTGCAGAAACATCACTCATAGTGAATCCGTAGCAGAATAGATTCAATACAGAAGCAATAGAAAGTTAAGATTGGTTTCAATTTGAAACCAATACTCTAGCTCCACGTAAGCATTACACAGAAGAATGAAAGTTTTCTTAGTCCAAAGACACCATTTATAGGTGTTTATGCATATTAGCACAATGATGAGTCGTTCATTACGAAAAATAACTCTTTAATAACTAACAATCAATAAATGGAACAAGCACGCGTTTGCGGCGTACTATATACAGACATACGACGGGATCTTTCCCGACAGAGATAGCAACAGTGTTCTGAGAGTTGAAGTTGAAGTACATATTCTGTAAGTGAAAGTTGCAGTACATATTCTGTAAGTGAAAGTTGCAGTACATATTCTGAAAGTGAAAGTAGAAGTACATATTCTGAGAGTGAAAGTAGCAGTTGTTGTACATAAAATATAGATGTCGCTACGATCACTACATATGTATATATATCACATAAGTTAATAAGACACATTTAAAAAAATATTAAGTTAACATGAATAAATAAGGCTAATTTCTTATCGAAAGTACATACTCAGTCTCAAAGTTTATATTTTAGAAGTCAAAAATTTGCATACTATAATCTATAATAATAATTTCTAATAAAATAATTTTTATTATCAAACAATCTTTCACTTTTATACTTTTTATTCATTATAAATAGAAATATATATGGAATCGTTAACAGAGTAGCATTATTCAGGAATAAAGTAATGTTAATCAGATGCTGAACAAAAAATTATTATTTGTGTGCTATTCTAATGATAAACCAAAAGATCGAAAAAGAAAACAAATATTTAGCACGAAAATGTTATATAGTCAAAAAAGGAATGAAAATTAAAGATGTTTTTAGCATAGTTTTTTTAATAAGCACATAAGTTTATACTTTTATTTTGTCTCTTGGAATAATTTGTTTATTTGTTATAATGTTGCCTTCATTACAATAGGATATTAAAACTACCATTGGCATTATGTTGAGGTAAATTTTAATTGATTGTGTATGCCTTCAGAGACATTTACCGAGATCGTATACTATTGTTTACTTAGACACATGTCAGAAGTTGAAATGTAGAACTAAAAATTGAAAACCTTAATATATATACACAAACGAAGTGATTACATCACTGGAGCAAAAGATTTTCTATGTTAATTGTTCATTGGATTTTTTGTAAAAAATTATTAAAAATTAAGGGAAATTTTCTCCCGATTTTATTCACCATATTTTGTGTGTATTTATATATAACTTATTGCCTACATGTGTTAGATTCAGTTACTTTTGCTGTAAAATTGATAAAATTTTAGTTTTAAATTTCATAACTTTAGAAATAAAATGGCAAACTTCCATTTTCGAATGTAAACATAACCATTTCATTTCAAAGGGTGATATTTGCACAATAAATATCCAATTAATATATTAATTAAAAGGAAAATTATAAATTTTCTAACATAATTTGAAGTCAGTTTTGTTTTCAAATGTCTAAATAAAGCATCTGATATAAGGTAAGCCATCAGGATAGTATAAGACACTAATATGTTCCAATGGAATAGATTTGACATCTGTCGACATTGGCGGAAAAAATGAGATCGCCAAATTATTCGGAGAACATATTTAATTCTTTTCAAAAATCATGCATGTTTTAACAACGTATATTAAGAGAGCACTCAATAACATGGAACAATATTTCGTACAATACATATTACAAAAATATACAACTGGCATGTATATTTTTGTATTACGTTTCTGATCGCCAGATACAAAAAAAATGCCAAAGACGACAGAGTTTTGAAATTTAAAATTAAAATTTTGTCAATTTAACAGGAAAATAACTTAATCTAACACATGTGCATGTTGACTTATTTATAATTATACCCAAATATGGTTAAATAATTTTCAATGTTTTTTTTACAAACAAATCCAATGGACGATTAACATAGAAAATCTTTCACTTGCCCCACCGACGATCAGTGACGTCACACTTCGAATGCGTATTGCTCTCTTGTGGTATGAAAATGATAGTTATTTGTAAACTTTTATCAAAATTCTGTCTATTAGGTTATTTTTCTTCTCTTTACTTTCATAACCATTAAATAAAACCTTTCAGATGCTTCAAATTTATAATACAAAGTTTAAAATGACGCGGAAACAATATCTTTAAAATTATTGTAATCATATACGTAGTAGTACAGAATTAAACTGTGTTAATACAAGCATCTGACATAGAGAAAAAGACATATATTAATAATTCACAATGAAATTTTTCAACAGTTAATAATCATCTTACCTAAAGATAACATCTTTGATAATAATTATAATTTTTAATTGCTTTCTTAATTATTATTTTTTAAATAATTTAAGTTTTAAGAAATATGTCCAGTAAAACTTTCATATAATCAACACAACAATTTATAAAAAATATTTTATTATAACGATTTTAACTGAAACTTATTTCTGAGAAAAATAACAGTTTATGAAATAAATAATATCTCTTAAATAATTCCACATAGATGAATATAAGATTAAAGCAAATATTTTCATTCATGTTTTTACTTCATTAACTTAGAAGAAAACTGCGCAAATGACAATTAATAATAAATTTAAAAAAACGCCGTTGTTGAATTTTACAAAAATAATTTTAATTTCATGCAATTAGAACATTGTTTTCAATGACGGTGACATTATCGAATTTTAAAATGAAATATGAGTGCTCCCTAATTAAAAGAATAAAGCTAATGAAATGCAATTTCAAGTATTTTAGAAGGAGTAATCTATTTTTATTGTTTGCGTGAGAAATTATTTTATTTGAAAAAAGTAGCCAAATTTGTTGTTTTTAAAAAAGCTTAATATTTCTAAATATGTAACTGTTCTTACGCATTAAATCTACCTAATTAATTCTTAGTATTGTTCTTGCATTATAACAGCCAAATGAACTAAATGGTATGTTTGCCTTATTTTTATAATGTTGTGTGGAAAAAAAAAGTCAAATGAATCGTAATGTTTAAACATTAAGATTCATTGGGTTCATTGGTTTTAAGAATTATTTAAATATTCATTTTAAGATTCGTTTGATTCATTAGTTTAATTAATATATAAATAAGCTTAAGTATTTTCGCTTTATTTTTTTATTTCATTAAAACAATAGAAATTAATTATTATTTTTTCTAGTGAATCGAATGACTTTTACAGGGAAAATAATCTATACTCTCGTTAGGTGAAAAGAAGACATAATGACAGTCCTTCATTCTAATATCAATTAAATCTCCTTTCCTGAAAATCATGTTTATTTTTTTGTTTATTTTTTTTTTTTTTAAGCTGCATTTTAGTGTCTATGCCAAACATCCTTTTATATCTAAATTTGTCAAAAGTTTAACTCGTGATATTTTATAATTGGGGCAAATATTGTATTTTAAACTACCATAATTATGATTAAATTTCTTAAACAATCCGAAAACAGTTACTTTTCTATAAACGTCAGAAAAACAAATGCATATATTCATGTTTATTTTATTATTATTATTATTATTATACACACTGACCAATGAATTAGAAACCACTAAGAGATTCTACAAATGTTTGCTATCGGTGTAAGTATGCAAAACCTGTTATCATGGTGCGAAGAATGCTCTGTTGGTGTGGAAGTGGTCTCTTGGTTTTAAAAACCATGCCATACCTGAACATATTTGCAGAGCAAGTGCAACCTGGAATGTTACATTTTTGCTCCGAAGGGGACGGATTTATAGCTTTGCGTGTTTGCATAAATAAGACTGCAAATTATAAAAATACATACATTCACCATTTACAAATTAAAGTGATAAAAAGAGTAAATTATTTCTTGCAGTACTATGAGTAATAATATAAGTAAGACTTGCTAAAATATAATTGCTAACAAGACAAAGTAAATATTGTTCCATCAAAGTTCTGGTTTTTTGCTGCTACGCGAAAAAAAAATACTGTTTCTTGCTGTATTTTTTTACTATCGGAAGTGTTGCCAGATGGCTACATCACTTTTGTTTCATCGGAATCTGATAAACGAAAAAGCAATGTTGATTTTAGATTTTCATATTTATTGTCATTTGAAGGATCTGACAGAATGTCGTCTACGATATCCAAAGTCATTTCGTCTAAAGCTGCGACGACAATATAATACTTTGTTGAATCCTGTGTAATACCTGGATTTATTAATTGCGCTTCTAGTTGCACAAACCAGAGTTTGGATTTATTTTGCCAAAATATAAGTGGCCTAACAGAATTGACGCCAAGTTGGGTATTTGTCGATTCTAAATCATTTTCTGAGTCCTTTATTTTATGTTAATGTTATTTTTTAAAAAACGTGATGCTTTCATAAAGGGTTTGGAAAATTCACCCTCTATAATCAATGGCGTGTAAAAGAAGATTTATAGGAGAGCTGAATGCGACATCTTTAAAAACAGCTGTTGATTCTTTGTTTATCCGGATCACCAGTTATAGGTTTGCGTGTTGTTTGCATAAATAAGATTCCAATAATAAAAATATATAGATTCACTATTTACAAATTAAAATGATAAAAATTATAAGTTAATTCTTGCGGCAGCATGAGTAATAATATAAGCAAGACTTATTAAGAATATATTTGCTGCTAGACAAAGTAAATATTTTTCCATCAAAGTTCTGGTTTCTTGTTGCTACGAGAAAAAAAAACACTGTTTGTTGCCAGATTTATTCATTTTTTTTACTATCTGCCGTGTTGCCAGATGGCTACATATAATCCAAGGACAATAATGCAACTATACATTGTGTGAATGATTGTGTCCGAGATTGGTTCAATGATCATAAATCTGACTTCCAAAAGTTTCCCTGGCCGCCACAATGCCCGGATCTTATTTTAACAGAAGCTGTTTGGGATATGTTGGAAAGCCGCATCCAACATCAATCGTCTCTTTCATGCAATTTACAAGATCCTAAAGTATGTGTAGACAATGCATGGCATTCTCTGATTGTAAATGCACTCCAGAAGCTTGTAGAATTAATGCTCTTATTAATACGGGCTGTTATCATTGCAAAAGAATAAGCCCAATGTGCAGTAGGAGGTCCAATAAAATATTAATCTAATGGCTTCTAATTACTAATCAGGAGAAGAAGAGAAAAAGAGTGTATTATTTATTTAACATATAAAAAAATAAAATTTTATATTTTTCTTATTATTTAAAGATTATAACTGAGGAAAATTGATTATGCATAAGGCTCCAAAGAAAAGCTCCAAAGCTCCGCCGCGGTAGCCTGGTCGGTAAGAGCAGCGAGTTCGTGATCAAAAGGTTGCGGGTTCGGTCCTCGAGCTTGCCGAATACCGTCGTGTACGCTAATGGCGACTTGTGCACGTTAAATTCCGTCGTGGTCGCAAAGTCCTCCAAGTTCCCATCAAAAACTCATACCTCTGGGGTTACCGGAATATGGGTTTAACTCGGCCTTGATCCGGATCAAAATTCGAGTTCCTGTGGTCTACTGGTGCTGCTGTCTTTCGCCAGCTCCTGGAGCTAAGTCATTCTTCCTCCCTAAGTGGCGCTCCTCTGGAAAACGGAAGGCGCACCCCTCCTGCCTTAAATTTGGATAGTTCCACTTCCGGGGCTCGGAATTTCCGAGTGGCATAAGAAACAACAACAACAAGAAAACAATTAATATAAGCTAAAGTTACTAAAATAGTCTTTTATTTTGGTATTTTTTCCAACGCACACTACAGTAAATTCATTTGCACATGCTCTGATTTTGCTTTATTATTATTACCAAAAGCACCTGCTTGCATTGCTTTTCACGCTATTGCTGACTTGACATTAAATTTAAAAAAAAAGAAAGGTCTTTATATACATAGTGGGCCAAATGTCCTCGAAAGATTTTAAATTTTAATATAAAATCTGTGATGTGGTGTGCGGGAGTGCAGTTTTCCCTACAAAGTTTCTTGTGGCAAGAAGATCGCTTTAAACAAATAATAAAGAAAATTAGTTATAATTTTTTCCCAACTGATGCTACATGTCTCTATATTTCATTTATACAGTGTTTCTTGTACAGGGTGATCGTAATTACATATGGCCTAGTCAGAGCTCTCTGTAGGTATAATTAAAAGGCGGATTGAATCGAAATTTGCGTATACTGTCGGCAAAAAATTTATTGAAGCACACATCCACATTTTTCACATATATATACATACATATTTAGCTTGATCGCCAATTTTTATCATCAACTTATATTTTTATAAACAGCATAAGACTAAGATCATGATTCGACAAATATTTATTCAATAAAACAGTATTAAGTGCACATTTTTTAAACAGGAATAATTATTGCTAGCACTTCAATGGTTTTGCTGCCAACTGTAGGGAATACAAATGATGCGCTCAAAGATTCTGAAAAAAAAAAAAAAAAATATCCCGCTAGAGGTAGAATACATCAGAATACAAACAATTTACAAATTAAAAAAAAAAAAAAAAAAAAAAATCTTTAGCTTTTACAGAAATTTTTCTTATTTGTTAGAGACTAGCGGTGTAAAGCATATTGTTCAATGTGGTACCCCCTCGTTTATTTGGGTGCAATCGATGAACAATAATAGATCAACAGACGACCGCAGCTAATCGCTATTGATTTGTCGCACATTTCCCTTCACGCCAGCCAAGCTTTCGTAAAACAATTCCAAGCTTACCAAACTGTCTGATAAATTAACAGCTATCGAAACTGAAGGAATGGTACTTGCACGATCTCCTCCTCTTATACCCAGAACTTACGCTGAATCTATCTGCTTATGCAAAACAGATTGCTTCTTTCTTCACTTGCAGTGCCACAATTATCATTCTTTGTATTGTCATAATGCTTCAAAATATATAAATAACAGTTTTAAATGTCGTAATGTTTGAAAATGTTAAGATATACCACAGTTACTTATTACATATCATTTCAAGCATTTTGACTATAATGCACCATCTAACTTTTTTTAGTTCCCCATCATACTATAGGTATGGGGAACTTAGGTAATAGTGAAAATTTTCGACCTTGGTTTTTTGACTTTTTTACACGTTTTCAGGTGTGAGGAATCCGAAAATGACAAAATTTCTATGGTGTCTGTCTGTAGGGTGTCTGTTAGTCTGTTAGTCTGTTAGTGTGTAAGTCCGTTAGTTTGTTAGTCTGTGTACACGATATTTCAAGAACAGGTCAGATCAGTTTTAAAATATTACTTTCGACACTGGCAAGAACCATATTTGTTTGCAACATTCGAATTTAAAAACTTCGTAAGTTATTAGAAATTTACAATTTTCTTAACATGGGAGAATAGGACAAAAATTCACTTAAACGTGCATTAAATGGGAACTTTTTACTGTAAAAATGTCAGACCAGTTTTAAAATATCAGTTTTGATGCCGGAAGGAACATCAGTAACTATAAATATACTACTTTGAAAATTTCGCAAGTTATTGGAAATTTACGAATTTCTTAACATGGCAGTATAGGGCAAAATTTCACATAAACGTCAATTTTGAGAGATATTTTCATCGTAAAGATGTCAGACTACTTTTGAAATATTATTTAGGACACTGGTATGAATATTAATTATTATGAATTTTCCAATATAAAAATTTCGTAAGTTATTGGAAATTTACGAATTTCTTAACATGGCAGCATAGAGCAAAATCTCACATAAACGTCATGCTTGAGGGATATTTTCATCGTAAAGATGTCAAACCACTTTCGAAATATTATTTAGGATACTGGCATGAATATCATAGACTATGATTTTTCCAATTTAAAAAAATTCGTAAGTTATTTGGAATTTACGATTTACTTAACATGTCAGAATAAGGCAAAATTGAGCATAAACTTCCATTTTGAGGATCATAAATACATTAGACAACTTCAAAATTACATTTATGATATTTGTTTGAACATGATTGAATACAAATATTCTAATTGGAAAATTTCGTAAATTATTCGTAATTTACGATTTAACCAACATAGCGAAATTGTAAATTTTTCATATAAATATGAATTTTGAGGATTATTGCATTGGAAATAGTAGCATGAAAACTAAACATTGGAATTGACCCTGATAAAATAAATTAATAGATTAGAATAAGATAAATATATCGAAGTGAACGGTGGATAGCCTATTAGGCGGGGTTTTCATTCTGTCACTGTATCAAGCTTTTGTCAAATTCATTTCTTTTAACATGATTATATCTCTCAAACTAGAAATTTATGAGAACATAAATATGATGGGGAACTGAGCAGAGTCCACCTATGCCAACTAGTTTTTTTCAGAATCTTTCAGCTTATTTTTTTTAATGTCTCTCTACAAAATTTCGATTCAATCCGCATTTTAGTTTCTGCTACAGAATGCTCTGAATAGGCTAAGTTTAATTACAATCACCCTGTTCTTTACTTTGACTCTTCTTATTTGACTATATGAAGGATAAAATGTATGCTTTCACTGTGACTGACATTAAAGTATTGAAGAAAAGAATAATGGAGATAATCCAGTTTCTTCTTAATCAATGCAATTAAAAACCTTATTTAAAATTAATTACCCTTTGAATGTACACCCTTTCCGACCCAGGCCGCACGATCGTGCGGGTTAGACATCCACGACATCCACTTACAATTTTGCATCTGGAACAGTCGTATATAATAAAATCAGGAAATGAACGATCGAGCTAATTAATTGAAAGTGTAAAGTACAATACAATTTGCAATCGACAAATGTCGGTTATAGTCCATATTTTTCTTTCAGTTTGTAAAAACAGAAGAATATAATGTTTTACGGTAAAAATGTTTCGGGTCGGAAAGGGATAAAAGGCGCACATAGTGAAATATTGTAATAAATTTTACAAAAATAAAGAAAAAAATCTTATTATTTACTTGCCTTGATTTTTTTTTTAAATACTTTTTCTTGCTGTTTTTCAAACCACAGCGCTATCTATGGATAAAAATTGGAGCAACTTTTTTTATTTACTAAACAAATTTTTTCATCACAAAAAGATACTGTAGGATAAATCACACCCTTGTACGTCAGTTACTTGATTTTATATGTATGTTCAAAATGTGACAGGAACGTTTGACTCACCCTGTATATTTATTTCTACTTTTAATTTTTCAAATCCTTTTAGATAATTACGATTAAAAAAATGTGCGTGAGAGAGGGCGTGCAAGACAGAGATAGGGAAGATTGGCAGTGAAGGAAAACGGAGAACAATTTTCTGCTTTTCCTCCATGCAATTTTTCACTCCATTTATCTTGGAATTTAGAGGATTGGTATAAAAGCTAACATACAGTGTATCAGCATGCGGAGTAAAAGAAGTTAACTGTTGTCCACTTAAAATAGCTGCCGCAATAGTAGCGCTGTCGCAGAAGCCATACTGACTCTATCAAAACATTATATACAGTCGACAACAAAAGTATCCGAACACTAGCAAAAATTCCTATATAAAAAAAGTAGAGTTAATACTGTTTTGTTAAATAAATCCTTGTCGATTCATGTTCTTAGTCAGTCCGACCATAATGCCAGATGTTCTTCCATTATGACGTTCGATAATGTACTAAAATATAAAAAGAAAAAATATGTATTATATTAATATGTATATACACATCTTCTTTATGTGCAGAACTACATATTCATTTTACATGTGTAAACAAATTTTACATAATATAAATATTTTATATGCTTCTTAAAAACATTTGTCTGTTTTGACAAACTACTGTATGATATCATTAAATTTAATTTTTAATGTATAGTAGTAAAAGAAATTTAACTAAGATTAAAAAACAGTTCTTTCTCTAATGACTTTTTTATAAGATGTTTTGAAGAGAAATTGATATACCTTTATTAGTGCTCAGAGTAGCAAAACGAAGTGATTCGTCTTATAGAACTTAATGGAGTCTTAATCATCATTAGCCTTTTCTGTATAAAAACTTTAAGCTGTTTTTAATAGTTTACCTTATTTGAATTCAATGTAACTGGAGTATTTTTTACTCGCTGCAGGGGTGCGGGTAATTTTGAAATTTTATTTACAACTGATACAGAAAGTATTTAGAAAAATAGTAGAAAAATAAAAAAATAAACATTAATGGACTGGAAATTTTTGATCAAACTGAAAACAATTTTTTTTATAATAGTAAAAGTTGAAACTAGAATGATAAAAAGAATATATTACGTATAAATTATAAAGCATTTACTAATATTTATCGCTAGTCTTACACTATATTATATACTAGCATGCTTTGCCTGCTTCGCTTGTCACTATATTTAAAGAATTTTTCAAAAAACACTTATCACCATATTTCAAATCACTTTATAAATAAACACTAAACAAATTTCATTGAAATCGCTTAAAGTATCGCTTCGCTTCGTATTCCTGTTGCTTGCATTTGTACCTTAACCGAACATTTCAATTTAGGTGCTGATTGGACAAGAAGTGGCGCTGCAATTATTCAAGAACTGCGTTTTTTGGATAGACATTTCTCGGATAGATTATCATGCTCACATGGCAGCACCAGATAATCTTCTCAGCTTTAAAATTTTTAATTTATTTAAAAAAAATAATAAAAAAAAGTCTTAGAATAATGTGTAGACACTTAAATATTTTCTTCTATCAATTGACACCTTTTCTAATAGTTATCTGCAAAAATTAACAGATTGGCCCTTGGAAGGTAGAACCCACGATGCTCGCGTTATCAGCCTGACACTCTAACCAACTAAGCTAATGGCCATGAGAAAACTGTTTACAATCACGATTCTATCGCCAGTGTCTTTCATTTCATAAATTAATATTTTAATTAATTTATAAAATTAATCATATATTCAAAAATCAGGCCTTGAGATACATCAGAAGAAGTCAAAACAAAACTCCGTGCAAAATTCTGTAGCTCTACAATCAGCCGTCTGCCTACAAAGCATCGGACATACACACACACACACCTTCTTTTATTATAAGTATAAAATATCTTCTTTTATAGTATGTTATTTTATTATACATATACACTTTATCTATAAAATCTACAAAACTACTTTCTGATTGTTTTCTACCTCTAAATATATACTACTCGAAATTAAAAAATTCTCTATAACTACATTCACAATACATACTTAGCAAAAGAAAACAGCAACGCGAACTTCAAAAATGGGAAATGATATAAACAACAATGACTTAACAACAATGATTTAACAACATTGGTCTAAGTAATAATGGTTTAACAGTTATATAAGTAACAATAGGGATAAATTTCATTTGAAGTTAAAACGTTTCATAAAACTGTATTGCATTTTAGTGTATAGGGGAAGTACTGTTACAGTGAATAATGGTACATTTGAATTTCGACATGGTAAAACACATGACAAATAAAATTGTTGAAAACATACCGCAAGAAATAATCCATCAAAGCTTGTGATGTATTATAATAATTATTTGTTATATGAATTTTATGGATAGAGTGCAACAAAAAAAGGATATACTTTTACTTTTAATTGGTTTAATTGGGTATTAGGTGAAACGGTGTTACATAAATCTGATTATTCCAGTTCAACTAGGCTGTACATAAATTAGGGATGCTTTTATAAATTTCCTAAAAAATGCCATTGGTTCTGGTTTTTAAAAATGCTGCTTCGTTTTTACCCCAATATATTGCATGCATGGAAAATATTGAGTAAATAATATGTATGTAATTTACATACATAGATATCGGGGAAATTATTCCGTAGCTGAACGAGTTGTTATCATATCGTCTATTTGCGAAGCAAAGCAATTTGAATGATAATTTTTATTTAAATGATCAAAATTCCTGATAGAAATGATTATGTTATGTTAGTAATCTAGCAGGTCACTTCAGATCAGATGGGTATTACCTCGAATACTTGTTACAACGACAGATGAGTATATTATCCAGCGTTTTTCTTCTCGGTAACGCATTTGAGAAGCTACCATAAGCATTGCCGTCTCCTGCAAAATATCATCGGTGTGAGAGTGCCTCGTACCACAAAAAACTGACCAGATATCCTAGTAGATTCCTTCTAACTGTGTCATATCAGTTGTGAATGCTCTATGTAACAAATATTAGATTCTACTGTCTTCTCCGCACACTTATACCGCAGTCATCAGTATCAAATAAAAAGCAGAATACGCTGTTGAAGACATTTTTTTTCATTCGGTCGATGTTTAATTGGATCATGAACGATACCAATACAGACGATGTTCAGTTTGATCATGAGTACTACGAATACATAATATGGAAAAGAGAGTAGTCAGAGCAGTCGCCGCAATAATCGCTGATTCAAGAACCTAGCCTCTGCTAATTTTATCCAAATGGCATCCCTTGATATAACTGTATCTGTACATGTTGACGAATAATATCGAATTGTTGAATGAGTATCTGCTATAGTGCATGCATCTGACGTATTGATTTCTCTGTGTTCTCGCACTCTGGTTGCCCGGGGGCGTCCAACATTTTCTGTTTTCTCTGTTCTACTGGTTTCAATACGAAGCAATACTTTTTTGCTTTGTCCAATATGCAGTCCTATCTATCTATTAGACGATTTGACTTTCCTTAGAACAGTACTCATAATGCCGTCAGGTACGTCTGTAAAGCACGTTTTCTGCTAATCTGGCGTATCTGAACTGTTAATCGTTTTATAAATGGGTCACTGACCACACCGACCTTCTTTATTTCTTTCTGCATAGCAATTCATTCTTCGTGACACAAGTCCCCATACCGCTTATTAGTTCTAAATGTTTATTGTTTGCATTAATAGTAAAAAACCTTTTTTTTAAACATCTCAGTTATAGTTCAATTCTTTCGTCGTGCAAATATATAAGAATGTCCCTAATATAGGATAACTGTTTTTTCGAAATCTGATACGCATACCCTTTAATATTTTTCTATTTGACCATAAACATTTATTAGCAAAATACCAGTTCTCTGGGAACATGTTAACCCGTATAGAATGGACGAGAAATTCATAATAGGACTTGTTTTCATATCTAATGTAAAAATTAGTACTGAATTGACAAGATAAATCTTCCACTTTATTTTAACTTCAGAAAAAAAAAAAAATGTATTTAAATAATGAATTCATAAACATTTTAGATTAAGCAAAGCACTTACATAGAATAATTTTGTTGCAAAGTTGTTTTTTTTTTTTTTTTTTTTTTTTTTTTAACAACTGGAGCATTTTTTACTGTGTTCTTGTGCACAAAGTAATAAATGTTGCTTTTGTTCCTCTTCCTCTGTAATCAAACTATGGAAGTGTTGGATCATTTTTTACAGCTTTTTCAGCTATATCATTTACGTCTTTAATCGAATATGCAATATGTTTGACATCTAAAAATATGACTTTTTTTTTTCCCTGAAGGGACTCCCTTGGAGAAAACTATCGTTAATTTTGAGACGAGAAAATAAATATTTACTATTAATCGATATAAAATCTTCAACATTTTTTTACTGAAATTTAAAGAAATATCAATAATTTCATAAATTATAAGGATATATTACTTATTTCTAATGTTACAACATACTCACCAAACAATAAACTGATAAGTTCTTCGTTTATGGAATCTATCCTTTCTCGAAACGCAAAAAAAATTTCTTTGTTCATATATTCATCACCATTTTCGCTTTTTTTTTTCTTGATAATCTCTGTGTTAAACAATGAATTTTACAGCTATTTTATCAGTTAAATACCATAAATGCTGATTTTTTTTTTTTTTTTTTTAAGATTGCTTTTGAGATGATTTTGTCAACATTTCCATATGTCTTCACAGACTTTAGGAATCTTAAATCTTGGCAAAGAGCTTTTACGGTAGAATTATACAATAACCACGATTTAACGCTGATTGTCACAAAAAGAAGGACAAAGCTGCAGTGTTTGCTTACTTTTCTTCGTTAATTTAAACTAGGAGCATAATAATAATAATGTCAAAGAATGAATTGATTTTGCCATCGAACGAGCTTGGTGCATGGCACCAGGAGGCCTAATTTTACATCTGTGTAGAACTGTAGCAGTGCATTGATTTCAGAATTATCGGAGAAGAAAGAATAAATATTAAACTAAAAAGGGTTTTACTCGCATTTTTACTTCGATTAAGTCAATGGCAATGTAGTGTTCGTTTTATAAATAAATATTGATAAAACATCCTTATCATTTTCTTTATTTTTAAGAGGATCTAAAATTCTGTTAATTCAGCTGCGTACAACTTTTGAATTTATACGATATTTGGGGGTAGTGGCGGGTACGTAACTCAAGTTTTTTGAGTTATTAAATTACAAATGAAATTCCGTTAAAACTTCGTGTGCGTAGTTATTATCTTAGTAAAAATGTTTGTATCTACTTAGATTTTTAATATTTTTGCATTCTGATTGCGTGCCTAATGCAGTACGCCACGATTCCTAAAACTTACTTTGTTCTGGATTTAATGCTCTGAGTGTTATAATTAAAAAAGTAGAATTAGAAAAGTTCTATATCTACATCTTCTTCTTCACATGCTTAAGTCAGAATGCATTTCAAGCATTAGTTTTTACAGGGGGATCCTACGAGGCAAAACTTTCACTGGAATACATGAGGTATAACATTTTCAGTATACTACTGAAGTTTCAACTGGTCATAATATTTTGGGCTACTCTACTGTATGTATGTATACTTACATATATATATATATATATATATATATATATATATATATATAAATTATTACTTGATATTTGTTCAGTAAAAGTAAAATTTAAGCACCTAAAAGCAATATAAATCGGATCATATATCTGACATTATATTTTTAATGAGAAATGCTGAAGGATAGAAAATATTTCCAAATAAATTAAGTAATAAAAATAAATAAATTAATTAATTAAAGAGAAAGCTATGCTTCATTTGTGATTACTTTTGTTTCCACACTCTTCCTAATTAACCTGCAATGTAACAGAAAACGTGCTTTAAGTTTCTATCTGCTAATAGAGAAAAGACCTTAGTTACCAAAATACAATGTTGGAGCAAAGGATAAAAAATTTAATGGGCTTAGAACTTTATGTGAGAAATTAAAAATAAAATAATAAAATTAAATACGAAAATCCATTTTATCTGACGAGTAATTTTACTTACGTGAAACTCTTATTAAATATAAATAATTTCTCTTAACATTTTAGCATTGGTTCAGTACAGAGTCTTTAAATTTTTTCTTCCCTTCAAATTAATATATTACACTAATAGATTATAGTTTTTAACATTATCCTTATTTACAGTTTTTTTTTTTTTTCTGTTTTGTTTTGTAGTTATTTAGTACTTGGATTGTTTATAGGAACTGTTTAAATATATATTTAGTGGATGCGTTTATTTATTTATGTTTTTTTTCTACAATGCTCACTTTTCTAAATAAAATTACGATAAATTATAAATTTCAACTTGTTTGAACAGATATTCCGTATAAAAATCAAGAATAAAAACGTTTATTCTGAATATTAATGAAATTACGTTAGAGTTATTATCTTACCTATAAATAAAAATAAAAAATTATTCAGATTTTTCTTATGAAAATTATGAATTTAAATTAGCATTTCATTACTTTTATTTTTCATAAATTTATGAACTTTTTTAAAAAAATACATAAATTAATTATTTTTCAAGTTACATCTAATCTAAGGAATTACAAAAAAAAAAAAAACATAATCCTTATTTTGTCATTTGTTAAAAAAATAAATTCTTGATGTTTTAATACATAGACAAGACCTATGCTAAATGTATTTTTCTTTTAAATAAACTAGTAAAATTATTAAATTAGCGATTTACTTTAAACATAAACATTGTTTCTATTTTCTTATAAACATTCAACAACCTCTGCACTAAAAAAAATACTCTAAATAATTTATTCTAAGTCTTATGTAAAATTATTTTGAAGAACAAACAGAAACATTAAAAATTTTCTATTTTATATATGCATTTAATTATTAAATATTAGCGTAGGTATATTAGTGATCTGCAATATTTTTTCTAAAATATAAACATTAATTTATGCTTTTATTGTTAAATAAAGAAGTAAAATTAAAACTATGTAGTAAAAATTAAACAACTTTCTTTTTAAACATGAAAACCATTGCAAATTTATAGAGACTCTGAATAAAATTTATGGGAAATCTACAGAAATATTTTAGTAGCCGAGAAGTTCAGATCTGGAAGCTAGAAGACAAGAATTGTTGAATTCGATTCCATGTAGCGCTCGTCAGTCTAGTCGTTCGGAGTTTTTCCTGGTTTTCTTCTGAAACTCACACAAATAGAGCTAGGAATTCTTAGAAAGATCCGACAGAGGGCACACAATCCAAGTCTAGGACTCTCATAATACAGTCCTTGAATTTTATTGATTTTCTGCACCAATAATATTATACAGCAGTTTTTGATGTGAAAAAAGTTTTAAAACTTAAAGAAAATAAATCATATAAAACTATTGATGGAAGAGTCCTTGAAAAAGGCGCGGCCGTACGAACCATGACTGTAGTGTGAACAATCGACCTCGAACCTAACACCATCACTAACACCAGAAATATTTTACAGTTCCATAAATAATTAGTTTGTAGCTATCTGACAATACTGCCAATAGTAAAAAAAAACTTTACGCATCTGGCAACAAAAAATATTTGTTTTTTCCGAGTAGCGATAAGAAACCAGAACTTTGGTGGAACAATGCTTACTTTGTCTCTGAGCTACAATATTTGTAATAACGCTTGATTATATTTTTACACATGCTACTACAATAATTAATTCATACTTTGTATCATTTAGATTGTAAATAGTGTATAATTATACATTAGTTTTATAATATGGAGTCTTATTTATACAAACAACACGCACCTATAAGTTATACGTCTTTTATAAAGCAATACATTTTATTAAATCAGTAGAACACATGAAACTTAAAATGTTATTATAAAGTATAAATATATATTTAATTCAAGCGAATGAAACAATTATACCTTAAAGATAGAAATAATAAAATAATTAGTGTATTATTATGAAATAGTTAAGTAAATCATTCCTGAAAAAAAAAAATAATAATAATAATTCTCGAAGTTAATGAGTCTGAATGTTTAAAAATGGTTCTAGCATTAGATATATATCATTCATTAAATGGTAAAATATCAAGCAACATAAGTCTGTAAGTAACTAGGTTACATTTTCGAAGATGCTGAATCCAAATATGATCTCCATTTCAGAATATCACATACGGTTTTGTTACAAAAGTGTAGGGGGAAAAAAAATTCTAAAGTCTTTATTCTCTATGTAATATGGCGTATGCCAATCCAAAATATTTGTTCACGTTCAAACAGCAATATCTGGGGGGTCACCGAAGCGAGGGAGCCATTACCTCCGGGCAGGATCAAAATTTTGATGGCATGTCTCCGGAACATCCTTATTGTTGCATTCCAGACCATCGCCAATTACCATTCCACAGTACTAGAACGACGTGAAACCCAACCAAACAACCAAACAACAATGTGAACTACGTTTATACTTTACAAAATGTTTACATTATGAAAGAGTATCTTAAGTCATCTAAAGATAAGAAGAGCATGTCTATAATAACTATGTAGGCTAGATCTGCATTTTATTTTTAAAAAGAAAGTGTATTTACTGATTTTTTTCAATAGGTGGCTACTATACAAAAGGTCAATTCAATTCTCTTTAGTAAACTATACCAATTCTCTCATGGTTAGAAAAATACAAAACAAACCGAATGATGTCCGCAATACAGATTGCTCTCTATTACACTCTTGTATATAGTTCACCTTAAAAGGAGACTATGAATGTAAAATGGAAATGATCTGTAAAATTAAAATGAGACAAAAGTTTCACGAATAACAACCAGGGACCGATTTTACTCACTTGGAAGCTCAGGGCATTCATGCTAAATGAGCCCATTCTCCTCGTACTTTAATATTTATAATCTTATATTCTATTAATCTATGCAGAAAAATATTTTAAAGGTAAATATTTTTTCTGCCCATTATTACACATTTTACTAAATGATTAAACACCCCGTAGTTGTTTATTCTTAGATAACTGATAAATTAACATACTACCATTTTACGACAGAGGATCTACTGTTTGAAAAAAAATAAACTCTGAAATGCACAATCTCAAGGAAAAATTTATTTGGGTTATACTGCATTTTACAGGTACCTATGATTTTATTTTCCTTACTTTCTCAAAGCTTAGTATGAAATTTCAAGACAATTTATATTTTTTCAATAATGGAAAAGTTGTAAACAAGGATTAAATGATTGTAGTATAAATGATTGTATAAGCTCGTATATGTCGGACGATTTAAAAAATAATCTTTTTTTTTTTTTTTTTTTTTTAACTTTCTCTTACCCATAAAGTAGAGAAAGTATTGTTTTTGGCTCAAATTTTCGAACGCGAGATTTTGTTATATTTACACGTTTTGAGATTCCCTGAATACGAAAATCATGTTTTTAGCAAATGGTCTTTGTGTATGTCTGTGTGTCCGTGTGTCTGTGTGTCTGTGTGTCTGTGTGTGTGTCTGTCTGTTATCAGCATATTTCAAAAACAAATTATGGCAGAAAGTTCAAACTTCGTATTCTAAATATGTATCATATAGGGATGCTGCATAAGCTTTTCGATAAGATCAAGCAAATGGTTCGTGTACAGAGACAATCAAGAGAATTCTAATACATTACGTCTATGGGGGAAAGTGCAGGTAAGTAGAGTTTAACGTCTATAGACTGCACTAAACCAAATGAAACGAATATATATATATTGTAATAGAGATAGTCAACAGGGAAAAAAATTTTGTGTATGTAGGAGTCACGCAACCCCCCCCCCTCCCCCGCCCTGGGGGGGAGAAGTTCCCCCTCGAAATGAGTAAATTTTCATGAAGGGTATCTTTCAAAGGAGCTCTCCAATACCTTTAAAACGAATGGTTGAACCAACGATCTGCGATAATTTAAAACAAAGTTATCGATTTTTTTCACTTTTAACAAAAAAAAAAAAAAAAAAAAAAAACAGAATTAATTATCATATAAAACTCTTCCGAAGCCTAATTTGAATTGTTTAATATAGGTTTACATAAAATCGTTATCTTACCTCTTAATCTCCAACCTGTATTTATAGTATTAAATTTCAGGGTAAGAGAAAGTCGTGTGAGTGACACACCATATTATTATTAATGACATATTAGGATTGCAGACTGAAACGTTTTGAAATATATATAAAATGCTGTTCAAAAGAAACTGCTCTTGGATATATATATATATTCTTCTTTTTCAACAGCGACGAATTTTATCATTTAAAAACAGAGTTGAAAAGAAATAGTGAATTGAATTTGGTGGACAACAACGAAGTAAAGTATTGTTTGACTACAACTAAATAAATGTTTCATGAAGGCAATAAGGGGTATACTCTAGTCATTAAGGGAAATTACTAATCTAGCTGTGTTTCTAAAACCTCTATCCTAATCAGAACTTTGGCTCATAAATCATCGATGTATAGTATACTATGGGGAATAAGTGTATATTGAATGCAATATGAGATTCAAATTGAAATAAAATACAAATTTACACTTATTTCATTTCAGGCAAAATGACTTTAACGTACGAAGTCCGCTGATAATGCGTGTCAAGTGTACCAGGCATGTATTCTGTTTTATATAAGCCTTGCTACTTTCCAAAGCATTAAATGATTCTATAACGAGAGTGTTCAGAGTGTATGAACTGTTAATGCAATGTATTAATGTCTTTTGTGACATGGTACTTTAAATGCGTTCAAACATTAAGTCACGTACCTGTGTCATCTGAATTCCTGGAAAAACTCTTTCTGTATGGTCTGTCACTTGACGAATCAGATAACGAACAAGAATGATGAAAATACTGTCCTGGAAACACTAGATTTGTATTACACTGAAGATTAGCCTGTGTGAAGGTAAAGGTAATTTATCTGTGTTTTAGTTGCCATTTATTTCTCAACTGTTTTCCCAAAAATTACTTTATGGCCCTTAAAAGTCTATGGGAAGATCTGTCTAAAATCATCATGGTTTTTAACATTGTAGCTTACCTAAAACCTGTATCGATTCAAAAATGCATTAGTACTTGCTCTACTTGAACTGCGGACCCATTTGTACTGATGAATACATCATCTTATGAAATTTAAATGAAGTTTATATTCCTCATTTCAAGTCAGTCTACAGTGGTGGTCAAAATTATAACGACAAGAGAAAATTGCACATGAAAAGTTTGTTTTTGATGTAAATGAAGGGAAATATATATCTAAAATGATCTTTTATGCTAGCAATCACTGTATCAATCACTGTGTGAATGCAAAATATTGGAAAATGTTAAATATGAATCTTTTGTTGTAATTAACAAAAAGTGACATTGTTAAAACTGGACATAATTAAAAGGACAATGAATGTTTTGGCCTAAAATGCACTAATAATTAATAATCTTTTACATTCTTTTCAAACATTTTTATCAGTCTTGGCGTCATGAAGTTTGGTGGTTGCTTGCGAGCGTTCTTAGAAAAAATTTTCAAGGTCTTTTTGATAAAGGACGCGTGTTATTGCTTTTTTTTATATTGAATACCATTTTTGTACATTTTCTATTACAGAATACCCCATAGATTTATCATTGTATTTAGACCGGGGCTTCTGGCTAGCCGGTCAAGTAGTTTCACGAAAGTGATACCAAATTATGATTTCAAAGTTTGAGAAACATGTACTGAGGCATTGGCCTGCTGGAAAAAATATTCTCCACTCGTAATCAATTGTACTTCCGGTAAACGATTATCTCCCAATATATCATGATAACATTCAGAATTCATTCTGTCCTTCAAAAAATTTATATTGGAGTAATTCCGTCAGTTGCAAAACCTTCCCAAACCATTACGGAGCCCCCTCCAAATGTACGCTTTCATTAATTTTCTTTTTCTTTACGGAAATAGCACCAGAAGTAGCGAAAATCATCTGGTACATCCAAATTAAACTTTTCCTCATCAGAAAAAAAAAAATATTATTCCACTTTTATCCCACATTAATGCATTTTTTAACTCACCCCCCCCCCCCCTTCAGTCTTTCACGAACTTTGGTAAGAGGCGATCGTGACATAGGTTTTTCCGTTGCGAATCTTTTTTACTTTTGGTAAAACACGTCGAACAATTCGAGCACTGCATCGTAAGCTTAATTTCCGTCTATGTGTGGTGTTTTTTTTTTTTTTTTTTTTTTTTTTTTTTGAGGCCTTTATCATTCTTTGTCATGCACAAAAGCAGTAGTTGGCCTACCTGTATGTTTTTGCCGTATATATTTCCGAGATTTTAAAGAAAATTATCAATGACCGCTCTCGATCTATTACGATTTGTCAAAATTTGACGTTTAGTGTGTTCTGAACTTATAAAAGCAACTACTTTCCCTTTCTCAAATCAAAAAGCTTAGTACCTAGTAGCATGACTGTAAAAATTGAATACGACGTTTCCAATAGTTTACTAAGCATTTATAACATCTAGGAGTGGCAATTGCAGAACAAAAAACATGCAAATTTTTCTTTTTAGAACACACGAATACAGTTGTCCTTATAATTTTGTCCATATTACTAGCTGTCTAAATCCAAATTACATTTAATGAATATGGATGTCCCATCTATTTCAATAAAAACTAATAAAAAATGCCCCATTTATGACTCGTTTTCAGCCATAAAATTTGAATAATTTACCAGTCATCTGTATCTAAGATTTAACGATTTTTCCCTTGTCCTTATAATTTTCACCACCACTGTAGGTTCATCTACTATTAGATAACGTTTATTCTTCTACAGGCCTTTCCTATAAGAGTATTGGTAATCTCTTCTCATACCAATAGAACGAAATAGTTCATTATTCTGTTAAACACCACTCACGTTTATATGATAATTATCAGCTAGCCTCAAACCGTAATTTTCTGTAACGATTGCGAATCTCGGACATCTTTGCTCAAAAATATCACTTTTTCTTTGTATTTAAAGTACGTAAATAATTTACCTGAATTTCTTTAACCATTTTGTTAATTTTAATTACGTCAATCAATGTTCGTAGCATCTGTCATCTCTTTATAATAAAGAATTCTTAAGAAAATGATGACCCAAAATCATTATTTTTCTTTTTACATACAATAACTTTTTTAAACTTAATGATTTACATTACTTTCCAGTACAGTTAAATGAAATCTTTTTTGGTGGCAGAAATGTTTTTTAAACTTTTCACATTGAGCAAATTGAAGAGAAACTTCTTTATTTGTTTCTGCGTTGCCCATTTCTCAATTCTCTAAATTTTTAGTTTTAAACTATTAATAATTTTAAAGATTTCTTGAAAAATAAGTTTGATAATTAATTTTGTATTCCAATACATTTTTCTAAAGATAAGACACGACCTAAAGTATTGGAGCTTATAATTTCTGACTGAATATTAAATAATATGAAATCATAAAAGTCTCATTATTTTACAGCTATATTTTATTTGTACGTTTCTTTTTGTTATAATTATTTTTCCATGAAACATAATTTAAGTTGTAAATTTATTTAGATTAAAATTTATAAAATTTAAGCCATGAATAATTATATGAAAAAAAAAGAAAAGAAAAGAAAGAAAGAAAGGAAAAGGAAGACAGTGTGATTAAATTTTTAAAGAATTTTTTTTTCTTTTTAGAAATATAAATCTTCTATAACAGAAGACGCAATAAAAATATCTTAAATTATCTTTAATTTTGATATGGCTGAAATCTGTCTTCATTGTCACTTGAAGAAATGTGAATTGGTTATTAAAACGCTAGTGCAACAAGAAATATCCGAACTCAAGATTGTCGGTTATTAAAATATAAAACAAATAACATTTCTCAACAGATTTCCTCTTTAATATATCAAGCTTTAAATCTTAAGTTATTTTATCTTTAAAGTATATAACTTTATAGCCTAAAAATCCATATCTTTTTCCGTCTCTTTATTTTTTTTCCGTATATAGTATAAAAAGTTATAAAAAATAAAATTTACCAATAGCGAATTTATTAAATTTGTTCGTGGAGTCATAAACTTAAAATGAAGGGAAAATATTACCAGTAGTAAAGTTTCCTTTTTAAAGTCAATATTGTATTCCGTAATATTATTTAGTGGTTAATTTAGTGATAATTAAACAGAATTATCTACCTGAGACTTAAAAATGTCGCCGTTTCTGTTTCTAATTCTGAAGTGGCAATTTGTTTTTAAAAAGAAATTAAATTAAATATTGTCATTGTGTCAGTTTGCAAAGGTAAATAAAAGATTGTTGCTAAGATTTTATTTTAGACTAATTTAGCTCATTTAGAATATTATCTTTTTGTAATTCTTAATATTATATTAATTTTATTTTTCAATTTTTATTTCAGTGAAAATTTAACTTATTTCTTTTCTTTTTATAAAAGCCTCAAATCAAAATTCACTTAAATAAGAAAATAAACAATCATTCAGCCATCAAGAAAATTATGTTTCATTAGGTTCCTCTGAGTGTTTTAAAAAATAATCATGAACGACTAAATAATTAGCTATTATTAATTAATTAATGAAGCAAGAATTATACTGTGATGGTCTGATATTCTCTAAAAATGGAAAAGGAAAATTATCTCAAATTGAGTTATTTTTCACTCAATCGACAAGTCGAAAGGCAACTTCTCACGTTGAGAGAAATCCTCTCAAATCATTGAGCTGCTATGAGTGGCTCAGATTTGAGAGAATTGAAACAATTTATTTTTGAGAGAAATTGGGCCAAATTTGAGTGAAACTGTTTGATGCTGGAAAAAATATCATATTCCCTTCGCCGATATCGAACTCGGGTCCCCTTCCATGGTAAACAAAAGTGTTACCACTACGCTACGTTTTCACGCTTAAAACGGTTGTATAGCCGTTTTCAATCATTCTCAAACTGAGAAAATATTATTTATCAATTTTTAATCCCTCCGCCGGTATCGAACTCGGATCCCCTTCCGTGGTAAACAAACGCTTTACCACTACGCTACGTTTCCACACTGAAAACGATTCTATGACTATTTTCAATCATTCTCAAACGGAGAAAATATTATTTATCAATTTTTAATTGTTTTATACATAACATAAATCTATGGGAAACCCAATAAACTTCCTTAAAATAACACTATTGATTTAAAATTAGGAAAAAATTCTTGATAACAGAACCGCTATGAAAAGCAGAGATTTTAGAAGCTTGCAAGTTAATTCCATATAATTTAGCACGTTTGAAAAAATATATTCTTCCACCCAATATCGCAGAATTACTTAAATAACTATGAATTGAAAAAAAAAGGCATGTACTATTTTGTTTATGCATTATTTCCGATGTTGCGTTTAATTATAATTAAACATTATGACACATTTTTTGAACATTTCACATACATTTTAATAAATTAGCTTCAATGAATATAACAAAAATATTAACTAACTTTACATACAAATAAATTTCTACATTATATAAATATTTTTTTTTCTTTATATTTCACACATTTCTTCAAGAAACATTTTTTAAAAAGACATTCACTGCTTATTTTCAGTTTTTTATGACTAACGTTCGTGATGTGAGAACTCTGTTATTTTTTGTCAGTTGTATATAAAGCATTTGTTATTGTTATATTAAAAAAATAAATAAATAAACTTTGATATTTTACTTTTTCAATCATCAAAAGTCCTCAACATATTTTTTAAACAATATATAAAATAATGAATTATATATATTTAAAAAATATTTTTCATGTGTCATTTAAAATATGATTGCGAGAGGCGCCACCATTACGCATTTTTGTTCAACCAAGTGAAAAATGATTGAAATTCGATCAGAATTCAACTGATACTTGAATGAACATTTTGAGTGAAAAGATTTTTTATCAGAAAAGACTGATTTTAATCAAATTTGATTTTTTTCTTCCTAAAAATACCTCTCAAATTATGGCTGAAATACTCCGTCAGTTTTTGAGTAAGCAAATCCGGTCACACATTTTAAGAGAGTTCAGGAAAAGGAATTGTATTTCGTTTAGTTTGCAATACCCATTTCGTAAATTAATTAAGCATTATTCAGCAATTGGGTGATATTTCTTTGAAATAAAACGTTTTATCTTATTATAACTATTAATATATTCTGAATTATATACTTCGGTATCGTGGAGCTGTTTAGACATATTTTATAAAAAGACATATTTTATAAAAGTAAACAAGATAAGCCAAATATTTAAACAATTTGATCATTATATTTTTTTAGATTATGCATAAACCTGTTATAATTAAACAATATATGTATATTTTAATTCTTTCCCGATTTTTGTTAATTTATCAATTTATTTATTTTATATGTTTATTTATTTATTTTCCAGAATTAATCGAATTATTTCCTTTATTCAAATGTTCATAATATCATACCTTTGTAATATAACAAGGCATTAATATTAATGCACCTTATGTACCTCCTGAAATACTGTCATTCGAAAAATTACTTGCCATAACGAAGAGGCAAATTTTTTTTATGATTGATGATTTCTTTTAATGAAATAATTATGCTGCAATGATTTTTTTTTTCATGAAATAATTAAATACATGGATGACTATTTTATTATCTTACACAGATTACAAAGTTAGTTGAAACTATTATATTCTATTTCAATTACATAATTGTACATCAAATTTCTAACTTTTTTGTTGTTGTTGTAATTGTTGTATTAAATGTTTCACTTAAAAAAATTTAAATTAGCATTAAATAAACTCATTTTCAAATGATTCAATACGTATTTGTAGCGCACTGTACGAATCTGCCTTCAATGTCATAGTAATAATCACTTAAATTATTGTAAGGATTTGAAAAACTTAGCTGAACAATAAGCGGATTATTTCTTTTATCCTAGCGCCATAAAAAAAGAATAAATATCTAAGCACTGTATCATTTATTTCTATATAATTTCTTTTTATTTAACTCTTACTTGATAAATCTTATCTATCAAAATTTACCTGAAGCTTATTAAAAACGCAATTGTACAATGCCCAGTTGAATGAGAAACTGGTGAAAATTAGATATTTTATTTATTACTATTGACTTATTAAAATATTCAAAGAGTTACTTTAGTACAAAAATGCATTAAATGCATCTTAAACATGAAAATTTTAAAACATCGATTTTCATTGCAGCGTAATATATGTGGCATTAATTGTAAGGCATTGATACAATAACATTTAAATAGTACCTATTTTTGTCCTCCTGCTTTGGAAGTCTTATTATTTTATGGTAGAGAGGCATTAAATTAACAGTGGAGGTAAAAGATAATTTCCACACTGCAACAACCCATTCAATTTAATTAAAGGTTTCTCAGTGCAATTCCTTTCGGTAAATAAAGGTACAATTCCGAAGTCCATTTCAATCCTCATACACATTTATCTGCGAATGAAATAATATTACACTGCTTAAGGAATTTGTGTTAGTAAAATAAACATGCAAGGTAAGTGTAAGAGAAAATAATTTTCGATTTTGAAAGAGTAAAATTATATGATGTTTTGTAAATAAATGTGTAGAGTATACTAATATATTTTTTAGCAATACTGGTTAGTATAAAAGTCTGTAAAAAATTACAAATTATTATTATTATTATTTTTTTTTTTTTTTTTTTTTTTTTTTTTTTTAAGAAAAGAAAAAATTACTTGGTATTACAGTAAAAGTTCGTAGGAAAGTGTTAAAATATCTATACCAATACTATTGTTTCATATGTTAAGAGCTCATTTTTATATTATTTTCTTGAATAAATATTACATTATTTAAATATTACATATATATATAATGTTTGAAAACATCTTAAAAATAAAAAATATCTATATATTTATACATAAGAATTGAACATTTTTGTGAATTTTACAATTCCAATAAATTTCATTATAAATATATATTTATGTAATATCTTGCAAAAATCATTTCATTCTTTGTACTTTCAATGCTGTACAGACATTCTTATTTCCGCATTTCATCCGCGACATCCACACCACTCAAATAATTGATTTTGGAATATATACTTTTACACATTTGAAATTATCCGATGTAAAAATCGATTGAAAAAAATAAAATGTAGTACAATTTCAACTCTACATATTTATTTTATATATATTATGTTGAACACCATAAAATTCAACATTTTCAGAAAAGAAATTTCTGTTTTGAAATTTCTAATATAGATGTAGATGTGTAGCAAAATAACCTGGTGTGATACTCGCACAGCTTTCCTTTACCCTGCATTTTGATACTATAAAGACAGGTTACAGATTAAAGGGTAAGATAACAAGTACTATACATAAACTTACGTTAAAAATATTTCAATGCGTAAATTTAAGAAACGTTTTATTTGATAAAAAAATTATGTGTGAGGAGGAGGGATACCGCCACATCAACCCCCTGTTTGAATACAGCATCTACAATTACATAAGATTCAAGTTAATTACTTTTAAAAGTTTATTCCAAACCATTCAAACGTATCAATCTTGATCAAACTTTACAAGTAGCAACTTCATATTAACTTCAAAATACAACATCCGAATTGCCTGCAATTATTTATTTTAAAGTTAAGCAGAAACCAGACAGACACAGAGATCAATTGTTAAAAACTTGAGTTTAGTTTTCCAAGAATTTCAAAATGCGTAATTATACAAATAAAAAAAAAAGGACGATAAAAATTAAACTTAAAAAATACTTTATGAGGAAATATTTACTTTATATACTTTATATACTTTATATACTTTATGAGCATGAGGAATTAATTTTTATCATCGAGTAGTTTTTCTAGACATGGTAAAATCTAGTGAAGCACCTCCTATGTTTAAGTACTATATTTAATACACAGCACAACATGAAAGGCACTTCAGGCACTTTTTTATTATAATGTCACTATACTCTAGTACTCTTGGGTAAACCTGTAAACGAATGGTGAATGTTTTTCATACCTTATTCTACACGAAACATTTTTTTTGCATCCAAAAATATATGTTCATATCATTTTGTTTATCTCAACCTATGTAGATGTTAAACTGTATTTATCAAAAATGTCACACAGAGACGTAATATATTTGAGTTCTCTTGTATGTCCCGTGTACGCGAACGATTTGTTTGGTCTCAAAGAAAAGTTTAGTACAGCATCCCTATATGATACAGAGTTAGAATACCGAATTTGACCTTCTGCTGTTATTTGTTATTGAGATATGTTCATGACAGACACATACACACACACAAACACACTCATAGACACACACAGAGATAACACAGACACACGTACTGACAAACCTCTAAAAACATAATTTACGGACTCAGGGCACCACAAAACATGTAAATACAACAAAAACTCAATTTCGAAAGATTGACCCAAAAACAATACTTTCTCCATCATATGTATGTGTAAGAGAAAATAAAAATGTAAGAAAATCTAAAAGACAAATTTATATAAAATAAGCAGGTGTGTCACTCACACGACTTTCTCTTACCCTGCATTTCAATACTATAAAGATAACTTGCAGATTAAGTCGTAAGAACAATAATGTACGATAATAAAATTCAATTTACATTAAACATAATCTAAAATCGGTTTAGGAACAGTTTTATTTGACTTATAATTCTATGTGGGAGAGGGGGGGGGGAGGGGCACACCACCACTCTCAACACCAGGTTTAATTATAAAGCCTACATTATTTTTAAAAAGTTGGAGGCTGTTATTAATTTGTCTTCAAACTTGTCAATCTTGATGAAATGGTCTTTTTTCCAGATGATAACCTAATACGAAATTCAATACCCAAAATTTGAACTTCCTGCCGTTATTTGTTTTTAAGTTAACCTGATTATAGCTATGCATGCAGACCAATCCCATAAAAACTGAACTTTAGTATTCAGGGCACCTTGTAACATGATATTATACAAAAATAAAAAAAATGTTGAATATAGAACTTCAAAAAAGATTTTATTTATAGTAGGTATGAAAAATTAATTTTCTTCCCTGAGCAGTATTAGTCAAAATCGCAAAATGTAGCAATGCACTACCAAATTCCACATTCAATAGAAAAAAAAGTTTATCTTAATTTTGGGCAACCCTATATTTTGTCTATAAACTATATGCACATCATGTTGCGTACGTAAATTTAGTCTGGTATGAAAAATACCTAAAACAAAATGAAATATTCTTCCAGCAATTTCCAAGTATAGTCGTAAAGTGTTCAAATATTTTGGACAGCCCTGTAAGCACATACTGAATGATTTAAATATCACAATCTATAAAAAACATACTTTTATGAATAAAAAAAATATATGTTCATTTTTTTTTTTTTAGGGTAGCCTATACATGTTGCATTGTACTTACTAGAAATTCCCCCTCAGACATAACGTATTTGAATTCTCTTGGAAGTCCCTATATACAAATAATTTGCTTAATCTCAATGAAAATTTTAATTTAGCAACCTTATATGATACAGATTTAGAATACTGGGTTTGGACTTCCTGCATCTATTTGTTCTTGATATTTGCTGATATCTGACACACAGGCAAACAGATAAACCGTTAAAAACATGATTTCTGGATTCAGGGAATTTCAAAACGTATAAATATAGCAGAAAGTCAATTTCGAAAATTTGACCCATAAACAAAACTTTCTCTACCATATATACGGGTAAGAAAAAGTAAATAAATTAAATATTCATAGACATTATTTGAATTGTAATAGCATACTTTTTAATTATATTTTTTACTGTAAAACAATAGAAAAATCTTTAAAACAAATTGCTGTAAAAATGTTGCAGTTATTTGTTGGTATATTTAATTGATTTCTTTAGAAATTGACCTATTGCAAGGATTTCGTTTATCTATCTACCTATACATATATATAATGAAAATATTGTCATTACGATAACTCCCGAAATAATACTTCAAATGGAACCAAATTTGGATAGAGAACGAATAGGTTCGAATCAGTTCAGTGTTTTTTAAAAGTTATTGTTATGACAAATTTTCAAGTGGCAGACTAAGTGGCTGGTACTTGGAAACATAAGGGCGGAGCAACTTGCCCAAGTTATTTGTACTAAGTTAAATCATCCAAGTTATTTGTATGACAAGTTCACTGTCCAACTTAAATTAAAAGTAATTCAGTATTTCAAAAATTATCCTGGTAAGAAATTTTTAAGTGACATCGTGATTTCAAGTGGCTCCCACTTGGAAACAAAAAAGCAGAGTGAGAAGCCCAGTGAACTTAAATGAGTTATTAGAATGATAAATCCACTACCCAAATCCATGCGAATTGATTGAGTATTACAAAAGTTATCATCATGATAAATTTTTAAGTGGCCGCCACTTGTAAATAAAATGGCGGAGCAAGTTACCAAGCGAACTTATCCAACATATTTGAACCGTAAGTTTCCTATCTAACTTTTGTTTGAATCAATTTAGCATTTTGAAAGTTATTGTGGTGGCACATTTTCAAGTGTGCGCAACTTTGAAAGAAAATGTCGGAAGAAGTTGCACAGAGAACTCATCTAAGAGATTTATATAAGTTCACTATCCCACTTTGGTTCGAATTGAATCAGAATTAAAACAGTTATCATGATTATAAATTTTCAAGAGGTAGCCTGATTTCGATGTTCTCGGTTAGTTTATAATATCCGCACTTTGTTAAAAATGGCGGATGAAATTCATTAATAAACTTGGTTGAGACTCTTATATGGTCTATGTATACATCAAAATTCAAGACAATTCGGTCTTAAAAACGCTTTTTACAATGTGAATTGAAAATTTTCAAGTGCCCTTCACTTGAAAACAAAATGGCAGAGCAACTTGATTAACAAACATATTCAAGTTATTTATAAGATAATTTCGCTATCCAAATTTGAATGGATTTGAAGTATTATTTCGAAAGTTATCGTGATTATAAATTTTCAAGTGGTAGCCGAATTTCAAGTGGCGTCGCTTAATTTAAGATATCGGCCACTTTATTAAAAATGACAGATAATATTTATTAATAAACTTGAATGAGACGAGACCCTTATGTAATCTATAATTATAGCAAAATTCAAGCAAAACCGACCTCAAATGCGCTTTTTACAATGTGGATTTCAAATTTTCAAGCGGCCACATTGAAAACAAAAAAACGGAGCAACTTGGTTAACGAACTCATCCAAGATATTTATAAGATAATTTCTCTGTCAAAATTTGATTGGATTTGGAGTATTTTTTCGGGAGTTATCCTAATGACAATATTTTCATTTTATATATATAGATAGATAGATAGATAGATAAACGAAGTGATTGCAATAGGTCCATTTCGAAAGAAATCAACCTAAAAACACGATAACTTCCGAAATAATACTCCAAATCGATACAAATTTGGACCGTGAACTTATCTATACCTTGGATGAGTTTCTTTAACCAAGCTGCTCCGCTATTTTGTTTTCAAGAGGAGACCATTTGAAATTTTCAAATTCACTTTGTAAAAAGCGTATTCCGAATTTGTTTGAATTTTGACGTATACATAGACCATATAAGGGTCTCAACCAAGTTTATCAATAAACTTTATCCATTTTTAACAAAGTGGTGGACATCTTAAACTAAGCGGGGCCACTTGAAAATTTAAAATCACGATAACTTCCGAAATAATACTCCAAATCGGACCAAATTTGTACAGGGAACTTATCTTATAAATATCTTGGATGAATTGGTTAACCAAGTTGATCCGCCATTTTGTTTTCAAGAGGAAGCCACTTGAAAACTTCAAATTCACATTGTAAAAAGCGTATTCCAAATTTGTTTGAAATTTTATGTAAACACAGACCATATAAGGGTCACAACAAAGTTTATAAATGAACTTTATACGCCATTTTTAACAAAATGGCGGATATCTTAAACTAATCGGGGCCACTTGAAAATTTAAAATCCTGATAACATCCGAAATAGTACTCCTAATCGAACCAAATTTGGACAGTGAACTTATCTTATAAATAGCTTAGATGCGTTTGTTAACCAAATTTCTCCATCATTTTGTTTTCAAGTAGAGGTCACTTGGAAATTTCAAATTCACACTGTAAGAATCGTATTTAAGACAGGATTTGCTTGAATTTTAATGTATACATAGATTGTATAAGGGTCACAACAAAATTTATTAATGAACTATATCCGCCATTTTTAACAAAGTGCGGATATGAGATAAGCGAGACAACTTGAATTTAGGCTACCACTTAAAAATTTATAAACATGATAACTTTTTAAATTCTGGTTCAACCAACAAAAGTTGGACAGTGATCTTATCCTATAATTATCTTGGATGACTTGATTGGACAACTTGTTCCGACATTTTGTTTCGAAGTTGCAGCCACTTGAAATCACGCTGCCACTTGAAAATGTGTCATCACGATAACTTTTAAAATGCTAAACTGATTCAAACAAAAGTTGGATAATGAACTTATGGTTCAAACATCTTGCATAAATTCATTTGGGAACTCGATCCGAAATTTTATTTCCAAGTGGCTGCCACTTGAAAATTTGTCATTATGATAACTTTTGTAATACTGTATCAATTCGCATCAAATTTGGATTGTGGATTTATCATTCAAATATCTCAGATACGTTCGCTGGGCATCTCACTTCACTTTTTTGTATCCAAATGATGGACACTTGAAATCACGGTGCCACTTGAAAAAGTTTCATCCCGATAATTTTTGAAATACTGAATTAGTTTGAACTAAAGTTGGACAGTGAACTTATCCACACAAATAACCTGGATAATTTCGCTGGGCAAGTTCCTTCCCCGTTTTATTTCCAAGTAGCAGCCACTTAGACTGCCACTTGAAAATTTGTCATAACAATAACTTTTGAAACACTGCACTGATTCGAACCAAAGTTGGACAGTGAACTTATGCTTTAAATATCTTGGAGGATTTCAGAAAATTTTGGAGTGGAAGGCTGATTTTTTATACCAACTATGTGAAAAATACCAGAGCCGGGAATCAATCCGGGGCCTTCCGCTTTACGTGCGGATGCTCAAACCATTGAGCTATCCTGGCAGATTACCACCAAGGTATTTCTCACATAACTTTCATTGGTAAAGTCTGATTACCAGCAAGGCAGTTCTCACATAGCATTCATTGTCAAAGTCACCGAGTGGACTTTGCCAATGAACGTTATGTGAGAAATGCCTTGCTGGTAATCAGCCAGGGTAGCTCACTGGTTAAACATCCGCACGTAAAGCGGAAGGCCCGGGTTCGATTCCCGGCTCTGGTATTTTTCACATAGTTGGTATAAAAAATTCGCCTTCCACTCCAAAATTTTCTGAAATGAACTTTCAGGGTTGATGAAAAAATTTCTAAATTATCTTGGATGAGTTTTCCGAGCAATTTGCTCCGTTTTATTGTTTCCAAGTGGCGACCACTTGAAAATTTGTTATCACGATAACTTTTGAAATATTTAATCAATTCAAACCAAAGTTGAAAAATGGATTTATCTTTCAATTACAATCTATGATTTCGGTGGGAAATTTTCTCCACAATTTTGTTTCCAAGTTGCGTCTACTTGAAAACTGCCACTTGAGACTGTTATCGCGATAACTTTTGAAATGTTGAATTTTTGGAACCAAAGGTGGACAGTGGACTTATCTTACAAATATCTTGCATTAGTTCACTGAGCAACTTGATCCGCCATTTTATTCCAAGTGACAGCCACTTAATTTTTCAACATGATGACTTTTGAGATTTTGAATTAACTCGAACTAAATTTGTACACTAGCCTTATTTCACAAGTGCATTTGATATATTTGTTTGCCAACTTGACCTGCTATTTTGTTTTCAAATGCCCGCTACTAGTAAATTTTAAATTCATATAAACAAAACTATTTATGAACTGATTTGCTTAAAACTCCATATGTACATAGCCTACATAAATATTTCTACCAAGTCAATTAATAATTTCTAGCCGCCATTTTGTTCCAAAATTGTGGCTACTTGATAAGAAAAAAGGAATCAACCTACTCTTCCGAATGAGCCAGAAGCACTTGTTTATTAACTCCAACTACAGTTCATACTTAACTTGTAACTACACTTCCCCTACATACTGGAAAGTAGCCTAAAATTATCCTAGCGGGCAAAACGATCCACACATGTTTTCTTCGAAACAGGTAGCACTTTATAGCGGGTAACATATAAACTAGTTGTACCAAGACATGAAAAAGAAATGGTAGTTGCTGCGTTACGCGTCTGAATAGAATGCTTTAGAAATGTAGGTAAAATTTGTTATAATTTAAGTGATAACTTTCTTATTTATTTAGATGTACAGCCTTTCATGTACAGACATATGACTTTGTTTACTTAATAAAATACGTTTTTAGATGTATATTACATAGCTAATATTGTTATGTTTTTCGGCGTCATTCAGTAATATGACCTTAAATAGATGGTCATGTTGTCGAGTAAAATGATCCATTATGTGAATAGTTTTGGATCCCTTATGGGGATCGTTATGAATCCATTATTTGAATCGGATGTGACAGAAATAGGTATTATAATTTATTTATGACTTTATTAGAGGTCTATTATTATATCTATTATTTTTGAGTTATAATTTTCAAATATTCCATTTTCTGTTTTTTTTTTTTTTTCTTTTTTTTTTTTTTTTTTAAATAAGTATTTTGAGATTTTTTTTTCCTAAATTGTGTATGTTATTTGATTGTTATTACTTTTATTTCCATTAGTTTGCAGGTAGAAAGCAACTTACAAATGTTTTTAAATGAAGAATCGTTTTGCCCTTTAGTGAGGGTAAAATGATTCGTTGTGCCCTTTTTCAAAAATTCATTTTTGTCATTACTCAGTTTAAGTTAAAAATATTATTAAAGTACGTTTATAATGTAAAATATAGTATAAAACACACTAGCAAAGATTTCAACATTTATGTTGTTTTACATAAGTTTTTCTTTTAAGGGGATCATTTTGGGTCACCTTCCCCTACAACCTTCACAAGTAATTTAGAATTTAACCTGGAATCTAAAGGTTCTTATCTCAAAGCTGCTGATAGACGAAATTCTCTTGGTTTAATCTCAAGTCGCACTCGTCGGCCAAACTGTTCAGAAATTTCCGTAGTTTTCTATGAAATTCGCGAGAATATGGCCAGGGCATCTTTAAAAGGCTCCCATAGAGTTTGTTCCATCCAGGCTTACATCCCACGCTTAGGTAATCGTCCTTAATATCAATATCACACCAGCGCAAGAATTTTAAAATAAATATTGAAATTATATATACTTATACACTTTCTCGGAAAAAAATATTTAAAAAATATTATAAATGAATAATTTTTAACAAAACATTTTTAAGTGTAAATGTATATGTATCGAAATATGAATTTAGAGATTACTAAATGTATCAACTAGGTATTAAATTTCACTACTACGGGATACAACATTGTTACGTGATATGGTTCAATAACAAATGTCGAGCAACATACTTTAATAAAAATCATTATTGTACTGAAAAATATTAGAAAATCCTCTTATTAATGGAACATTTTCTTGGTTAGAAATGTTTTATTTCCAAAAATCTCTTAATCGTTCACGCTTCTATTCTTAGTTATCTATTTAATAACAGCAAGACTGTAAAATCTCGATTCATCAAATACATAGGAGGACATTTTTTGGAATGATGAAATGAATTAAAATAATCTGATTTCATAATGTGATAAATATAATCTATTTTGCTCATAAGGTGAGAGAGAAAAGATTTCTTTTTTAAATCAAACAAATATTTATCGGAGTTCAACATTTCGTTACAGGCTTTGCATTCAGATTTATGTTTTCTTTTTCATTGGATTTAAAGTAAAATTAAGCATTAAAATTTACATTTTTGAGTTTATTTAAGAGTTAAATATGTTTTATGAATATATACAGCATGTTATTTAATAAAATGATAATAACAAATATTTACAAGTAATTTATTTTATTTGTAACACATTTAGTATTTTATTGCACATTTTAAAAAAATATTTACATTGTATCAAAAAAAAAAATAAATAAATAAATAAATAAATAAATTACCTTTAAATTTAAAAAATGTAAATTATATAACGTACACATATATGTACATACACATACATATATGCAGGATCCAAGTCCCATTATATACCCTGTATCTTGTGAACGTGTCGGAATTTCTGAAAACTGTAAAACTCGTGCTTAATGAATTTCAGTGAGATATTGTTTAACTGAAATAATTGGACCTGGGAGTCACAGAGGGAGGAGGGGCTGATATGGGGGCAAACTTTAAAATTTCAAATGAGAAGGGGTTATTTAATATCTCGATGGAAAGGTCTTTTCAAAACAAGTATTTTGAAAAACAGAATTTTGTTCAACTATGCTTATTTAGAAAGTTAGGACTTGATACCCGTAACTTGTATTCTCGTAACTTAGTAAAAGTTCTTTTTGGGGAAAAAATGCTTATGATCTCGCAAAACTTAGTAAATAAACAAAAATATATTAGAGTTACAAGCTTATAAGGGGTTTATTACAAAAAGTACCTTTGTAGCGTGGTTGAAATAAATGGATCTTCAAACAAATTACACGGCATGTAAAAAACCCTTTATGAAATTTCAACTCTTGAAAAACTGTCTAAAATCTAGCTCGTTCTTTCGTTTGCTTAATTTTTACTCTATTCAAATGTACTTTTGACTAAAGTTACTCAATATATCTAGCTTTCAACCTATGCAATAAAAAATTTTCTATCTTTCGCACATGCTCAGCGAAAACTCCATTATTTAACATTCTATCATCACACATATTCACTAACAAATAGTCCTGAGTCTATATTAACATATCCTAATGTTACAGATCATTTCTTTCACTTAACGATACAGGGTGTGATCGCAAACATTATTGATTTTGCTTAATTTGTTGCCGGTCCCCTAATTATTGTCGGAACCTAATCTTTACTGAAAAACATGAGGAGGACCCTGTTCTTTACATATCCAGTGTTTAAAAGCATTTCATCGAGGGATAAGTTTTAAAATTTAAAAAAATCGATCGCTTGTAAATCTTTTTAAACATTTGAGTAGGAGTGTACTAGACCTACCAAAAGGGGTAAATCCATCGAAAACCAGAAGTTGAATTTTTTTACGACTTCAATAAGTTCTTCTACTAGATATGAAAGAAATCAATGAGTAAGCGTTATTGTCTTTGTTTTAACAAATGGAAAATGAAGATTCCATGTGAAAAATAGTACGCATTCGAATGCAGCTTCACGTAATAGGAATTTAGCAACCTCATGTTCAAAATTTGTATAACACCGAAGTATACTATATATCCCACGAATAATTTCTACCATAGAAATCCCTCAAAAATTCTGCTCCAAAAGCCCCGCGCAGCCTGAACCCAACACTGCCCAAACTTGAAGATAACCAGTCAATAATTAGAAAAAATGAAACTGGTATTGAAATGGTAAATTACGAAATTCAAAGAAGATTATTTTAACGTAAAAATTTCCCCTCCACGATCTATTTTTCTTTAAACATCATTTCTCAAAATAGTAATAAATTAATATCAAGGGAAGTTGGCCTAAACTGTAAATATGGAATGCAGTTAAGCTACAATAGATTTACCCATTTCATAACGTTTGCATACTTCTCCAGAAAGTCTTAAACTTAAAAACAGTCTTTTAACTACGACGATATCAATTTATCTATCTCTCTCTATACATATATGTTGGTATTTCAAAAATAAATGTACAAATGTTTGATTATTTATCTTCTATTGTATTTATAATTAATATAAAATAAAATGATACTTTTAAAAAATTAAAGAACACGTTTTTATAGAAATGTGACTTAAAAAAGCACAAAATATCTATCTTAGCATTAAAATGCAGGGTAAGAGAAAATCGTGTGAGTGACACACCATAATATTTACATACACTTATAAATCTTTAATTAAATAATTTAGAATTAAACAAAAACCATTTTTTAAAAATCTCCCCTGACTGAGCTCGAACATTAGACTCGTAGCCCGGAGCTTTACCTCACAGCCACAGCGTTCACGTAGGAAAAGTCTTTTTTTACAATATAGATTTTTTGTTTGCTCCCAGAGCGGTTACAAACATACATACAAACATACATACAGGTGAAGCTAATAAAAGCGTGTTAAAAATGGTAATTAAGAAACAAATTAAAATGCCCTCTTATTTCATCTCTCAAAGTTAAACATTTATTATGCAACACATAGATTATTTGTCTCTCCAAAATAATGTATAAATTTTAGTAATTTATCAAAATAAATGTCTTCCTCAAATTAAAATAAACAAATAAATAAATATTTTTTTTAAATATGAATAACTACTCTGAAAACACAGATATTGTGTCAAGACAGCCACAACATTTTTATGGTATGGCCTTTCGTTCTTAGAACTATCTTGAAAATATCTTTATTTTTTATTAAAAAAAACAATGTAGAATTTTTTAATCCAATAAAGTTTTAAATATTTTAAAGGACTTAAGAAGATTTTTAATAATTAAAATGATATGTGAAGTCAAACTGAAAATCATAGGTTTCCAAAAGTAAAGCAACTTCTTATGCAATACGGTTTTTTACAATTTTATAATTTTCTTCAACGTGTTAATAAGGTTAAATATAAGGAAAAATTGTCAAGCACCATCCCCCTGTGGTGGATTAAAATTGTGATGGTCTCCTTTTTTTTCTTCTCTTTTTAGTAACCCCTGTGCATAACAGACGTTTTCCATTCGATCTTTAATCACCTGCCACGCCTTTCTCAGTACATAAATTAAGCACATCTCAAAGTTTTTTTTCTTCCTCCCCCAGTGTCAATTACAGAATTTTCCCTTCATGTTTTTATTTTACCCTGGACATTATTTTTCAGCTTCTTTTGTCATTTATCAGTCTTCAATCAGGAGTATCTTCACGATTCTCTTTCCACAGCTTTTTTTTTTTTTTTTTTTTTGCTTAAATTACCGTTGTTCCCCCATACTTTCGTCTAGTAAGTTCCCGTGTGTATAACCACTTTTCGTAGCTGCCTTGCCCATGTTCCTCGTCTCAAAAAAATTTTCTCTCTATATTCTCAGCTAGATCTGCTCCTATTTCAAAATTCCAACACCCTGGCGCATGCTCTCTGCGCTCCTGTTGTGTATTCTTGGAGGTGCGGTTATGCTGGTCAAGCACCGTGTCCAAGGAAAAAAAAACTCTGAAAAGCGAACTCGCAATGTGAAAGCTCTACCTATATAATAGAAGTATACTGTTAAAAGAAGTCTACTGTTATACTAGCTCTTCCGAACACAACTCATTTGTATGAGATTCTCTATCAGCTCATAAAGTAGTTGGTCGCCATGCGATGATCTGGCGTTTATCACCCTTTTGGACGGTATCAAACCCGTTAAACTAGGTCTAGTCTAGGTAGGTAGGGGCCATCCAAAGGTTTCCAAGTTTGCAAGTGTAACTGCTGAATACTACAAGCAATACTTTCTGAAACTGAACCAGGAAATATGACGAAAACGTGTACTTATTGGTGAAAGTTTGAGCCGTGTAAAATAGTGGAAAGCGGCATGCTTTAAAATACCTCTCAATAAGACTTTGGCAACGCTTGGCTGGGAAGTTTTTAATTACCCGGCATATAGCCTCGCCTGAGCCCCTTCGAACTACAAATTGTTTCAGCCGATAAGCAGCACATTATCTTCTGTATACTTCCGAACAGTGAACGAAGTACGAAATTAGGTAGAAGAATTGACTACGTTGAAATACGAATCATTCTACACTCTTGGTATTCTTCAATTTCCTGATCGATGGCGGAAAGTGTTAGATAATGATTTATAATATTTTAAAGAATAAAGATATTAGTCTCTGCTCTAAATTGCATTTTTCTTTCTGTGAAAAACGCTTTAGAACTTATTACTACACGCTATATATATATATATATATATATATATATATATATATATTAGTTTTTATGTAATGTCTATTTTTATATTGGGTGAGTGTAAAAGTTCTACCCGTTTTTATTACCCATAAAGAAGACCAAATAAATGCAAAATAAACAGTACAGTCGGTAATAAAAGTCTCCGAACTCTAGCAAAATTTCCTATATAAAAAAGTACACTTAATACAGTTTTGTTAAATAAATCCTTGTCGAATCTTGGTTTTAGACTGACTAAGAACAGGATTCGACAAGGATTTATTTAACAAAATTGTATTAAGTGTACTTTTTTTATATAGGAATTTCTTTCTAGTGTTCGGAGACTTTTGTTACCGACTATACCTATTATTGTGAATAATTCCCATTGCTATCTATCACCTTTTGCCATCTTTCTGGTAGGAGATGAATCCCACGGCGGTAAAGTTCCGGCGATTTCGAGTCAAAAAAGTCTTAAATGGCAGTTTTCACAGCATCAAGATCATCAGAGATTTTCTGGCTGAAGTAATTGTTCAACGCACGAAATAGGTGATAGTCAGTTGGTGCCAAGTCAGGAGAATAGGAAGGGTGAGGTAAAACCTCCCAATCAAAGCCCTGTAACTTTTGGCGAGTGATGACAGCAGCATGTGGCCTGGCATTATCTTGATGAGGGATAACACCGCGACTATTGATGAGACCTGGCCGCATTGCTACCAAATTTGAATGCAGCATGTCTAACTGTAGATAGTAGAAGGCAGCATTGATGGTTTGGTTGAGTGGCAGGACCTCCCAGTGAATTATTCCCTGCACATCCCACCACACACTCAAAAACACTTTCTTGGGATGAAGTTCAGCTTTCGAAATCGATGCAGGCGGATCAGAGGGGCGACACACAGTCCTACGACGCTTTACGTCACGGTACATAACCCATTTCTCATTTCCTGTCACAAGTTGTGTCAAGAATGGGTCATTTTTGTACCGGGAAAGCAAGGAAACACAGGTGGCGATTCGGTCATCCCGTTTATTAGCTGTCAGGTTATGTGGAACTCAACGATCCAACTTTCTCGTAAGACCCAACTTAACCAGCCGTCTCTCGACCGTTGTCCGGTGTACGTTGTAGGTTTCCGCTAATTCTTGTACGCTAGGGTTCGGGTTGTTCCTTATGGCTTGGTCAATATCGTCGTCTCCAACGTGCGATGGCCGTCCACTTCTAGCCTGATCTTAGTCGTTTCTGTCTCCTTCACTAAATTTACGAAACCATCGACGACACGTACTTTCATCTATTGCATCTTCCCCATAAACTTGACAAACATTGCGACATGTTGCTGCTGCCGTACTCTTTTTATCGAACTCGTATAACAAGCAATGTCTTATATTCTCCTTCTCGCTTTCCATGTTACACCCTCTGATTTTTTTTCTTTTTTTTTGAGATGATTAACTTTGTGCGATACGATTCATTTATATGTGAGGCATCCATACGCTTGATTGGCCGACGATTTGCGTCATTACGATGTCATGATTGGCGTCAATTCCATTGCAAATTTGCATATCCAAAAACGGATAGAAATTTCGCACTCAACCAATACATTCCCGAAAAGAATAATCATTTACTTCTTTCGATATTTCACACATTAACTCTAAGCAAATTACTACAATGTTCTAGATTGGTGATATAATGACGCAATTAAGTTTCAACGAAGATGAGACTTCAAATCATTATTTATAATCACCTATCATTAAGGTGAATTTAGAAACGATTTTAAATTCCCTTGTCTTAAAGGAATGAAAATATCATAGTAGAAGCATATTAGAGTGATAAAAATATATGATGGTCTCGTCTAAATATTTCTATTGAAAGTGAAAATCTATTAATTGATTCTCTTTTGCATCTCACTAAAGAAAACTATATTCATTTAATAATTTTAATTGAAATTAGTAGAATGATTCCCCCCCCCCCACATATATACTTTATTTCATACTAATGTAGAAATCACGGATATCTTATATTTTCATAATTAATAGATAATGAAATAGTAATCAAAAAATAAATATATATATATATAAAGGAAAGAAAAGTTTTAAAAGTATGTTTTACTTGTATATATATTTTTATTATCTGCATTCCATTAAATTTAACTAAATTTGTAAATGAAAATTTATTTCAGATTTCAAATACTCTATAAAACAGTTTGATAATTATTCCTGTGAATAATTTTTATACATTAATAAAAAAAAAATAAGAATGTTAAATTATCTTATTTGTAAAATAAAGTCGAACCTCGTTAACGTGAATCTCAAGGAGGATAAAAAATTTGTTCATATTATCAGTAGTTCATGCTATCAGTAACTAATCTTCCTATAACTAAACTAATCTTTATTTTGACGGAAACAGTCCATGTTAAAAGTAATTCACATTAAGAGTGTTCACGTTAACGAGGTTCGACTGTATATGCAGTGTCTCACACTTTACGCATTGTGAGATCACAATCAATTCCGACAGATGTAGTAGAGGTGAGAGTTTTAATACGCCTCCCACATGTGTGAGCAACTTTTAATGTAGCATCTTTTTTAAACAACACAATTTGGGCATAGTTTTTTAACTTATGTAATAGAGAATCCAGTCTAAAGGAATTACACAGGGAAGTTTTCCTACATATTCCTTTTTTTTTTTTTTTCAGTAAGAGGCATTGTATAAATTATCTCTTAAATTTTTTTTTATTTAAATAGGATGTTTAAATTAATTTTACGAAAAAAAAAAAAATCCTTTTCTAAAAAATAATTTAGAGATATTTTATACTGCGTGCAAAATTATCGTTCCCATGATACTTGTATAAGAAAGTGTAGAAACCTCATTTGCGTGTCAAGATGGACGATCTACATTTTAAACTTTTATTTAACGTGAAGAATTACCACCGAAAATTTTAGCTATAATAAAAGAAAGTGATGGAGCCCTAAATATAAAAATAACTCAGAAGAAAATATCAGACCGAAGTTTCCAGATGTTAAATCAGCTTAGCTAGTTGCCAAGAGATTCTGCCCTGCTAAGGGCAAACGTGAATTGAAGACTCTTGAAGCATGATTCGTTGGCCCACCAATAAATATTTGGTTCGCGCTGATTCGTCTAACGAGCTTCTATGGAGATGACAAATGATGAAATTACACTACGGCGCATGCTCATAGCAGACATTTTTTCTACCAAACTAGGTTTTTCTATAAAACCTTGAACTCTGTTGAATGTAAACATTTTTGTTTTCATATATCGCTGTTTTTTAGTAATAATCCTTTATTTCAGCAATAATTTTGAGCACAGCTTTTTAAAGAAATTAATAACACTTATAAGTGTCTGGATGATGGTCTAAAAAAGTTTTTAATCAATCAGAAACTCACCTTTTATTGACGCCTCTCTCCTTGAAGGCTCTTCTAGCTCCATCTAGGTTAACTGAAATAGCGTCGGTTGGCCCAACGACACATTTTTTGTCTCCTTCGTCAACATTTCATTCGTTTAGTAGCTACAGTTGGCCACAATGTAACGTTGAGAGCCCATAAAAAATCAACGTTGAGAGTCCAACAGTAATAAACGTGTTAAAGTTGCATACATTTTTTTCATTTCTAACTCTTGTCTAACATCAAAGAAAATATATAATTTTATTACACACATTAAAATAACGTCAAGGATGTTCTTGTTTCGCCCAAAAGTATAAAAACATCAAATAATAAACACGAAAATGATCACCAATATAAAATGTTTCAACGTAAAATGAACTTATGGCTTGCAAACAATCGGATCATATCATCTAACTAATGACCATTTACACTGTTGGACAACAAAAAAGCTGCCGGATAACAACAATTGTTTCATTGACGGCCTATGTAAATTTTGTTTGCAGGGAAATTCGCGCTCAGGTCGCGCTCTATGTTCTATCCCTTTTAGAGTTTTTCATGATTCTCTCTGTAATTAGTGCGAATACTGGCTATAACTTCTTACAAACATCTCCCCCCATTCCGCACTATAAAAACACACACATGAAGGACATCTCATCTAGGACTAAATCCCTAGCGCAGACGGTTGGCCTTCGAAAGACTCCCCCTCACAAAAAACGTGCACATGGAGCGCATTTCGTCCAGTCCTGTCTCCAACTTTTAGATTTGGACTTAATAACATTCCCCAGACACAAAGACACACACACACACACACACACACGAAGAGCATTTCATCCACGCCTAAGTCCTGAGCGGGAGAGCAGACAATTGGGCACAAAAAGACCCTCTAAAAAAATGCCGCACCAAAACAATAATTGTTTCATTGTCAGACCATATACACTTTGTTTGCAGGGAAGATTGAATTCATGTCGCGCTCATTTGCAGTATTGCGTGATTCTCTCTGTAGTTAGTGAGAGTGCGGGCTGTGACTCCTTAGAAAGACTTCTTACCACAAAAGAACACACATGAGGGGCATTTCATCCAGGCCTAAGTCCTCAGCGCCGATAATTATCCTTCGAAATACTCCCCCTCATTAAAAACATACACACAAAGGTTATGTCTTCCAGGCAGAAGTCTTTGGTGCAGAAAATTGACTTTAGAAATATCACACACACAAACACACACGTTCACACACACTTAAAAAAAAAAAAAAAAAAAAAAAAAGGAAGAGTATTTCATCAAGGCCTACAGTCGACAGCAAAATTATTGAAGCGCTAGTAATAATTCGTCTTTAAAAGATATATACCTAATACTGTTTTGTTAAGTAAATATTTGTCGAGTCTTGATCTTTGTCATATGCTCTTTATAAAAAAGTAAGTTAATGATAAAATTTAGCAATCAAACTAAAAAAAAAGAAAACTGAAAGATGTGGATGTGTGTTTCAATAATTTTGCTGCCGACTGTAAGTCCACAACGCAGATTATTGGCCTTAAAAAAACCCTTTTCACCACACACACACACACACACACAAACACGCACACGTTCGCAGCACACGATTTATAGTATTAAATTTCAGGGTAAGAGAAAACCGTGTGAGTGACAAACCAGATTATTTATTATTTTTTCAAAGAGGAACTGAAGTTTTATCGATACAGTGGGGAGGTTGAGGAGGGAGGCCCCCTCAGAAACGTATCTGGTTATGTAGAGAATTTATCATATAAAAGTAAGTGTGATTGTATATATGTATTATGTGTATTATACATATACGAATATATAACCCCGTCAAAAATGACGGAATGAGAACGATAAATTTTGAAAACAATGTTTAGATCATGATGATTACCACGTGATCATTTAAATGTATTTTCAAATATTGTTTATAAATCAAATGTGTTTCGATATTTTATAATTTTCGTTCTGAAATTAAAAAAATTCTACCCGATCAATAAATATGAATGACAATAAAAAAACTGCTGGTTGACAAAAAATAAAGGCCCGACAACACAACAGCAACAACACATCCCAGTGTTCCATTAAGTTCTCTATATGCAAGCGAAGTGTGACGTGACTGACCGTCCCGTGGATGCAAGAAAATGATTTCTCTGTTAATCGCCCATTGGATTTTTTGTAAAAAAATATTAAAAATCGAGGAAAATTATTTCCCGATTTTAATCCCCATATTTGGGGAGTAACATATGTACATAGAATAACAATAAAGGAAGAAGGAGCACGCCAATACTCTTAATGCTTACAAACCCTTTCTAGTGAAATGCCAGCGAAAGCTACTTTTGACCTCTCAACCGTGAAGTAGGGCACCCATCTTCAGCACTATTATCGCTGTATGTTGTTGCAACACAACAGGTTATGTAGAAACACTTACGCTCCTTCTTCCTTTATTATTATTCTATGCATATGTATTAGTTATCATGTGCATGTGTTAGATTGAGTTATTTTGCTGTCAAATTTACAAAATTTTAATTTTAAATTTCAAAACTCTGTTGTCCTTGGCGTTTTTGTATTTGGCGATCAAAGACGTACTACGAAAATATACATGCCAGATGTATATTTTCGTAATATGTATTGTGCGAAATATTGTTTCATATTATTCATTACTCTCTTAATATAAGTTTTTAAAATAGCCATGATTTTTGAAAGGAATTAAATTATATTCGCCAGATAATTTGGCGATATATATATATATTTCTGCCAAGTATGACCGATATCAAATCTATTCCACTGCAACATATTAGTATGTTATATCAGAAACTTTATTTAGACATTTGAAAACAAATTTCACTTCAAATTATGATAGAATATTTATCATTTTCCTTTTAATTAGTATACTAGTTGGATATTTATTGTGTAAATATCATCCTTAGAAATGAAATGTTTATGTTTTCAATGGAATATGGAAGTTTGCCATTTTTTTTTAATCTAGAGTTTTGAAATTTAAAATTCAAATTTTATCAATTTTCGAACAAAAACAACTTATTCTAACACATGCACATGATAACTAATACATATCTATACCTAAATATGGGGATTAAAATCGGGAAATAATTTCCCTCGATTTTAAATAATTTTTTTGCGAAAAATCCATTGGGCGTTTAACATAGGAAATATTTTTCTTTTATCCACGAACGGCCAGTGACGTCATCACTTCGCTTGCGTATTTAAAGTCCTCATAATAAGAAAAAACGATTCACTTCATTTTACCAAAATACTGTTTTTAAGACTATCGTAGATCCTATTTTCAAATTTTCTTACTAAACTATCCAATAACTACAGACACTCCATGCTAACCCAAATTCACCTCTACTCGATACCTCCAACCAGCTATCTCACCCACAACATCGCCAAAATATCCAGGATCCAGCTAGGGACTTTCTCATTCTCAAACGAACATTTTACCTTGACTCGACATTATCACCTTAGACTACTCTACTTTCAATACTCATTTCAACTGGTGACTTTTACTTGCCCAAACAAACATTCTATCCCAACTATCACTTTACACTAATTTCAAAACTAAAATCAACTGGCGGCATTTACGTACTAAACTCGACGCCAATCATACCTTACAATGTAAACAAACAATGAAGCTTGATAAAAATATTTAAAGGCTTTAATATGTTTTTACAAATATTTTAAGATTTTTAAGGCTTTAATATGTTTTAGAATTATTTTAAGCGTTTTTTAATGAAACAGTCAAAGAGTCGTTCATTCGGAATTAAAGAGTTGTCCATTTGGAATTTGTATTTTCTGAATGGCAACAGTTTTGGTTTGTTTTTATTTGGTATTGCGTTGTTTATAATCATGAAGTTACATAATTCTATTTATAGGTTCATGTTTATAATAGCCTGTGATCTGTTATATTTAATTTAAACATTTAAACATTACAATTGAATAGTTTTTCAAGGTTTTAGGGGAAATAAATAAGAATATGTGCGATACAAAACATGTATGAAAACGATATGTATGTTTCCGTAAGTTAAATTGAACAAACGAAAAAAAAAAATGGCTGCCAAAAATTTCTGTTTTGAAGCGGTCTAACCGGAATCGTTCATGACAGATGAGGGTCATTATTATTATTAATAGTTATATTAGTATTTATGTATTCTGATTGCAGTATATGGCAACCAGTGTAGTATGTGAAATTTCTTTAAAATGGCATTGCATTGAATTGAATATCCTGCATATTATAATAAAATATACCAGACCAAATGTTTTTAAAGGTTTTGAAAAAAAAAATAACTTCTATATCTCCCTGAATATAAGTGCTAGTCATTTACAAATGAAGAGAGATAATTAAAAGAAGCGTCATAATCACATGCTATGACATTGCATTTCAAAAATTACTTTTAACTGGATAATCTCAAACATTTAGTTTCTTCTTTTTTGTCTAATAGGACAAAACTTTCGCTGAAATATGTGAAGTATAAAGTGTTCTTAACAATCAAAGTTTATTCAAATACTTTTCTTGATATTTGACAAAACGTCTAAAATCGAAAATGTTTGGTCATTTTCTGCAATGTAGCGGATTTGATATAAAAATGTGGCTTTTTACATTACTGTTGAATTTTTATCCTCAAATAAATAGCCAGCATGCATATAAATTTCTTTTTAATTATTATTTAAAGGTTTATAGTATTTAAAAGTAAAATTTCATAAATTACGTAAAAAAGGTTATATCATATTATTCATTTCCTAAGTTACAAACGCTAATGTTTAAGAGTTTTGCTTAGGAAGAAATACTTTATTACGTAAAATGAACTTTTAACAAATGAATAGGTTAGAACTTTTAGAAGTAGTAACGCTTTCTCTTTCAAATTTACCCCATTAACAAATCCGATCATCAAATTATTTGATTTGATTTGAATATTACATAGTTACATACTAATGACATATTTTCAAGTATGTTTAAACAATTATTTTTAATATAATTTGTATACAATTTATTACAGAAATAATTTTTTGTACAATCAAAACCTATTATTAAGTCAAATTTATAAATGTCAATAACAATGATATTTTTTTTTGCTTTTTTTTATATGTAATATAGAGAAAGTATTGGATTCGTGAAAATTTTCGACCTCCGTTTTGTGATGGATTTACACGTTTTGGGATGTCCAGAACACGAATTAATAGTTTTTAGAAAATGTCTGTCTGTCTGTCTGTATCATTTTTTTGTGGACGCTGTATCTCACGAACCAATAAATGAAATTTAACCAAACTTGGTATTTTGCTGCACCCTGACATAAACTGGTGCTGATTAGATCTGGGGATCAATTGCTCAACAGGTGGCGCTGTGATCGCATTTTATGTAAACTTTTAACATGGCAGTATAGGACAAAATTTCGTATAAATGTGCATAATGAGAGTTATTTTAAACTTGTGATTGTAAAATTAATATGAATTATTGAAAATAGTAGTAGTTAACTAGAGAAAAATTTCTGTGCATGTGGGGCATCACTCCCCCCCATAAATGTGCATAATGAGAGTTATTTTAAATTTGTGATTGTAAAATTAATATGAATTATTGAAAATAGTAGTATTTATAACTAGAGAAAAATTTCTGTGCATGTGGGGCATCACTTCCCCCCTGGGGGGGGGGGGGGGGGAAGTACCCCCCAGAGGAGGGAGTAAATTTTGAAGATGGGTATCTTTCGAAAGATCTCGTCAATACCTTTAAGACGAATGGTTGAACTATAAATCTGTGATAATTTAAAACAAAGTTATCGATTTTTTTTACTTTTAACAAAAAAAAAAAGAAAATAAAAGAAAATAAAATCGATTTTTTTTTTTTTTTTTTTTTTTTTTAATATTGTTACTGATTGAATGTGTATAGGAAAATATAGAAGAAAGTCTTGTGGTGGCCACAACATACTAGTTTAAAAATGTCTGTCTGTATCACTTTTTTGTGGACGCTGTATCTCATGAACCAATGAATGAAATTTAACCAAACTTGGTATTTAGTTGCACCCTTACATAAACTGGTGCTGATTAGATTTGGGGATCAATCGCTCAACAGGTGGCGCTGTGATCGCATTTTATATAAACTTTTAACATGGCAGTATAGGACAAAATTTCGTATAAATGTGCATAATGAGAGTTATTTTAAACTTGTGATTGTAAAATTAATATGAATTATTGATAATAGTAGTAGTTAACTAGGAAAAAAATATTTTGCATGTGGGGGTATCGGTTGCCCCCCTGGGGGAGAAGTACCCTGGGGGAGTAAATTTTCAAGATGGGTATCTTTCGAAATGTCTCGTTGATAATAGTAGTAGTTAACTAGGAAAAAAATTTGTGTATGTAGGGGCATCGGTTCCCCCCCCCCCGAGGGGTAAAGTTTCAAGATGGGTATCTTTCGAAAGGTCTTGTCAATACCTTTAAAACGAATGGTTGAACTATAAATCTGTGATAATTTGAAACAAAGTTATCGATTTTTTTTACTTTTAACGAAAAAAAATTTAAAAAAAAAAAAAAAAAAAAAAAAAAAACGTAGTTTTTTTTTTTTTTTTTTTTTTTTTTTTTTTTTTTAATATTGTTACTTAGTGAATATGTATAGGAAAATACAGAAGAAAGTCTTGTGGTGGCCACAAAATACAAGTTTCATTCTGCAAAAGTTGAAATCTTATTTTATTAAAACTGATTTAAAGTAACATGAATAGCTAATTTTACGAAATAAATATTTTATTATTATTATTATTATTATTATTATTATTTGATTTAGATTGTTTGTAAAATATATTTTTATAAGAAAATTGTTCGTTTCATTAACGAACGATACATAATAACAGAAGATAGGTGTATATGCCTCTGTGTGTTATGTCCGTAACTTTTTTGGCTGATCTCAAAGCTACAGAATTTTGCATGGAGGCCCGTATTGACTTCTCCTGATTCACCTCAACACACGATTTCCAAAATTTTGATTTATTATTATTATTATTAATTACAATCTATAAATTTTTTAAATGATCGTCTCTTAGAGATAGAAATGCAAAAGTAAAAGTACTTCTCGTAGCCCGTAAGCTAAAATGGTTAGAGTGTCAGGCAAATAACGCGAAGATTGTGGATTCGATCATTCAAATGCCAATGTGTTACTTGTTGCAGATAATTAATAGAAAAAATGCCATTTGATAAAAGAAAATCCTTCAGTGTTTTCAAAGTATACTATGTCTCAAGGAAGACGAAAAAGTGACCAAAAAAAAAATCTTAGAGGTATTTTGCTCGCTTTTTAGGAAAATGGCTGATCACAGAACTACAAACGTTTGCCTGGAGGTCCGTTTTGACTTCTCCTGACCCAACTCGAAGCCCGATTTTCGAATTTTTGATTAAATGAATTATTATTATTTATTTAAAAAAAATGTCAGTTTCCAAGATTGTTTGGTGCTGTCACCTATTGTCATAGAGTAAACTTGATAGTCTGTCCGAAAAGTGTTTGCCGCATATAGTATGATATCCCGATTAAGGTCAATTATCTATACTAGGGACCTAGGCTTAAGAAGGAGTAGCCTCCGTGGTTATTTTTCTAAGGTCCGTATTCACGCGAGTTTCAAAATGTTTGTCTGAAAAGCGTAATTCTTGAATAACAGCAGCGTCATTTGCCGTTCAGTTACCACCTAAATTACGGGAATCGACCGATATATAGTGTAAGCAAGAAACACGATAGCGGGGAGCCGAAGCGAGGTTTTAAGCGATTTTAACGAAATAGTTTTTAGTTTTTATTTATAAAGTGATTTAAAATATAGTAATTAATCTTTTTGGGAAATTCTTTTAAATGTAGGGACTAGCGAAGCAAGCTACGACTGCTAATTCTAACTATAATTTTCATTCTTTGTTTTTTTTTATTCAGTTGTTATAGATTTAAATTTTAATATGCTTTTCATTTTTATGAATATTTCTTTTGTCATTAATAATTTTATTTATTATATGTTATTCATTATATTAATATTTTATTAATAATTTAAATTCCTTTAAATGTAGTGACAGTGTAACAGAGAAAAATTTGTTAGTTATGAATATAATTTTCGTTTGATTTTTCTTTAAAAAAAAAAAAAAATCCGGTTATATATTCGAATTCTAACATACCTTTAGCTTTTATGAATATATCTTTCGTTATTAATAATTTAATTTGAATATTTCTAAATTGTTTACAGAAGTACAGGGTGTCCCATAAGTCTGTAGACGTTTCAAAAATTCATAACTATTGAATGAATTGATAGCGGTTTGCGAAAAAATCTTTTTCGTGAAGGAAGAATTTTTCTGGTAAAGAAAATAATAATAATTAAGCTATTTGTCGATAGAGGGCGCTCAGATCACATATTTTCATGAAAAACTATACTTATTCGCATGCAAATGTTTACAGGCGTATAAATCCTATTCTGTGTGTCTGTCGTCACCACAAATTACACTTTGCAAACAAGTTATAACCCTGCTATCTGCAGGAACAGACAGCGATTCTTACCTGAGGGGAAATTTCTTCACCAATAACGCTTTATCCACCAAGTCAACGTCGCAATTAAAATTTCATGTATACACAAGTAAGTAGGAAAAATAAGAAATATACTGTTCTAATCGTAAAATTGTGCAATTTATAGGTCTTTCATTTGCATATTTTTCTTTCACATCCGTGCGAAAAATTTAACTATTTGCCTAACTATCGTCGACAAAAAAATTTAACTACATATATTCTTTTCTTTTCCAAAAAAAATTCTTGTTCACGATAATGATTTTTTCGCAAACCACGTTCAATTCTATAAGTTCATTCAATAGTTATGAATTTTTTAAATGTCTATAGACTTATGAGACACCCTGTATTTTTATACATAAAAATATGTCTATTTGAATGTAACTGGCATAAATATTTTAAAAAAAGAAGAGGAAAGAAAGAAAAATATGAAAAGCAAGTTAGAAAGAAAAAGAAGTAGATATTTTTAAATTATAGGTATATTATAGGATGTGCCATAAAAACGAAAATTTTATTATTTATTAACTTTTAATTTTGCTTAAAATCTATCTCAAAATATCAATACACTGATGGTCATTGCACGATTTAAAATTATGAAAATTTGGCATCAACATTTAAAATTTAAAATAATAACTGAAAAAAAAAAGTGGTTAATGAAATGTTTATTTCTATCGTGTTTTAGAATTTTAAATATATTTATAAGTTTAAAATTATTACATGCATTATGGTATAGTCTTACATTTGTAGAAAGAAGTGGGAAGACGAAGGGAGAATTAAAACAATTTCTTACAACAGTCACCAGATCTGAATAAATGGAAAATTATTTCAAATATAAATATATATAACACAAGTATATATATATATGTGTGTGTGTGTATGTACATATCATGAGTGAAATTGGATATTTTTTCTTTCAGTGTTTATATAATATTTAAGAATACGTACGGTAATTGATAAAAATTTATAAGCTAATTTGTTTATTATTATTAATATTATTAAAAATTTAAAGATTTTTCTTAATTTTCATAAAATTGATTTTTCCTGATAAGAAACATATCATATAAATGTAAAACAATGTATCAAGATTTGTATTTCTTACTTAAAAAAATATTTGCGAATTAAATGTTTGGTATAAATTATTAAATTTTTATGTGCAAGGGAACTATATCATGTATTATATTATTTATTAAAAAAAAAAAAAAATGCATTATCTATAAAAATTCCTTTTGATTTGATTCATTCTTTTAACAAGAATACAATATGCCATAAATATAGGACAGAACCAGATAGCGCTTTAGTAATACATGTAATAGAATTACCACTTTATACTTTACTAATAATAACTTTGAATTATTGCTAAATATATACTCTTTGCCCTGCATTTATGGAGTTTTACTAACTTGCATTAATGACGCACGAGAATTAATTACATATTCCAATAATAGTTCAACAATGGTGTATTATATTGCATGATAGAACGTGGAAATGAAATGTTATTGTGGAATTTACTGAAACATCAAATTTTAAGGAAATGTGCATTTCATTGGGCTTTGAAGCACAAAAGGTTCCTGTAATAATTTTGATGATACAGATAATAAACTACATCATCAAATAATAGATTAATAGTAGATAAAATTTAGAAATAATATCCTAAATAGAAAATTATCCATTTTTAATTCCAAGTTGATTAAGGTGAGTTGAAAAAAAATAATAAATAAAAACTCGTTTCATCGAAAACCAAAGTCTAATAACTGTTGTGGCTTGGCCTTACATATATGCTATAGATCCAAAGCTTGATTAACTTCATTTGAGGCCCTGGACACACATACTTTCTTGGGCTCCTGCCACCACCACCTCGCATTTTAAAAAAGAAAATAATAATAATGATATATATATGCATCAAAAAGCAGAATTTGTTACTAAAAACAAAATTTATTGAATAAAATATACAAGAAATGGGTCCCTTCTACTCTGAGCCCGGGGCACGCGGCCCGCATGACCCCGCAATAATCAGACCCTGTACAGATCCACTTTTTTTTCACTGACTATTTCACCCTTATATTTATACAAAAAACTTCCCATTAACTGATTGTAGAAATGGACAAAAAAATTACTATATAAACACAGTGCTGGAAGAGTCACGGACAAAAACCAGAGATATACAAAGGAAAGCTTTGCAAACATTTTTATGAAATATTATTATTATTTTATGTCAATATTATACATATAAATTTCCGTTTGCACAAGAGGACTAAATTTAAAACTATTTGAGAACTTCTTATATCTATTTATTTTATTTATTTATTTATTTATTTTTTTATTTTTTTACCGAATTTAATATTCGCAAAATAAATTTAAAGTAATGTTATATGTTAAAAATACATTTAAAAATGGTGTTTTATTTTTTATTTTATTTATTTTTATTTATTTTTATTATTATTTATTTATTTATTTATTTATTTTTTTATTTTTTTTATTTTTTTATTTATTTTTTTTTTTTACGAAAATAACTCGAAAATCCAAATTTTTTTTTAAAGTAACTTAAAATTGGCAAAATGCCCCAAAACATGACTTTCTCTTACCCTGAAATTCAATACTATAAAAAAGATTAGAGATTGTGGTTTAAATAACGAGTATTGTTACATAAACCTACATTAAAAAGAATTCAAATTAGGCTTCGTAACAGCTTTATCTGACAAATAATTCTGAGTGAGGATAGCACATGATTCACCTCACCTTGGCCCCTATGGAAGCTTCTAAACACTTCCTTCGAATAAGCTGAACGTCTGTACGTATGTTATAGGTCACCGTAGCACGAACAGTATAGATTTTGGTGTGTCTAGTACTTATAGTTTCTTTTTACAGGAACACAAAGAAAAAATTTTTATCATTATGATTTATAGACTCAAAATATTTAAAGTGCAATAGCGTCTAAATTCCTCATTCGATCAAGCTGAAAATTTATACACATGTTATAGGTCATCGCCGCACGAACTGCGTAGGTTTTCGTGAATCAAGCTCTTGTAGATTTTTAAATGGACACAACGAAAATATCTTTATCATTATGACCTATGGGCTGAAATTATTTAAAATGCGATCTAAATGTTATATGCTATTGAGCTTTAAATGTATATACATATTACAGATCACCGTCGCACGAACTGTATAGATTTTGGTGAATCTACCATTCGTATATATTTTACCGGGACACAGGGAAAAATTCTTTATCATTATGACTTATGGGCTCAAATTATTTGAAGTGCAATTGCATTAAATTATACAACATTGCTATTTGGGGAAACAAACTATTATAATATTTTCTTTTGTTCATTTAACGACTTCTCTTACTTTAATTTATTTTTTGCCTTTGTTATCCAAACCTTTATATATATGTATATATATATATATATATATATATATATATATATATATGCATTAATACAAATAACATTTTATTTTGTGGCTTGGTGATCGTTAATTCCAATTGTCTACAGGAAGGACCTAAATGTTTTCATCAGTAAAATTTAAAAATAATAATAATAGTTTATTTACGGACTTCAAAACAAAAAATTTAATTTTTAAATAACTTAATGGGCTCTTCCCACCTGACGTCAGAGGTCACATGATAGAGGAAAAACAAATAGCAGACAAAGTCTTGTTTATCTACAGCGATTGCTGAAATAACATATATTATATTCTTATTTTTGATCAATCGTATTTAATCTGTGTTATTTTTTTTATACATCATCATTTTAAATCCATTTTATATCATTATTCATCATCTTTTGTTTGCTGTATACATTTACAATCATCATTTAGTTTATATTTGTTATTGATGTTCATGAAAAACATGTTAAATACTCTGATTTTTGGTAATTAAATCAGTGACAGTGCAATATCGTACTGTGCGTAAATCCATTTAGACCAGTAACTAAGTTAATTAACTTGTTTTAACACCTTTATGCAATTAAATTAAATGAAAACATTTTACAATTTCAAATTATAATCCATAAACATTCCACAAGAACAAGCTATTATTTATTGCTAGATCAGTTAATGTAACAGTTACACTAAAAACATACAAAAATCGATTCTTACAGTTGAAAATAAATAAACACATAAAGTGTTTTTAAAAAATTATTAAATTTACAAATACAACTATTCTACTGTTTACAAATGTACAATATTACTTTTATTTCATTTTATATTAAATATTAACACTTTTGTTCTTAAGAACAATACTTAATTGAATTCGATTATTCGTTTTCCTCTATCACATGATTGAGCAGACGAAACTGGGAAGAGTCCATTATCTTTAAAAAAAATGTATAGATTAAAGATTTTGTAAAGGAAAAAAAATAGATTTATTTTAATGGAAGTGCTATATAGTGTTTCTTATATGCTGTTTAATAAATTAATTAAGCAGCTTATGAATACTCATTAATAGCAAACAGCGCCTTGTCAAAGGCATGCAGAGGAAACATTATGTCCGTAGAGCATTTGTTCTTCAACCATTGCAAATTTTTCTACAAGCATTTTCAGACCATTTAATGAATCGTAAAAATGGCATTGCTTAAAATGAGGTCGAACTATTAAAACGAATGTGCTAAACGTAATACTGGCTTCATTTTAAACCGCACATTTATTTGAATAAATATTGATAATGATTTTAAATAACAGTTATGAAAAGTATAGTTACTTAAATTTAATAACGATTACAAATTCTGTTTTTTTTTTTTTTTTTTTTTTTTTTTTGTACATTTGTAAATTTTCGAATGCAATGATTCCCTTAATGCAAGTTTATATGAATTATTGCTCTATTCTGCTGCGTTGATGAAATCTTAAATTTCAAATAACTCACAAAAATTTCAAATTAGAATATTTATAGTCAATTATGATCAAGCTATTATCATAAATAATACTTTAAAAGTGGTGTAAAATCTTTACTATTAAAATGTTAATAAAAAAGGAAAATTATGCGAAATTTTGCCCTATTGTGGCATGTTAAGAAATTCGTACATTTCGAATAACTTATCAAATATTCAAAGTATAATTTGGCAGTTAATGAAGTTCATCCAAACATCAAAACTGATATTTAAAAGCTAATCTTACATCTTTACGGTAAAAATATTCCTTTTAATGCACGTTTATGCGAAAATTTGCCCTATACTCCAATATTAAGAAAATCGTAAATTTCGAATAACTTACGAAGATTTTAAAGTAAGATGTTGCAAATCAATAGGGTTCTTATCAGTGTCATAAGTGATATTTTAAAATTGATTCGACCTCTTTAGGACCATTCGCTCTTGAAATATCGTGTACATAGACTAACAAACTAACATACTAACATACTAACAGGCACACTACTACAGACGGATATCCTATCAATTTTGTTATTTTCGTATTCCTCACGCCTCAAAACACGTAAAAAACTCGAAAAATCGAAGTTGAAAATTTTTACGATTACCTAAGTTCCCTATATCTATAATATGATGGGGAACTAAAAAAAGAAAAACAACAATGTATTGAGTCAATACCATTGGAAAGGGTTTCATAATCCTTCAAAACCCAATAATTGTTTTTATTTTACTTATTTTTATTTTTATTATTGTCATTTTGTTATTTTGATACGTATCCCCCTAAATCAATAGCCTTTTAAAACAAAAATTTAATATATGTTTCTCATGGAATACTTATATTTCATTCTTATGTTTCTTTTACTATCCTTTAAGTTATTTATTTATTTCACTTTATTTATTTAGTTAGTTAGTTAGTTAGTTAATGAACAAAACAAATCCTATTAGAGTATCCACTCAGGGTAATTTTTTTACGAGTCTACAGCAAAAGCTCTATAATACCAATAACAATTAATGAATAAATGATCTTGGTTACTCAAGAGTAGATACTTTGGCAAATAGGTTTTAGCAGACACTCGAAAAGAAAGATATATTCTAAAGGAGGAAGCAGCCTTATGATGCAACATTAAAGCCAACATCCATTTTGTAAATGACTATAATGTTCTCTAAATGCAGTTCGCTTTCATATAAACCCAAAAAAATGAAAAATGACTGTATATCAGCTTAAGTAATGAATCTTAGGTAATAAAGTCAACATAAACAATGAATTCATGTGTAAATTGCTTTGAGAAAGAGAAATGATATCTAAATAAATAAGACGAAATAGATTTTTGACGTTATATACATTGTTATAGTATTATAACTTTCTAAAAATATCACGGCGAAAAACAGCTTTGTTACTACTTCAGAAAATTGTATGTCACAACCATTTGCACCATAAAAGCATTTTTGGTACTAATGATAAAATTATGGAAGCTCAAAATATTATATAAATTGGTACTTTTCCATTACGGTGAGTGATCAGAACAAAAGTTTTTAAATGAAAAATTATTTAAAGACCTGATATCCAAATGTTAGCATAAAAACTATTAAAAATAAATTATGCTTCCAGTTATATTTATTCCAATGAAGGAAACAGTGTTATACAATTGCTAACTCTTCCGGTTTTATCGGAATACATATTACCAATATTTTTAATAAAAATTTTTAATAACAGTTTTCTAACATTTATGAATGTTTAATTGTATTAGTAAATATTATTAGAAAATAGTAATGGTTATTCTTCCAAGATGTACTTGGGCCGCGGTAGCCCAGTCGTTAGAGCACCGGCCTCGTAATTGGAAGATTGCGGGTTCGGTACTCGAGCTGGCCAAAGACCGTCGTGTACAGTAATGATGGCTGGTGCACATAAAATCTGTCGTGGCCGCAAAATCCTCGATGTTCCCATCAAAAATTGTACTTCTGGGAGTCACCGAAGCGGGAGAGCCATCCCTTCCGTGGAGGATCAAAATTGTGATGGCATGTCTCCGGACCACCTTTAGGGGTGTGTCCCAGACCGTCGCCAATTGCCCCTCTGCGCAGCATTAGTGCGACGTAAAACCCAACCACAACCACATCAAAGATGTACTTAAAAGTTGGCAACTATAATACAACCATTTTAAAATAAAATATTTCGAAAATATTCATAATTAATATACATAATGTTATTTTATCGTGAAAATACCTCTGGGCATTAGACGTAATCGCATAGAGCTCATTGAACTCTTCAGATTGGAAATAAAAGTCGGAAATACAAACGTGTATATTAATTTACCGTTATATTATAGGTAATGTGAACTTAGGTAATCTTGAAAATTTTCGAAGTCGTTTTTAATGTTTTCATACATTTCGGGGTGTCTGAAATTCGATAATTACAAAATTAATTTGTTGTCTTTCTGTAGGATGTCGGTGAGTTAGTGTGTTAGTTTGTTAGGCTGTGTACACGATATATTAAGGATAAATGATTGAAAAAAGATCGAACCAGTTGTAAAATATAACTTATTATACTACCAAGAACTCAATTTGTTTTCAATATTCTAATTTCAAAACTTCGTAAGTTATTCGAAATTTGAGACTTTCGTAACATGAACGAAGGTGCGAAATTTTCGCATAAACATATATTACAAGGACTACTTTCATCGTAAAGATATTGGACTGTTTTTAAAATGTCATTTATGATACTGACATAAACATCATTTATTATGAACCTTCTACTTTGAAAACTTCGCAAGTTCTTCTAAAGTTACTATTTTCTTAACATTGAAAAATAGGTCAAAAAACGTGTTTCAAGTATAAAGATTATTTTCATTGTAAAAATGTTGAATAAGTTTTAAAATATCATTTACGGTACTGACAAGACCATCATTAGCTATGAGATATATTGAAAACTTAACATGACAGAATCGGGCAATATTTCACATAAATTATGATTATTATTGGATTCCAAATCCTACTGAGTTGCAAAAAAACTGAAATAGGAAACTGGCCCTAATAAAATTAAACAGTAAATTAGGATAAGGCAATTGTATCGAAGAGGAGTTAGGATTGTCTAATGGGTGAGGCACATCTCTTTTCGACCGAGTCAAGTGAACGATAAACTTCATTTCTTTTAAAACGAATGTAGTATAACCTATAGCTGAAATTTATGAAAACAAGTAAATGATGGAGAATGAGCAGAATCCACCTATCCAACTAGTTTCTTAATTCTTCTAATTGCTACAGAAAAATATTTTTTTCTTTTACCGCATTTTACAAAAATTCCTTTTAATCTTTATAACGCAAGAATTGCGATTTCAAAAATGTTTATCGACATGTTGTAATACCTTATTTCAAGCTTATAAAAAAATCATTAATAAAAAAAATAATGAAACGAAAACGAAACTTTTATTGGTACAAAAGTGATAGTTTCATTTCTGCAACAACATTAAAAATTCGAAGTGGTCTAGATTTCAGTTCCTAATGAGATTGAAGCAATAGTTAATATCGTTAAAATTAATGCATTCATCTATTTTCAAAATTGCGTCTGCATCGATTTCTTGCGTTATGGATACTGCATTTTATTTTTTTATTTTATTTTTTTTTTTTTTTTTTCGTCCTAAACTGAAATTTAGTATGAAAGAACCACATAGTACCTCCATTTGTTGGGAATTTTAGAAGCACTTCGTGTTAACTGCTATGTTCCAAGATAGCAATTTGTTGATGTAGATATACATATATTAGATCTGGGAGCACAGAGAGTAAATACGAAGGTAAACTTCAAAACTTGAAATGGGATGGGGAGACTATTGTTAACTTGTTGGAAAGGTCTTTTCAGGACAAACATTTTATCAAAAAGAGTTCTGTCCCACTATGCTCTTTTAGGAAGTTATGGAGAATTAAAATTTTCATTTAAAATCCTTCATCCTTCCCGCTGTACATCGAGAACACCTTAGAAATTCTCTAAGAAGTGCTTAATCAATTTCAATGGGATTTCGTTTGATTTAAAATAGTTTCAAATGGGTAAAATGGAAGCATTCCCTAAGTTTGAAAATTCAAACTGGTAGGAGTTTTTTGTTAATTCACTAGAAACCTCTTTGCAAAACAAACATGTTAAAAGATATGATTTTTCTTAAGATTCTTTTCTGGGGAATAATATCTCATCAAATATTTAATGAAATCGCCTGCTCTCTGTCCTATATTTCAGGAATACGACTGAATTTCTTTAAAATATAGAAATAACATTTCATTAATGATCGACCATGTTTGATTTTTAAAGATTTGGGCTGTGTGGCCATAGGTGGAATCTAAGGGGGAAAACTTTTAAACTTTTAATGAGACGAAGATTGTTAGTTCGCTTGAAAGAGTTTCTTAAAGAATCAAGTTAAATTTATATGGTTTTATATTTTTTTAAGCATATTTTTTTAGGAGTAGTGTGGGACATTTAGAGAAAACTTGTTTCATTCATAACTCCTTAAATGGTATTGCAGAATATTATTTAAACGGTTATCTATAGAAGATATTTTAAAGAGTTAATAAATACATTATCATTTGAATTTTCAAAACTGGTATCCTTAAAAACATCCCACACCCCTACATACCAATTTTATACAATCAAGCGAAATACCATATTCATTGAATACGTTTTTTGTAGTTTCCAGAAACTTGAACGTGATCCTGAAAAACATGAAAGAGGGTAAGAATTATTTGCAGCGTATTTAAACAGATGTAAAAAAAAATGATATTACGTAGCATCATTTGAAAATTGTTTATTTTGAGAAGACCTTTACAACGAGCTAACAAAAACTTCTTCCCGTTCGAAAATTTAAAAGTTGTACCTTTGAATACCTCCTATTTTCCACAGCTACATTTTTTTAAAAAATCCAAACACAGAACACTTCAATTTTATTAAGCATTTTTTTTTTTTTTGAAACAGTTTTTCAGAATTTCCATAGCTGTTTCCGTGTTACAGAGAGAATGGAGGTGGCGGGAAGGGGGGGGGGATTTTAAACGAAAACTTTAACCTCTTAACAATTTCCCCCAAAATCGTCTGAGCAGCTCTTCTGCGACAATTTGTACGTATCAGCACCAGTATCTTCAAAAATGTTTCTTAACATGATTATTCGGCGCTTAATCAAATAATATATGAAGATTACCATATAGTAATAGTGGTGTGAATTAAAATATAAAGATTTGAAAAAAGAACTATTAAGTGTTCTTGAAAAAGTATAGCAAGGAAAAAAATTTGACAAATATTTGTCTTGAACAGACTTTTCCATAGAGCTAACAAAGGACCTCGTTCAAATTTCAAATTTTAGATTTTGCTTCTCAATCTGCCCCTTTTGTCTCCCAGACCTCCCACCCCCCCTTTTTTTTTTTTTTTTAACGAGATCCTGCAATCTCTGATCATGCGAAAATTCCAAATAGCTATATGAGATACGATTATGAAAAATAACACAATGATTGCAGTGTGATTTTTCAAGATGAAACATTAAAGAATAGAAAAAAAAAATGCGCTGCCTGCATGGACTATGAAACATTTTTCCAGCTGCACTCATTCTCTTACATTGTTTATTGCATGGCTTCTAAAGAAATCGTTTATTCAAATCGTAACATATACTATAAAAACAGGGTTTAACGAAGGGAAATTTGATTATCACTATTTTTATAAAGCAAATTTATATTTAACTAATGTTGATATCCGTTGATATATTTAAAAAAATTACTATATAAAAATTCTCTTGCACAAATTTCCCTTTGCGAAAACTCTGACTATAGGGAACATATATTAAGTGAATTTGAATAACATGTAATAATTCAATTATATTTTCTGAACTATAAATGTATTAAAATATGAATGAAATAATTCCTTTCATAGACTGTAATGTATCTGAACTCGTTTGTAAGCCCCTGTACCCAAACCTTTTGTGATAGTTATACCTTTATTTTTAACAGAAAACATGCTTAGAAGAACTTATAGAAAACATCTGTATAACATATATCATCCGTTTCAAGGCATTCTATATATATGTACAAAAATAAGAGTGTAACAATCAGACGTAAATATAGACAGGCGAACGGAATTTATAAACATTTTCTCCGTTTTACTTGAAAACGGAAAAAAAAAGAAAAAAAAAACTTATCTCTTTAGTAAATATATAAATGAATGTGTTTTGATATACTTCTGACGAAGGGTCGATGAAAAGGGTTAGACACATTTCATGTAATCACATTTACTGAAATACTTAACATAAACAAAAAATTCTGTCGTTGTAATGTACAGAATTTAATAGAATTTTACCTTAATAAGTTTCAATATGAGCACCGTTATTTGCTCTGTACATATCAAATTGAAAACCAATCTCTAACCATATGTGTTACGGAGCATGTCCAGTGTCTCTGTATGGCAATTGCATCGACAATTCGCTACCGTAAGTAAAAAATGCTCTTGGCATAAGAAAAAGAAGTCGGTAGGTGTTAAATTGGGACTTCTCGGAGGCTAACCACTACACACACTGAGTTTTCTCCTGAACGGTTTCCATTAGACTGACAGAAAAATGAAATGAAGATCTCTTCCACCTTGTATCTCTGTTGCGCAACGTTCATAGTCAAGATCGCGTACCAATTATATTTTAAAATATTGCTCACTTGTCAAGTTGTTTGAAAAGAATATTATTCAATTGGCTTAATTCCTTTAGATTTAAGAGCTTTCGAAATGTATCCAACTTTTTTTGATGACCTATAATACTTATTTTTTGTAATATGTTATATTTTCTACTACTAAAAATTTTTTTTCACTGGTCCACTTGTAAATTAGAGTATTTTTGAAATAAGTAACTGAAATTTTTCATTGAAAAACATTGATTGATATTAAACCCTCAGATAATATATGTTTATTCAAATTAAGCTTGTTTTTGAAGAGAATATTTTACAAATTTAATTTCATTAAAGAGAATGAAATACGTACTGGCTTTTCATAAATATTTATCAATCTTTAGTTAAGTATTTCTTTCAATAAATAAAATTAAACTTTTTTGGCTTATTTAAATTACTTTACAAATGATATTAATTTACTGAAAGGAATGCATTTGCATTACATTTAATGAAATGCAATGTATTTCCCCTTTAATGAAATTCTGCAGAATTACAATACGTCTAGTATTTGTTCGAAATGTCTGTTTTCGAAAAATAATTTAATTAATAAAATAGATTCATAAATAAAGATTTTTTTTTTTAAGAAGTTAGTAAATAAAATTAAACAAAGAGCATTATACAAAATGTTAGGGTTGCAGCTTTTGAATAAATAAATAAAGGACACTTCTGAAATAGTTTCTTAAAATGTATATATTTTTTATTATTTATATTTTTTAAAGTATTTTTTCAAATAAGGTTTAGAATTTTAAATTCTAGATCAAAGATTTCGCTTTTTTTTTTTTTTTTTTTTTATAAAAAAAAAAAAAAAAAAAAAAAAAAAAAAAAAAAAAATTCAAGATTATTCCTATTGAAGTTTTTAAACAAGATGAAAGCTCAACAACTACAAAAAAGAAAGAAAAAAGAAAAAAAGAAAAGAAAAGAAAAAAACATACTCACTTCCTTAGACCATGTTTTTTATTTTATTTTTTATTTTATTTTATTTATTTATTTATTTATTTATTTTTTATTTCATTTATTTATTTTTTTATTATTTATTTGTTTGTTTTGATCTTGTGAAATATACATGTACGTTACATCTCTCTGATACTGCATTCGTGCCAACATTTTATCCTAAGGAAAATTCGTGCTACCATTTCGACTCTAAATAATTGTTGCAAGTTTTTGCAAATTATGGGAATAACGGTGTTCCTACTTTTTCAAAAACGTTTTATTAAATTATTACCATTATTTCAGAAGAGTAATTTTTAAAATAATACCATAACATTAAAATATTTATTTATTTTTTTTTCTTTTTCCAAACAGTGGTGATAAAATAACAAAACACGTAAAAATATAGGAAAGCTGCGATCCTTCTCAGCACGGACAATTCTTTTCATTACCGACACATTTGACTTTTAAGGTGAGATCCAGTAGTCATAAAAGCTGAGTACTCTTCCAAATTCGGAATTAACATATCAATCCATTTTACTCAAAATTAGGTCAATGTATTCACAAGAGATTTACTAATTATACCAACAATTTGATTTTTTTTTTTTTTTTTTTTTTTTTTTTTTCATATCGTATTTGAATATTTTAAAAAATGTTTTACGAAATTTATACAATAATAATTATAAAAGCATTTTTGCTAATCTTTCGAAATCCTTTCTAGGCAAGAAATAGGTCTTAAATATGAGGGAATTTGATTCCAAGATTTTAACATTGAAAATGCTATGAAGAACGGTCTGTCGGGCCAACTAACATTCACTAAACGAAGCTAAGTAAGTAAATTTGTAATTAAAATAAAACCACCTGTGTATTAACGAGTTTAAATGAATATTTTACAAATTAAAAGTATTATACTAATATCATCTTATGTTTTGCAAAATTGCAGGAGATTTGAACAAGTAAGAGCAACTTTAGTAATTGCTTGGTGAGAACACTTACTCCAAAGTCTCTATTTATATCTAGATAAATATTACCGTGGAAGGTGTATAGCAAAGCAGCAATAAGTTTAGTCGGTTTTCACATTTTTCATTTCATGTCGAAATCAGATCTTTGTCAGAGTGCTATAACATCACACTAGATGTTAAGATAGACAATTTCTAGAATTTTGTTACAATTTGTATCAAGTACCGCACCAATAATTATCGAATTTTGTTCTCATTTGTTCTTTGCTTAATTCTCCCTCCCCCTTCCCCCCACCTCTCTAACTTTAAATTGCGATAAATTAAAAATAAATTTTATTTAAAGAAAACAAAATAAAAATTATTTTTTATTATGTAACAATAATTATTTAGACATTGTTTCTGTAAAAATAATTATGATAAGTTTAGCAAAATTTTCTATTAGGACTAATAGAAAATTTCTATTAGACTAAAGATTTGGGGGCTAAATCACAAACGTATTTTTTCTAACCCAAGTTAAAAAAAAAAAAAAAAAAAAAAATCGGCAAGCATTGTTAAAGAAATCCTTCAGGAGGCCTACAGGTATTTAGGACATTCTAAAGTGAACCTGTATGGAAGATTTAAAAAACATAAACATTTACTGAAAGGAAACCTGCTGTTTTTATCTTTCTTCAAAATACCTGAAAAAAAATTAAAATACCGGTAAAATGTCATGTAAAAAGTCCGAAATATTTGCAGTTTTCTGGTTGATTTTTTTACCCGGAAAATCCGACATATCTAGAAAAATATGTGTAAAGAAATATGAATTGTAGAATAAAGCGGGGATGGGTCAGGAGAGGAAGGAAAATTTCTTGGATAAAATAGAGAATGAACTTTTTTTTAACACTTTTCAACAAAATTGAAAAATGTTTATGACTTGGGTTTGTCTGTCTGTCCGCATGTCTGTCGGCGCTTTAACTTCCGTAAATATTCATGGAAGTTCTTGAAACTTACATTGTAAGAAATTTCGCCGTTAGATTATGCTCAGTAACCGGCAGAAAGTGTTCCAATCACTGACTGTAAAAAAAAAGTTTGCCCGTACAGTTATGGTGGTAAAAATATAAGTTTACCCGTAAACTTTTGCCCATAAAATGTACGGTGACTGACCGTTAATTAACATTTTGCCCGTAAGAGTTATTTTTATTTACGTATGATCACTTGCCGTAAATTAATATTATGCTCCTAAAAATTATTTTCATTTATTTGCGATCACTGCCCGTAAATTAGCATTATGCTCGTAAAAATCATTTCATTTATTTATGATCATTGCCCGTAAATTAGCATCATGTTCGTAAAAGTTATTTTTATTGTTTTATGATCATTGCCCGTAAAATTAGAGAATTATCTATACAAATAAAAATTGCATCAAACTTGTATGTTTTCGCAACTAACCCTAATTTTGACATCACATTTGAATTCTGTAGTATGTTATACTATACAGAACATTAAATTTTATGAAAGTTTAAATTTTGGATTCTCTCATACTGTTACTTTCGTTGGGAGCTCTTTAAAATATAATTAGCATGTTCATTGCCAGGCTGAAAATTATAATTTCGTGTGGTGGTCAAATATTTATTTATTTATTTATTTATTTATTTTAGTTAGTTTTTATTGTGCTCAAAATAATATATAATTTATTTGGTGAAAACGCACATCACGCAATATCGCATGATTGATTATTAACATTTTAAAAAGTTACTAAATGCAGTGAGCTGTATCTGCATATTTAAACCTTTCTGAATCTGAATAAAATAGTGCTGCTTTTAAAAACTGATATACATATATATACACAGTGTGTCCTAAAGGTTCCAGTACTGACGCTGATGTATATTTTATTCACAAAACCTTTCACCTTAAAACTATTATTTTTATGCTAATAATAAAAGGCATACTTAAAATAATGGAGGAAAAAATACAGAACTTACATTTATAATAAATCTTCAAAATGTCCACAACTTTCAAAGAGGCAAATCTGAACTCGTTTGCGCTCGTTTTTAGAAACGCGTTTTATCATGCTGGGAGAGTGACTTCTTGTATCCTTTGAGAAATGGCAATTTTTAGATCATCTATTGTTTGAGGATTATCTGTTTAAACATTGTTCTTTAAATATCCCCATGGAAAAAGTCCAGGATGCTCAGATCAGGGGATCGAGGTGGCCAAAGATTTCTTGAGATGAGTCTATCGCCAAAAAAATCTTCAAGCATGTCCATGGTTTCATTACTTGTACAGCATGTTGCACCATGTTGTTGGAACTAAGAATCTCGTTCATTTACTTCTAACGATGCAACAAATTACTGTGTAAGTATACAGAACCATCAACAGCTGATTCGAAAAATAGAGGTCCAACAACCCTTTTAAGTGATACAGCACACTATATGCCCATTTTTTGAGAATGTAAAGGTTTTTGTAGTAATAAATGAGGATTGGTGGTTGCCCAAAAGCGAGAGTTTTGCGTGTTCAGGTAACCGCTCAAACGAAACCCTGCCTCATCGGAGAAAAGTGTTTTGTCTAAAATATTGATATTGTTGCGAATAAATCTGTGGAACCAACGGGAATAATGCTTCTCAATGTCTGGTGACTTTATCCCCTGTACCATTTTTACACGATAAGCACGAAAATTCAAAGCTCTTAAAGACTTATGTGTAGGTCCACGAGATGCGCCCACCTCTTGTGACAAACTCCTAACAGATTTTTGAGGAGTTAGCAATGTTCTTCGTTGAGTGTCTTGCAGAAAGGCCTGGTGTAACCACTTTAGGTCTACCATTCTTGTGCTTCTCTTCCACCGAACCTTTATTACGAAACCGTCAAACCAGCTGATATAGCTTATTTTTACTCGGTATTGAATCATCTGGATATTTATATGGCCAAACATCTTTGCATCTTTCATACAATTTACATTCAAAATAAGCCTCAAGCAGCACAATTCTCTGAATGCGTGATAAGTTCATTTCACTATGCAGAACAAAATAACATAAAACTTTATTTTCACACAATTTGAGCGAGGAAAGAAGCAAACGATAAAAACTAAATTGATGCAATGATAAACAAAGGATAAATTTTAATATTAAAAAAAAAAAAAACACGGACAATGAGTTCCTTAAGTTGGAGTACCGGAACTTATAGGACACACTGTATATATGTAAAAGAGAGAAAGAAAGGTTAAATAAATATATATATATATGTATTGGAAAAGTAATTTCAAAAATCATATTTTCAAAAAATATTTTAACAATAACCCAAAAATTTTGACAAGAACTGAATTCTAATTCTGAATGTGTTATTCAAGTTCACCATGGGATGTTCTCTATTGAAAATGGGGTAATTACCACTATTGGTTTGTGTACAAGGATTCAAAAAAAATTCCAAAGCATTGTGTTCTATGAGAGATATATCTATGAACCATATTTCAATACCTTTATTACCTTTCATTGCAGAAATCACAATGAAAGTAACATTTATTATTCATATGCACAAAAAGAAAAAACAATTTTCTGTAGAATACGGTATAATTAGTATTAACATTTACAGGACCATAGATCATTAAGGTATATAATTAGAATTTCTGAAATTGTACTTTTGTTTTTTATACGTTTTAAACACTTTGTAACAGTTTAAGAGTAATTATGATTTGAATTATAATTGTCTGTCATTCTGTCTGTCTGACTGCCCGTCTATCTATCTGCCCGTCTGTCCACCTCCATCCTCCGCAAATATTTTCAAAATTTCTTCAAAGTATGTAATTATGTTCGGTATCGCATGTTCCCTACTGAAAATTATACAAATAGCAGAACTGGTTTGCATGCAGGAATGCGCAAAAGAATATAAATGCATCGCATTTCATGAGAGGCGTTTCTATCTTATTTAAATAACTTTGTACAGCACAAATAATAATGAAATAGCCATGAATTATTTATATTTTTGAAAAATGTTTTCAGTAGAATGAATATGGTATCTTTAGCATTAAGATTTATAGGGCTGTGCTAAAATATTCTTATACATTACTGGCTGTAATTATTAATAGCTAATATTACATTTCCGTTTATCTGAAGCGTTTTTAAAACTGATGTTCACCAGTTATTTTAAACTCAATTAATCTGTCTTTCTGCCATTATGTCTGTTCACAGTGTGATCATGTAGGCAAAGTACATAAAGTTTAAATGATACAACGAGTACGTACAATTGGAAAGTGTTAATAAAATATGTGAACCGCATGATTTTTTCTTATTATTTTAGTAAGTTTTGTTGTTTTATCATTTGTGTTCCTTTTTGTTTATAGAAATACCTCTCGTTGAACGCACATGTTTTGGAATCTATTCGGTTGTTCCTGTACACAAACCAGAGGTGGTATTTACTCCAATTTCAGTAAAAGACATCCCATAGTGAACTTAAATAACTTATATCAATTTCAAGCGATTCGATAAATATTTACGGAGTTAGAGCGCGTACAGACATATAGACGGATGGACAGACAAACAAACCAATGTGATATACACTTTTAAACTTTGTTAAAAGTGTTAAAAAGTCGGTTCTGTTAATTCTCTATCATAGTATAAGTATGAGGAACTTAGATGTTGATAAAAATTTCTACCTTATGCTCTTTTTTTTTTTTTTTTTTTTTTTTTTTTATGTTTTTACTTGTTTTCAGGTTTGAGGAAGAAATCTGAAAATCCGAAAATTGATTCGGTGTCCGTACGTAGGTTAATCAGTTCGTTTGTTTGTTAGTCTGCGTACACATAATCTCAAGAACAAATCGTAAAAAGCTCACACTAACTTTTAATATTGCTAATAGTAGTGGTAAGAAAATTATTGATTTTCAGTATTCTGATTTGGAAACTTCATAAGTTATTCGAAATTTGTGATTTTTTTAATATGACAGATGAGAAAAAAAAAATTGCACAAATGTCCTTTATGAAGAATACTTTCATTGTAAAGCTGTCAGACCACTTTTAAAGTATCATCTATGATACTGGTTTGGACATCATTTATAATTGATTATGATTATTTCAATTTGAAAATTCTCTAAGTATGTTGTTCGTAATTTAAGATTTTTTTTTTCATGGACAAACAAACAGAAGTCCTGAACACTTTTCAACTTAGTTGGAAAATGTTAAAAAGGCATTCTTGATATTTAGAAGAAAAAAAAATCCTAAAAGCACGTGGTTGGATCGCAAATCTGCTCAAAATGTGCAAAAAAGTTTTCAACGTAAATGTAATCATACGTTTCACTGCTTCATAATACATCACAGATATATATTTCTATTTTGGTATACTGTCCCTAGGCACAGCATCTAATTTCCCATTAAATATAACTCATGTAGTTTTAAAAATGCTCGTCAGTGTTTTTTTTTTTAATGTTGTTGTTGCATTAAAAGTAAGAGAGCTTTCTTACTGACAAAATTTTTATAGAGGGGTTATATTAAAATTTTAAAGTGTAACTTCTTGAAATTTAACAGGAAGAAATTTTTAATAACGTAATCTAATTTAGTATCTTATTTTGAACACTTTTTCAAATTTAATTTCTCACTTATCTCTATCTATTCATATAATAAAATAAGATGTTTGTGTGTCTGTGTGTGTGTGTGTGTGTGTGTCATTGTGTATGTATATCCAGAGCCTTTTAGGAAAACGGCAGATCGCAGAGCTACAAAAATTTGCATGGAGGTTTGTAATGACCTCCCCTGATGCACCTCGAAGCCGGATTTTCGAATTTCTTATTAGTTTTCTTTTAATTAATTAAAATGTGAAAAAAATAACCTTCTAATTTCTGATAAATTAGCCATTTAATTTTTAATTGTTGCCAATTTTTTTTTTTTCGACAGAATAAAAAAAAGAAAAGAAAAAGGAAATTAAACAAAGGAAATTAGAAAAAGAAAAGTAAATAAATTAGAAAATAAATTAGAAATATCAGTCGTATCGTTACAAATAAGATACCAAATGAAAGAAGCAATTTTTGTGAATCCAACGGATTAAACAGCTTATCGATCGGACAATTAGATTTTTTAAAATTAACTAAAGTATGAATTTTAGGTGGCAACAGCAGAAGATAGTATGGAAACCATTTCCTGGGTATAACTATAGTATTTCCCCTCAGCTAGATTTGGCGATTTTTCGTTGGCGCCGATTTGAAAGATAACGATGTCGTTCTGAATTGTTTGCGATATAATGTGGCAGCCTACATGCTATTTATTTTGGATTTATGATTTTATGATTTATGATTTATAATTTAGCTTACGATTTTATCATTTATGCTATATGATTTATGATTTTTAGATTTATGATTTAGCCATAATCGCCAACGAAAAATCGCCAAATCTAGCTGAGGGGAAATACTATAGTTGTTCCATTTTCTGTTTTAAATAGATTATTTAAACTCTATGAACCATATTTTTATTTTATCAGTTTCATTAATAGATCCTCCTGGACGCTTTTTAAAATTTTCGTGTTGAAGTACACAGGATGTTTTTCGACAAGAAGTTTAATATAGCAACAGCCATTTTAATCTACGTAGCGCAACAAAAATATAAATAATTATAAGATAAAGAACTTTTTATAAACCATGTTTTTAAATTTTCTGTAGAATCATAGCTATAGAACTAACTACATTAGCACTTTATCAATGCGTATTGTTACGAAATTGTAAATAATTGTATTTATTTTTGTATAAGTTCTTTCAAAGAGGTTTAGTAAGTTGATAAAAATGTCAATTTTCTGTATTTCTAGCTCTTTTTCGCTTTAAAATAGCTTAATCTTCCCTTTGAAACGCATTAAAAAACTCCAATAGGCAGGTAATGAATTTGGCGCCAAATTTGGCGACTATAGAAAGGAGTTTATAGAAAAAATGCAGTTTTAAAGATAGCAAATTTATTTCAGCAAGCACTATTTTAAACCTAAAAACCATTAAAAAAATAAACAGAATAGGAAGGATTCTTATATATAAACAAAAAGATGTCTGATAAAATTATTAGCAAAATAGTCTTCCCCTTTTCATAAAAAAAAAAAAAAAAAAAATCCATCGCTAATATGGCGACAAAAAGTCAAAAGCCGCCAATAGAGCAACATAATAAAGTTGTGTAGCACGATAATATTTACCTATTTATTTATTTTTTTATATACTAATCACTATGCTAATTCATCATACAAGTAAATGAGCCTCTGTATGTGACTGCAATTGCATGCCGTCGAACAGAAATATTTGATTAATTCAAATTAATATTTAAATAAATAAATAAAAATAAAAATATGTTTAATGGGAAATATATATAAAAATAAAAAGATTAGTTGTCTAAAATACGACAGAAATAGCGCTCATAGCATGTTGTTACAAGGGATTAAGTCTAAAATGGTGACAAAAATTCAAAATTCGCCAAAGACAACTATATTAAGGCTGTACTATGATCAGGTTTACAAACCATGAATTATATACAACCACAAAAATTAATTGTCTCATGCGACAGACGTAGCCGGTCATAGCATATTGTAATACTTGGCGTGAAATTGCTGTCATTTTATGGTTGATCAGATAAATAAAATAAACATAGGAAATAACGCAAAAGCAAATATTATGTGCACCACGCATAGTGTTGTTCATATGTAACTGGGATTCAAATATAAAAGGGACACTTCATTTTTTTTTATACTATCTATTTCGAAACTGTTATCTAATAAGCACCTAAATGGAAGACTATTGGTAAACCAATGTCGCAGGTAATAGGGACAGGCGCCTGAGTTTTAGCGGGTGACCAAATCGCTGCCGAAGTCAGCAGGGACCTGAAGCGAGCTTTGAGCAATTTTAGTATTTTGTTTCATTTTATTTTTATAAAGCTATATAGGAAAGAGTGTCCTTTAAATTCAGTGACCAGCGAAGCGGGCTAAGCCTGCTAGTATTAAATAAAAAATTAAACTGCGTTTTAATCTTTTTGTAACACCCTTTATTTTTCCTGCATTCGCATAATTTGAATAAATATGTGATTTAAAATTTCTCTTTCGTGTTTCCTATGATTAGTATTTTCTTTCTTTCTTTCTTTTTTCTGACCTTCTTCTGTAAAGTATTTGCACTGGCAGTCACATATCCGTCTGGATCATTAATCTATGCTCAATACTTAGTATGTCGCTGAAATTATCTCTAGAAACTTTTACTTGTGTTGAAGATTTATGATTATCAGGAAGTCGTAGATCTTTTTTCTATTCTTCCAGTAACTTTGTCAGAAGCTTGGAAGAACGTTACGACTTCGGGGAAGCGTTTCTTGAATATGAAAAAAGATGAAATTACCCTAATATTTTATTTTGTGTACTGCTTGACCATAAAAACAAGAAAGCTTATTCTTTATTAATCTCAGTTATAATTTTCCTTTAAAAACGTTGCGTTTTAGTTGACTTTAATAAAAAATATTATTAATAACTAACTGTTTGTGATTAAGTAACACTATATCAGTAATGAAAGCAATATCTACATTTTCCCTAGAGCTCTACTGGTGAATGAAATTTAAATACTTTTAATTTTTAACACTTTACAATAAAGCTGAAAAATGTTAATGTCTCCGGTCTGTCTGTCTGTCTGTCCGCGCTCTAACTCCCATAAATATTTCTGAAATTTCTTGAAACTTACATGTGTTATTTAAGTTTACCATCGGATGTTCCTTATTGAAAAAAAAGTTAATATCGCTTCTGGTTTGCGTACAGGGACACCCGAAAGTATTCCAAAGTATTGTGTTCTATGAGAGGTATTTCTATAAACCATATTTTAGTATCTTTACTATACACAAATCTTAATGAAATTGAAATGCGTTATTTAAGTTTACTGCCGGATGTTTCATATATAAAATAGAGTAAATATACCCACTGTTTTGCGTACAGGTACACCCCAAAGTATTCCAAAACATTGTGTTTTATGAGAGGTATTTCTATAAAGCATATTTTAATACCTTTTTTGTACACAAATCTTAATGAAATTGAAATATGTTATTCAAGTTCGCTTTAAGATGTTTAATATATAAAATGAAGTAAATACCACCACTTGTTCTTGTACAAGGATAGCCGAAAGTATTCCAAAACATGAGAAGTATTTCTATAAACCATATTTTAATAACTTTATTGTACACAAGTCTTACGGTCGTATTCACCGTTTACCTCAACCTGCGGTTAACCGCGAAAGCCCGACTTGAACGCTCAAATGGTATTCACCAATAACCGTAGATAACATTACCGCGGCTGAAAAGCGACTTCAGGCTCAGAAACTCTACCTAGCTTTAGAGGAAGGTTAACCGTAAATTTTCGTTACTGAGCATGCGTAATAGCATAAATGAAGCGAAGCAAAATATAAAAATAATAATGGCGGCTTGTTGATGTCAAACTCTGCTCCAGTGAGTGAGAAAAAAACCTTTTTCTTTCCTTTAACTGTTAATTATTTTGTTAAAAAAATGGAAATATGTAATGTTTTAAGATAACTTCTTTATTTGTGTTTATGTATGATTCGTTCATTGCTCTGAATTGTTTACTTAAAAAAAACGCTCATACTGCTTTAAAAGTAGTAATGTCATTGTACCAAAATTTTAAATAATGATGGTTAAAAACAAATCGTATAGTTTCCACGGTATATAACCATCTCTGTACACATACGAACCTGCTCCGTGCTAATGCTGTGATAAAAATTGAAGCTTATTAATATCCGTAGTACTTGATTCTTCTCTGCTACATACCATCCGATATAAATTATTTCAATTTATGTCTTTCTCTTTAATTTATTGTTATCGACTTATATATTCTACTGCAACATATTAAATTATTGAATATGTAAATAACGAAAAAGAATAATAATCTGCAACCTCATAGGTAAACTGTATACTCACATAGAAGCTTTAATAATAATAGCAAATGCTTTATTAATAATTGTCACAACAAGCTAAGTGCAGCTGCATGGATTTATTTTCTTAGTCCATGTAATCACACAAATTTTTTAAAAGGGGGCTTTAATACTTTAATGATTAACATTCAAAATCTATGTATGCTTATGAAATTGGAGAAATGTAACTAAAGTATTGGGATATAACTGTATATTTACTTTTGTGAAATTGAAATTTTTAATCGAAATAATTATATTTGTCAAAGCAAGTTTATTTTTTCATTTATCGCAAGTAAATATTGGCTCTTCCAAAGATGATTTTAATAGCCAAATGGCAAAAAATTTAAAATAGCAATATATACAAATAGATATTTAATTTAGCTAAACTTTCTATATTTCTATAAAAACATTTGTCACATACTTTGTAATCTTGGTGTGATTAATCTGAATATTTCCTTTTAATGTAGATACATAGTATATGGCACATCATTTGTTTCCATATACATTTCATTGCAACTGCATATTTTAAATTACAATATTAATTTAACAGTAATATGTTATTCTTTTTAAGTTAATCATTTTTAGGTTATGTCAGCGCATTATCTGTGAAATATGCAGATCCTACACATCAGATGTTCATGGTTAAAGAAACAATGGTACACTGGACTGACTAAACATTTATATCCGATTTAATTGTAAATTAAAGGCAAATGCCAAGTGAGTTGTTCTGTTGATGCCTTCTGTTTTAATAGAAGGTAAATGCAATGGGATAGCTTTCTTAGCTAGTCTTGCTGATGTTTTGGGCAAAGACCAGTTGTCTACACTACAGACAAGGTGGAATGCTCTTCATGGAGGTCTTTCTAAGGGATCCTTACCCAACTAATCTGATTGGTAAGTATAAGAGCTCTATATTTTTAATACTTTTGTCTGCGATTCTAATTTTAAATGAATAATTTGAATAAAAAATAACTTTGTAAAAAAATGCATTTAAATGTTATGTATATTTGGAGTCTTTTCCTTTGAAAATAGAGGTTACACAAAGCTTTAGATTACATATAATTTTTTTTTTTTTTTTTTTTTATGATTAAGTGCAGTGCTATTATATTGCGGTTTTTTGTCAGTATTCATTTATGGAAAGTTGATAACCAGTGCTTTTGAATGAGATTGGGGGAGGGGGATGCTATTTCTTATACTATTATTTGTTCTTGTTATTATTATTTCTATGATCATAACTTGAGTTTTGGGTTTTTATATACACAAAGAATTCATACACGTATAAAAGTGATTGTTGTAACATGTAATTTTGTGCAAAGCAATGTTGCGATACAAGTATTCAAGATGAATAAGGTGAGTACATTAAAATTATCCCAATTTTTAGCTAAACTGATTAAATTTGTACATTTCTGTTAAATAACTCTCATTAAATTATTAAAATATTTTTCTTATACAAAAACTTGTTGTTCGCAGATGCTTATTTGTAAAAGCTTATATAATATATATATGTATATTTAATAATTTACATATCAATTATATTACTTACTTAGCAAGCTTTGCTTGTCACTATATATTTAAGCTTTTTCTTGTTTAATTAAATAAATAGAAATGTTTAAATAAATATATTTTCATTAGCATTTTAAATACTCAGCTAATCCAAACTGTGTCAAAGTACTGTGATATACAGCTGTTAATGAAACATAAATGGCATTAATTATTCGAATTTTATTATGTTGAAGAGAAGCAAAGTTAATTTTAAATCAGCGTATATAGTTAAGCTCATCAGTGCCTTGTACTATGTCTGTGTGTGAACGCAGGTTGCCACCTAATTTTCGTACTCATTTTTAAAAATCTGCCCCTTCTATTGCCTCTAAAAATTGCCCTTTTTATTTGGTAAATTATTTGTAACAAATTTTTTATTAGATTTTTTAAAATTAATGAAAATATGAAAATAACAGCTTTAAAATAGAAATTTAAATTTTTTATTGTTGCCATTTTTTTTTCCCCCAGCATAAAATGAAATATGCTTTCACATGAAAAAAATAAATAAATATTAAATTTGCTCATGCATATGAAAAATGACGTCTATAAAATAATAATTTTAAAGGTAACAAAGAGATAAATAGAGTGCGAGGATTTTGCACAGGCTTGCTAGCAAATGAATTACTTGAAGTGAGAAATAAATAAAATGAAATGATCACTTTTCAACAGGTGCCTTAGTCGCCCTATAACTAACTAGTAAATAATAGGCATTCTCATTAAGGAACTGCTTTAGTATTGGACCCTGTAGGCAAAATTTGAAGTTTTAAACCAATGTAGGTTTGATACTTTTTGCCAAGGTATGTGCAGCTTTATAAGATAACAACCATTTTAATTCATAGTTAAAATGACATAAAACCTGCTTCATAAAAAATATCTGTAAAACTGATGTTATAAAAGCTTTAAAATTTTAATTTAGATTTTTTTTTTTTTAAATATTAATTTCAGTTAATCGAATACTGTTATTTATTATTGTCACAATTTAGTTTGTAAAATAATATGGACACATCTTTTGTGTAGTACCTCCTTGGCAACTTTTATTCTTTGCCAGTTTCGCAATGCATTAAATGTGAATTATCTCAATTGCGTAAGTACAGACCTTACCGAAAATCATTTGAGCTACTTAATTGCGAAATTTTTTATTTCACTAAGGGGGTCCTATATTAAAGCTGTTCCCTAATGCTATTGTGAAATATCAGTAGTGTATAAGCATCATGAAATAAAATTCAGACATTGTAAAATGGTTATAAGAAAGCGCCACAGACTGGCATTTTAAAATAATAATTACAAAACTTTTAATAAACACCATAAAATTAAAAAAAAACTCACAACAATTGTTTTGAGTCGAAAGAACACACAACTCTTCATTAGGCGAAGAAGGTAGGCACGAGTGCTGTACTCATGTTGTCGTTTTAACTGCAGCCTACTTTCTTTACCTGACAAAGGATCTTGTGTCCTTTCGACCCAAAACAATTGTTGTGAGTTTATTGCATTTTATGGTGTCTGCAGTTTGAAGAAGGTCACACTTAATTAACTAATGCTGAAAGGCAAGAAAGTCAACAAAATTGAGCACGGTGTAGCAGGTGGAAGGTATTATATTACGTATCAGCAATCTCAGAGTGAGCATTAAACACATTGCACAGGAATTGTGAATATCCATAGACCTTATATAGATAGACGACACATCCCCCCCTCATTATTCGTCTGCGACATGAAGTAGCTTACCCAGCGAAATTATCACGTGATGCGGACCTGGAGAGAGAGATGAGAATGAATATTATTTGATTGTTCCATAGGAAAGAAAGTAGTTTTGAGTTTTATTAATTTATGTATTGTACACATACTTTTTATTTAAGCCTTTAGATTTACGCATCGTTGGAAAGCTAAAATGTCATAGATTAATTTAAAAAAAATTTCTTTTGTGAGAAACCATTTTAAAGGGGAGAATTTTTTGTTTGAATTCTGACAAAAATAAGTGCTTTCTTATGGAAGAATCGTCCTCAACTCTATGTCACGTGACATACGGAGCTGACCGCAAAGGATGAAGGTTTCAGATTACACCCTCATGTTGAAGACATTCACTATAATGGAAAGTCCTGTTGGTGGCGTAGTCTATATATACAAGGTCTATGTGAATATCTGTTGGCGATGTTCATTGTATTGTCCATCACCAGTTTTAAGCTGGCTTCAGAACCAAGAAGCGAATTTCTATGTAAGGCTTGGTCTAGACAAAAAACGATAAAATCAGGATCGACCTGATTTAATCTTTTTTTTTTTTTTTTTTTAAGGTAAGTATAAAACCCTATGCCCTGCACAAAACAGAATTTAATTTAATATGACAGGACTTTTCAATCTATTCTTCCATACGAAGGCATGCAACAACTTTGTTTCATTTCCTAGCATCGGTTACTATATTTATTTCTTAAAATTTCTATGTTATAGTTTTAGCATAAGAGCGCTTTAGCGGATTTTTAACTTTTGTTGTCATTTTGGCGATTAATTAAATTAGTTATCACAATTGCGTAAGAAAAGATAATGGTAACAAACGTCTGAGCTAATTTGGTGTGAAATATCAAAGTTCCATATTGAAGTTGTTACATTTTTTTAGCACGATTTCTCTCAATTTTAATTAATTTTAAAAATTGTTTCTTTTTGACATCAGAAGAAAATATTTATTTTTGGCATGAATTTATTTTTTCTTTTTAAATTTTTAAAGTTACAATGGGATTTTGTTTAATATCTTTTGAACCAATTATCTGATTGAACTAAAAGAATATGGCATTAGCTAGATTTTGCCGTAGTTATTTAGTATACCAACTTTTGTTAAAATCTAATAATTTTGATACATATAATGACAAACTTTCAGCTTTATACATTTAGGTAAAAACAAAAATGTTTGCACGTTCATTCAAGGTGACAGATCGAAAATGGTAACGATGGCAAAAAATCACTGTTTAAAAGAAATAATACAATCTGCAGTACTAAAAGAAATAGATGTATTTTTAAAAAATTATAACTTAAAAAAAAAAAAAAGAAGAAGAAATTGCCTGCTGAGCCCAGCCCCGTGCAGACCTTTAATCATTGCGTCTAACAATTACTTCGATGTTTTCACAAGTATCTGCAGCAACTCAGAAATTATGTACATAAATAGCGTGTCGTATTGTAGTACACTTCTAAATAATGTGTTTTTTTACTTTCAATATTAAAATGTAACATACTTTTTAAACACCCCAAGAAAAATATAATTTAAGTCTTATTTCCTAAGTGACTTTTTCAGATATATTTAAAATTAAAAGCTCTTACTTTGAAGCTTCACAAGGCTTTTGTCACGGTTCCACAACTTCATCAGGAGCAGCTTCACGTAATATGTAGATCACGGTTGAATTGGATTTGGGAATAAGGCCGATTGACTGCTGTAGGTCCTGGGCCTTAGGGGGAAAGTCCTCCGCGGGTGTCTTTCTAATGTGTCCTAGCCCGTATTTATGCAAGTTTTGGAGAAAAGCATGGAAAACTCCGAATGGCTAGGCCAACATGCGCGACCTGGAATCAAACCTGGCACCTCACATCTACCAGCTTTGAGGATAGAACCTCGGCCGCTGGTGGGCCTATGTAGATTACTAAAGTAAACATAAGCATCTTCCTCGTCCTGTTGTTGCAATAGATAGCACCACTTACAGTCTATGCTCAGCAATGGTTTGTCCCTGTTGCAACTGTATCATTTTTAAAATTTTTGGAAGTTTCGTGATGTATGGTATAAACATAATTTTTGTAATTTGCTAATTTATTTGTATTATCAAAATTTATTTTAATTTATTTTTATAAAGATTAGTTAGTGCAATGGTTGTTCTAACGAATTTAATATCAGATTTATGTTCTTTTATTCTATTTTTCATTTTGTGCTTTGTCAAGCTTCAAAGTAAGGCCTTTTAATTTTAACACACTGGCTGCTGATCTCACATGACGGGCATTTCAAACAGCATTCCCCATCATGCACTGGTGCGAGATTAGCCGCCAATGTGTTAAACATGTGTAATGAAGATTTCAATGTTAATTTAAGTGATTTTTTTTTTTTTTTTAAGATTTTTGAATAGGAAACTATATGAAAAATGCCAGAGCCGGGAATCGAATCCGGGCATTTTTCACATAGTTGGTTTATGAAAAATTTAATTAGCCTTTATACTCCAACCTATTTAAAATGAATATTCCCAGATGATGAATTCATGAATAAAAAAATTTCTAAATTGAAATTTCATGGTCTATGGAGTTGTGCTACGATTAACATTGTCTCACCTGTTACATCTGCGTTTGCAGACAAGGTGACCTTCAGTGGTGTCGCCAGAAAAAATTTCAGGGAGGGGGGGGGGGAAACCTGAAAAAAAATATATTTTTTTAAATAAAATTCTGATAGCATAGTTTTAAATTTAAAGAAAAAATGCTTAGTAGAATTTTCCAGGGGGGGGGGCATGGAAAGAAGGCCCCCCATGCCCCATTCTGCCGACGCCCATGGTGACCTTGTCAATGGTTGTTATATGAGAAATGCTAGGCTAGTTTTCAGCCAGGGTGGCTCAGTAAAAGAGCATCCACACATTAAACGGAAGGGGGCGGGTTCGATTTCCGGCTCTGGCATTTTTCACATAGTTGGTTTATGAAAAATTTAATCAACCTTTATACCAACAACCTATTTAAAATGAATATTCATGGTTGATGAATTAATGAATAAAAAAATTTCTAAAGTTAAACTATACTTATAAAATTATTTTAATTGTCCACGTATGAATATAATCATTCCATTTACAAACATTTCTGTGATAAAGTTATCAATATTATTGTACACCTCATGTATTCCCTAATTAAGGGAGGCTGACAACTTTTTTAGCAAGTTTTTATTAACTCACTTTCTTGTTTGTTTGTCCAATATAAATCTTGCAATCGATTTTTAACTAACATCTCGACTAGCTAGACATTTGAAACTTTTCGAATAGCTCAGAACATGATGACAATGCATTCTTTGAATACTTTTATTCAATTAATAAATGTTTGAAAATTTCTTCTATTGCTTTCTTTATTACACATTTGATCATTTTCTTTCAAGTTGGTGGGATAATTCATCAAAAAAAATTTTTTTTTTTTTGAAAAGTACTTATTAATACCTAGAATTGTGAAGTTTATATGATTCAACAGAAAATTTAAAAACGTGGTATATAAAATATTCCTTTTATCTTGTAATTATTTTAACAAAAATAAAAAGTATTTTGAGATGTGAAAACAAATTGCCCTTTATGCAAACATAATAAATTTTACCAAAATTAATAAAATTTTATTAACGTGAAAACAAGAAATTTATTGTAATAATGAATATTGTTAAAAGTTAAATACATTATTTTGCAGTAGGTAGGCAAATTATGGATGATTGTTTTTACTGTTTTTAACACTAATCTGTGAGAATATTTTCATCAAAGAAAATACTGTCATAAGCATTAATGCCCAATATAAAAATTTATCTGTTATGATAAGTTCATACAAAATAAATAAAAAATACAAAAATAAATAAATTACATTTCATGCATAGATAAATTTATCAAAGAGAATATTCTCTTGGATATTACTTTATTTCTTTATATAAGAATTTATTATTCTGTAATTATTTTGAGGAGAATATTCTTATTCTTTGAAAATAACTTCAAAAAGTTCAGGATTATAGTGGTGAAATTACAGAATGTGAGATTTATTTAATTCTGTTCTAAACTTCAATGTTTTATTTATTTATTTTTCAAATCACTGTCTGAAATGTTTCGCATGCTGTAATAAAATCTAAGCACATAAAACATTTATTTGTTCTAAAAAAATAGTTCTTTTTAGAGCAATTACAAAGATAATTAACATTTTGACACTGAGAACTGCAAAATATTCCTTTTCCATTTCTTTTTTTTAAGTAACTTTTATGAAGTAAAATGCATTTTTTATTTTATTTTTTTTAATAAATTATTCAGTAATTTATTTTCATAAACTAACGAACTCTTTCCATCCATTTTTATGTAAGATGTGTGCAATTAAAAAAAAAAAAAATGCAAGTTAAAATTCAAAGCTTATTTTCGATCGTTTCGATAAAAATGAATATAAACAGAAGCTAAAAACATCGGTTATCACGTGAACCTTTTGGCCAATAAGCGTTCATAGTTTCAAGCGGGTTGAAATACCCTAGGTTCAACAACTTTACTTCCCAAGTAAACGGTGAATACCGATTTGTCACTCCCGGTTATTCAGGACCGACCGGCAGCTTCTGAACCGCCAGTATTACTGGCGGTTAAGGTTATCGGTGAATACGGGCGTTAATGAAATTGAACTATGTTATTCAAGTTCCCTATCGGATGTTTCCTGTGAATTTGAATACCTCTATTGGTTTGAGTACGGGGATACCCGAAAGTATTCCAAAGCATTGTGTTCTATGAGAAGTATTTCTATAAACCTTATTTTAATACATTTACTGCTAACAAATCTTAATGAAACTGAAATATATTATTCAAGTTCACTACAGGATGTTTCTTATATAAAATGGAATCAATTCCACCAATGGTTTGTGTATAGTGACACTCAGAAGTATTCCAAAGCATTGCGTTCTATGAGAGGTATTTCTATAAACCAAATTTTAATAACTTTACTTTGCACATAATTTAATGAAATTGAAATATGTTATTCATATGCACAAAAGAATGCTTTCTATAGAATATAGTATCATTAATATTAGTCTTACAAGGCCACATAAAAATATTCAATTATATTAAGAACTATTAATAAAAAGTTGCTTGAATTGCATTTTCGTTCCCAGTAAGCGTTTTTAACACCTTTCTAACAATTTTTTAGAGTGAATATGATTTTAATTTGTTTATATACAGGTGTATAAGCTTAAATCCGCTGTTTTTTAGTAATAAAAACACATTTATTTTTTATATAAAGCAAAACAAAATTTTATTCAAAATAGTTTCCCTCGCTAACTATACATTTTTCCCATTTTTCGGGCAATTGGTGAATTCCACGCCAAAAGAATTCCTTATCTTTTGAGGCAAACCACTCGTCCAGCCATTTTCGAACGTCTTCGTAAGAAACGAAGTGCTGTTCGGCGAGTGCATGGCCCATTGATGAAAACAGGTGATAATCAGAAGGAGCCAGGTCTGGTGAATTAAGCGGGATGGGGTAACACCTCCCAGTTAAGTGTTTTGAGATAATTTTGGACCAATTTTGACGTGTGTGCTGGCGCGTTATCATGAAGAAAAATCAGTTTGTCATGTCTTTGTTGATAATAAGGCCTTTCCCATAGCATGTAGACGGATAGAAATGGCTGGTTGAGTGACGCCTAACTTCTCGGCAAGCATTTTTTGCGATTGGGTATCATCTTCGTCCAAAAGAGCCTGTAATTCATGGTCGTCAAACTTTCGGGGCCGATTTTCACGCTCTTTGTCATTTAAGTCAAAATAGCCATTTTTGAACCGACGAAACCAGTCTCTGCAAGTTGTTTCTGACAAAGCACTGTCACCATAAGCTCCACAAGCATTCTATGCGATTCGGCAGCTGATTTCTTCAAATTGAAGCAGAAAAGCAGAGCTTCCCGCATATGCTCTTTTTTTGATACAAAACGAGACATGTTTACACTAAGAAAAATTAATGTTTTTATATGAAATCACTAACGATTTGCACTGATTTATGTAAACAGACGTCAAACTAATACAAAAACAATAAGACATTTAAATGTCCGCTGTTAATACACTCACTAGCGCGATCTATACGTAAACAGTGGATTTAAGTTTATACACCTGGTATGTCTGTCCTGTTGTCTATTTTTCTATCTGTTTGTATCCCGCCTCCACCGTCCGTAAATATTTTCAGAATTTTTAAAAAATGATATATATTAATGAAGTTCACTATGGAATGTTCCTTATTTAAAATGACATTAAGAGGTCTTGTACAACTAGTTTGTGTACAGGGACAAAATAAAAATGTCAATGCATTGCGCTTTAAGAAAGACTTTTCTAAAAATCCCATTTAAATAACTTTCTGTTGTAAAAATCATAAAGAAATTGATATGTATTGTTAATATTCTAAAATAATGTTTTGTATAGAATATGATATGATTAATCATCCTATTTACAGGACTACGTTAAAACATTCAGGTACATTAAAGGCCGCAATTATAATCTAACGGTTAGATATTCTTTTGCCTTAAACCTTTTTAACACTTTTCAACAATGTCTATGAGTGGTTTTAAATTCAGTTAGTCATTTTGTATACTTTCAGTCCTTCTGTCTGCTGCGTGATAACGTAGGCAAAGAATATTCAAAGTTATACGATACAACAAGTACGTACAGTTAGAAAGTGTTTATAATCATCAATGCGTACTTCCTGATTTTTCGTTCTTGTTTTATTATCATTTTGTCAAATGGATTTTGCTCCATAATTTCCTAATTATCTCAGTTCAACATTAAGAATAAGGGGGGAGGGGGGAGAAGTATTTTCCTGTGTATAATCCGCATGTCTGCTAAATCCGTTTCACACCGGGAATTTTAATTAACAAACAAAGCTATTTTTAAATGATTCTCATTCAAATATGCTCTTACCTGTGAATTTTTTTTTCTGGTGTGAAATCGATTTTTCTACCCTGCGGGTTATATACTCAGGAAAATACGGTAGTATCATCATAAAATTTCTTTTATGTGATTCTTATAATAAGGACAATTACTATTTAAAATCCACAACACTTTAATCACAGCTTTACCTGTTAGACAATATTCATCCAAATAAAATCAGCATAGTTTTTCCTAATCGCCCTCTGACATATCAAGTTTTGTTCAATTATTGTAGAGTTCCTTCTATATGTGCATTCTTTACATTTTTTCCCTCGCCTAAGATATTGCCTTCCCGTATATGGGGCTGCAGTAACTAGCCTCAGAGCTTTATTTTGAAAGGCTTCAAGTTTTAAAATGTAAGTATTGTTGCAAGTAATCAGGAGGGCCTCACAACAACAGCAAATTAATGGCTTTTCGTATAAATTACATTATCAAATAATATAAAATAAATTTTACATTTTAGAGTGTTAATTTATTCATACTTTTTACCTTAATTGTCTGGAAATTTAGGCAGTTTCATGTTTCAGTAAAGAAATATGTAGATATTTATTAATATTAATTACTAGTCTATCTTCGTCCACCTAGCAGACGGTATTTCGAAATGAATATTTTCATATAGATTTGCCATACTCACCAAGTCCCATATTCATACCCACCTTTGGCAAAATGTCATGATAAATAGTCAAAGGAAAAAAAATGTTAATTTAATTGTTTTATTATTATTATTATCATTATTATTAAAACCATGGAATTCGAGTCATGAAATGAAATTTAAATTTAATTTTTTATGAAAATTATCTTCAGAGCAATACCCCAATTTCATTCTTATTATTACTTTTAACGTTACCGAGCCCTATAGCATAATAGTACCTTTTAGGTAGATTCCTTATATGAGATCTACGTATTGCAATGGTTCTCATGACACGACTTCTGGAAAATTTCTTCATATCTTCACCAATCATGACCCCTAGAACTCAAAACCACCCTCCGTTCAAAAGTTTATATATATATATATATATATATATATATAACGCTTTTTCCCATGTTAAGTTGTGAACACGATAACTGGAGTAATTTTTATTTAAATTTAACCAGCTGGGGATATGTTGTCAGGACAGTAAAAATCTCGGTCAAATTCGTAGATGGGGTATCCAGCTCAAAAGGGGTGGAAATGGTGGGGGGTGAAAAATTTCATTTGTCTATAATTTCTTTAATATTAAAAATAGGAAAATACTTGAAAGTAGGCGAATTACCGCCTTACCCGAAAGAACAATTTTTGTATTTAAACTTTTTCGATAACTTCAATTTCTTATAAGTTACAAGTTAAAAAGTGATTTTTCGTCAATTGTAATGAGGTCGACTTTTTCTTTAACTTTAATTGCTTAAATTTATAATCTGATGCTTACGTCCCGTGCAAACAATAATAAAAAATAATAATAATTACAAGATAAAAAGATCTTTTAATATACCATGTTTTTAAATTTTCTGTTGAATCATATAAACGCTACCGAAGGCAGCGGGAACCCGGAGCAATTGGATAAAAGTAAAAAAAAAATTCATTGCTCTCGTGTTTTGAGCTATTATAAAAGTTTCAAATGTCTAGCTAGTCGGGAAGTTAGTGAAAAATCGATTGCAAGCTTTGTACTGGTAACGCTGCCGAAGGCAGCAGGAACCCAAAACATTTGGTTAAAAATATTTAAAAAATGCATTTTCACCGTATTCTGAACTATTCTGAAAGTTTCAAATGTCTAGCTAGTCGGGAAGTTAGTTAAATAAATTTTCTGTTGAATCATATAAACGCTGACGAAGGCAGTAGGGACCTGAAACAGTTGACTAAAAGTATCAAAAAAATGTATTGTCACTGTATTCTGAGCTATCCTGAAAGTTTCAAATGTCTAGCTAGTAGGGAAGTTAGTTAAATAAATTTTCTGTTGAATCATATAAACGCTGACGAAGGCAGTAGGGACCTGAAACAGTTGACTAAAAGTATCAAAAAAATGTATTGTCACTGTATTCTGAGCTATCCTGAAAGTTTCAAATGTCTAGCTAGTCGAGAAGTTAGTGAAAAATCGATTACAAGCTTTGTACTGGTAACGCTGCCGAAGGCAGCAAGAACCCAGAGCAGTTGGTTAAAAATATTTAAAAAATGCATTTTCGCCGTGTTCTGAACTATTCTGAAAGTTTCAAATGTCTAGCTAGTCGGGAAGTTAGTTAAATAAATTTTCTGTTGAATCATATAAACGCTGCCGAAGGCAGTGGGGACCTGAAACAGTTGACTAAAAGTATTTAAAAAATGTATTGTCACCGTGTTTTGAGCTATCCTGAAAGTTTCAAATGTCTAGCTAGTCGGGAAGTTAGTTAAAAATCGATTGCAAGATTTGTCCCTGACAAACACACAAACACACAAGAATCGAAGTTAATAAAAACATGGTAATATCATAGATATAGTAATAAGACATAGATTGATCAGCGAGGCCGAAAAAGTGATGCCTTTTTTTTCGGGAAAAGACGGCCATTTTACTCTCTTGTGGATGTCTTTCCCCGACTGAATATACACGGGAATACACACAGATAATTTAGCAAATAAAATTTATGAATAATTTATGTACTAAAGATGAATGAAAAAACTCCAGATACTCATTTTCTTTCTCTCTTTTCTTCTTCTTTTCTTTTTCTTTTCTTCTTCTTTTCTTTTTCTTTTCTTCTTCTTTTCTTTTTCTTTTCTTCTTCTTCCTTTTTTTTTTGTATGGAATAACGACATTTAAAGAAATTTATCGTTTCTGTCTACTATTTCTGTCTGGTTAGAAGTTTTTATGGTCGAAAAAACTATTGGACTTATCCTCATTTTTTGAGATATTAGAGTTAACCCTTTAATTGCCAATCGCAATGCAGTCGGACACTTTTGTTACCAACTGTATAGAGTAGAAATTTATGTTTACTCGGAAATGGTTATAAAGATATTAATAAAAGTTTGGGATAAGTGCTTTTTAGAGACCTAGAACAATTGGAACATCCTTAGCATCAAGAAAATTAGTGTTAACCCTTTAACTGCCAATCGCAACATGTAGTAGAAATTGAGTTTAACCAGAAATGGATATAACGATTTTGTTTAAAGTTTGGAGTTAAGTGTCTTTTTTTTTTTTTTTAATTTTTTTTTTTAAGAACTAAAACGTTTGGACATATCCTCATCTTCAGAAAAATTTGTGTTAACCCTTTAACGGCCTGTCGCAACATATAATAGAAATTAGGTTTACTCGGAAATGGATATAACGATTTTTATAAAAGTTTGAGATTAAGTGTTCTTTTGAGAGATAAAGCGAATGGACATATACTCATCTTCAGGAAAATTTGCGTTAACCCTTTAACGGCCAGTCACAAGATATAATAGAAATTAGGTTTACTCGGAAATGGATATAACGATTTTTATAAAAGTTTGAGATTAAGTGTTCTTTAGAGAGATAAAGCGATTGGACATATTCCCATCTTCAGGAAAATTCGCGTTAACCCTTTAACGGCCAGTCGCAACATATAATAGAAATTAGGTTTACTCGGAAATGGATGTAACGGTTTTTATAAAAGTTTGAGATTAAGTGTTATTTAGAGAGATAAAGCGATTGGACATATCCTCATCTTCAGGAAAATTCGCGTTAACCCTTTAACGTCCAGTCGCAACATATAATAGAAATTAGTTTTGCTCGGAAATGAATGTAATGTTTTTTATAAAAGTTTGGGGTTAAGTGTTTTTTAGAGAGCTAAAACGAATGGACATATCCTCATCTTCAGAAAAAATCGCGTTAACCCTTTAACGGCCAGTCGAAATTTATAGCATTAAATGGGTTTACTCGGAAGTGAATGTGACGATTTTGATTAAATTTTAGGGTTAAGTGTTTTTTTTTTTTCTGGGCACAAATCCTCTCAAGTATCCTCCTTACTACAAATGTTCGTGTTTCAGAACTTTCTACCACTGTAGCTCTTCAAATCAGAAGACATTTAACGGTTAAAATAATCATCGTTGTTCTCCAAATCAAACTGATGAGTATAAAATTATCAAACAATGATAAAAATGGGAGAGGGGGCGTATCAAGAAAACGGTGTGTGATTGGGCAAAATGATGATCATATTCGGATTCAGGAGGTCATTTTACATAAGAGTGGACTGAAATGGTGTCAGATACAATTTTCATGCCGAGCAGTGTTATTACAAAGGAATACATAAAAAAATTTCTGGTATTAAGATTACGGAAATCCGTAATAACTTGGCATCTCTCTTTCTATATATATGTATATATATATAGGTAGATAGATAGATAAACAGATAGATATTTGGTGCAAATTAGATTTTTTCTTCGATTCAGAAAAGTTCCTGCTCACTGTTAACCCTTTATCAACTGGTTAAGAAATACGGCCGAATTTGGGTTAACTCGGAAAGGGATGTAATGATTTTGAAGAAAGTCTTTGATTAAGTGTTTCTAGAGGTATAAAATTAATTAGGCATATCCTCAGCCCCAGGGCAATTCGCGTCTACTGTTTACCCTTTAATTACCGTTTGGGAAATATGGCAGAAATTGGGTTTTCTTGAAAATGGATTTAACGATTTTGATTGAAGCTTGGAATTAAGTGTTTTTTGGGGTAAAAAAACGATTAGTCTGATCCTCATCTTTATAAAAATCATGGTTTGCTGTTAGACCTTTATTTGTTGGTTACTTGGAATAATATGACAAAAATTGCATATTAATGAGGAAAAATATGGCAAAAATCGGGTTTACTTGGAAATAAATATAATAATTTTGATGAATGTTTGGAGTTAAGAAGTGTTTGGGATGAAAAATTAATTAAACTTATCCTCATTTACAGGAAATCTTGCTTTAGCTGTTAACTCTTTATTTTCCTGTTGCAAAATATTGCAGAAATTGAGTTTACTCGGAAACACACATAATGAATTTCAAGAAAGTAAGAGTTAAATGATTTACGGATGAAGAATTGGTTTAACTTATCCTCTTTTTCAGGAAAATTTGCATGCGCTGTTAACGTATCATCCGCTGGTTGAAAAACAAGACTAAGTACTAAAGTCTAAGTACTTAACATGACAGTATAGGACAAAATTTCATATAAATGTATATAATGTGAGTTATTTTTAACGCATGAATGTAAAATTTATATGAATTATTGATAATAGTAGTAATAAACTTGAAAGAAAAAAAAAAAAAAAAATGTGTGCATGTAGGAGCATTGCTTTCCTCTTGGGAAGGAAGTGCTCTTCCCCCGTGGCTGTGTAAATTTTCAATGTGGATATTTTAGAAAGAACTCGTCAATATTTCTAAAACGAATGGTTGAACCATACATCTGTATTAATTTAAAACGAAGCTACCGATTTCTTTTATTTTTAATGTTATATATAATGTATATATAGTATAGACATATATATATATATATATATATATATATATATATATATATATACAGTCGAACTTCGTTAACGTGAATTACTTTTAACATGAACTGTTACCACAATCCCCGTCAAAATGAAGATTACTTTAGTTATATGACGATCAGTTACTCATAGCATGAACTACTGATAAGATGAACAGATTTTTGATCCCCCTTGAGATTCACGTTAACAAGATTCGACTGTATATCTTTTCATGTCTGCACAAAAATGATTTTTTTCAGCATTTATTATTATACTACTTTAAGAAAAAAATCGTCTGCATTCATCATGGAAAATATCTTTAATAAATTATAACTTAATAAATAATTTGTATTGAATAAATTTGTATAGGATTAAATAGAGAAGAAAGTCTTGTGGTAATACTAGTTATAATATATTAAAACAAGCGGGTTTTACCTCTGCCACTGCTAACTACATTTAAAAGAATTTTGAAAATTCGATATTACTTACTAATATAAAAACTTAAAAAATATTAAAATTAAAAAAAAAAAAGTATTCCATTAAAAATCAAAACAGTATTTAAACCATAATAATAACAAAGCAACTGATTATAAAGAATAATATTTTTCATAAATTAGTTAAATTTAACTTACTTATGAAAAGTTATTCTACTTCCTTTCATAAATTTATTTCTACAATTAAAAGCCGCGCAGTACTTCGGCATTTTCAATATATATCAACCATGTCTTATTACTATATCTATGATATCAATATTCTATTCCATTGTTGTTTTCGAGTTTCATACTCTCTCATCATGGCTGATGCCAAAAACTTTTTCGGCATCAAAAATCTTTGCACGTTAACATAGGGATGATAGATCTATGTATATTACTATATCTATGGGTAATATAGCTGAAAATATAAAAACCATGGTAACAGCTTTAATTAATCATTTAAAAATATAAAATTAAAATAATACGTTAGTATTTGTAAAAATATTGTTTGTGGTGATAGTTTAGAACACCCGTTTACGACGATTGAAATACGCAAGCGAAGTGATGACGTCACTGGCAGTTCGTGGATGCAAGAAAAATATTTCTTATGTTAAACGTCCATTGGATTTTTTGTAAAAAATTATTAAAAATCGAGGAAAATTATTTCCCGATTTTAATCCCCATATTTAGGTATAGATATGTCTTAGTTATCATGTCCATGCGTTGGAATAAGTTATTTTTGTTGTAAAATTGACAAAATTTGAATTTTTAATTTCAAAACTCAAGAAAAAAAATGGCAAACTTCCATATTCGATTGAAAGCACAAACATTTCATTTCAAAGGATGATATTTACACAATAAATATCCAACTAATATACTAATTAAAAGGGATATGATAAATATTCTATCATAATTTGAAGTCAAATTAGTTTTCAAATGTCTAAATAAAGTGTCTGATATAAGATACTAATATGTTGCAGCGGAATAGATTTGATATCGGTCAACCTTGGCAGAAAAACAAAAATATCGCAAAATTATTTGGCGAACATAATTTAATTCCTTTAAAAAATCATGGTTATTTTAACAACTTATATTAAGAGAGTAATGAGTAATATGAAACAATATTTCGTACAATGCATATTAAGAAAATATACATCTGGCATGTATATTTTCATATTACGTTTTTGATCACCAAATACAATAAGCGCCAAGAACGACAGAGTTTCGAAATTTAAAATTAATTTTTTTTCAATCTGACAGCAAAATAACTCAATCTAAAACATGTACATGGTAACTAATACATATATATACCCAAATATGGGGATAAAAATCGGGAAATTATTTTCCTCGATTTTTAATAATTTTTTACAAAAAATCCAATGGGCGATTAACATAGGAAATCATTTTCTTGCATCCACGGACGGTCAGTGACGTCACACTTCGCTTGCGTATTGAGAGTAATACGTTACAGCTTCCTTTGAATTTTTATCGTGTGGAAACAGGTCTGTGAAGAGATATGAAGTTTTTGCGTGGGAAGTAAATATAATGATTCCAAAGCTGCCATTTTTCATCGCCAAGCACGCCAAATTTTGTCATCAAATAACTAATGTCGTCGCCAAGTCAAATATTTCGTCGTCAACTATCAAATTTTGCCGCCAAATCACAAATTTCATTGCTGAGTTGCAAGTTTTGTCACCAAATTGTATATCTTTATGGCTTCTATTTGTTGAATGATTATGAGATTGGTTTTTAAAAAATTGAAACATTTACTGACAAATTATCTAGTCTAAAATTTTAAGTAGAATGAATAGTAAGGTAGTTGATAATTAAATTTCTTAAAAATAGAATAGCGACGTAAATAATGCAATGTGTTATTTATGTTATTTTACTTAGCCAATGTCCGGGAACAAAGCCATTAGCTAAGCATGTGTTAATACATATGTAATTATGTAACATACGTAAATATTTCTTTACCTTTGTAACATTAACGTAAAGGAATCTACCTTTGCCTTTAAGCTTGCCGAAAAGGGATTTTTTTTTCGGTTTGAATTTATTATTATTTATACTATTTTTAGTACTGTTAATCTTTTCATTATTTATTATAATTATTATTATTTTTTTTTTTTTCCTTTACGTTTTTCTCTAATTTTGTTAAATGATTTTACTATAGCTTGGCGTTTTATAGCGGGTGCCCAGAAAGAAAACCACCAAATCGCTAATTGGCGGTTTTTACATCTATTCTTTTAAATTATCATTTAGATTTATTTTATTTTTTGAAATTACGGGTGAATTTAAAATTTATTTACTTTTCAATGCATTGTTGTAATAGTGACGCCGTTTTTTACGGCTAAATTATCCTTCTTCCTTTATTTTATCCATACTTATATACCTATTTACTTATTTTATTTATTTATTTATTTTCAATGCATTCTTTTAGCAATTATGTCAATTTCAGTCGTTAGTTTCAGGACACTTGGGAGATTATTATTAAAAATATTTCTTTCTTAATTACAGTAAATGGGAAATGAATGTGGTCTTATTTTCACAGTTATACATGTTATAACCTTGCATAATTATATTCCTAATTCACAGTATCAGACAATAGGTTTGATTTTGTATAATAAATTCCAATCGTTTAATTGTATTTGTAATAATGTTTCATTATCATAACGAAAACAATCGGAAGTAATATCTGTTTGTACAAGAGGATAATTATTAATCTATGGAAAGATTAATCTATGGAACTCGATGCAATAATATAATGTTAGTATGTGTAATTATAGTAATTATTGTACTGACTATCTGCATTATAAAGTGACGAGAATTACACATTTTAAATAAAATATAAAGTGCGAATAATTTTATACGCCATAGAAATTTTAGAAGAGAAAAAATTAATTTTAAACGTAAAAATAATTATGTAAAATTCATATTTTTACAAAAGTGGTAAAGTTCATAGAAAAATCAATCTCTTCATAAATAAATAATGTTTATCCTTATATTTATTTGAATTTATTAAACAAAAACTAGTATACTGTGGCCACCACAAGACTTTCTTCTATATTTTCCTATACAAATTCACGCAGTAACAATATAAAAAAAAAAAAAAAATACGATTTTTTTTCAAAGTTTTTTTTGTTAAAAAAAAAAAGAAATCGATAACTTTGTTTTAAATTATCACATATTTATAGTTTAACCATTCGTTTTAAAGATATTGACGAGACCTTTCGAAAGATACCCATCTTGAAAATTTACCCCCCCCCCCCGCGGGGGGTACTTTCCCCTGGGGGGGAAGCGATGACCGAGATTTTTTTCCTAATTAACTACTACTATTATCAATAATTCATATTAATTTCACAATCACAGGTTAAGAATAATTCCCATTATGTACATTTATACGAAATTTTGTTCTATACAGCCATGTTAAAAATTTAGAAAAAATACGATCACAGCACTACCTGTTGAGTGATTGATCCCCAAATCTAATCAGCCCCAGTTTATGTCAGGGGCCAACTAAATACCAAATCTGGTTAAATTTCGGTTAAAAAAAAAAAAAAAAAAAAAAAAAAAAAAAAAAAAAAATACGATTTTTTACTTTCTTCTATATGTAATATAGAGAAAGTATTGGATTCGTAAAAATTTTCGACCTCGGGTTTTTGATGGATTTACACGTTTTGAGAGCTGTAGAACACGATTTGACCCTTTTTAGAAAATGTCTGTCTGTCTGTCTGTCTGTCTGTCTGTCTGTCAGTCTGTGTGTGTGTGTGTGACAAAATTTTGTGGCAACTGTATCTCAGGAACTACTGCACAGAATTTCATACAAATTAGTATGTAGTTGCACCTTGACATAAATTAGTGCCTATCAACTTTTGGTAAAAATTGTCTTACAGGTTGCGTTGCCATCCCGCTTTTTCTAAATTTTTAACATGGTGATATAGGACAAAATTTTGTATAAATGTGCATAAAGAGAACTATTTTTTAGTAATCATTATGAAATTTACAAGAATTATTTATAATAGAGGTAGTCAACTGGGGAAAAAATTTTGTATGCGTAGGAGCCTCGTGAACCCCCCTGGGGGGGAAGTCCCCCCTCGAGGGGAGTAAATTTTCAAGATGGGTATCTTTCGAAAGGTCTCGTCAATACCTTTAAAACGAATGGTTGAACTATAAATCTGTGATAATTTAAAACAAAGTTATCGATTTTTTTTACTTTTAACAAAAAGTAACTTAGAAAAAAAATCGTAATTTTTTTTTTTTTTTTTTTTAACGAAATTTAACCAGACTTGGTATTTAGTTGGCCCCTGACATAAACTGGGGCTGATTAGATTTGGGGATCAATCACTCAACAGGTGGTGCTGTGATCGTATTTTTTCTAAATTTTTAACATGGCAGTATGGGACAAAATTTCGTATAAATGTACGTAATGGGAGTTATTCTTAACCTGTGATTGTGAAATTAATATGAATTATTGATAATAGTAGTAGTTAATTGGGAAAAAAATCTCGGTCATCTCTTTCCCCCCCCCCAGGGGAAAGTACCCCCCGGGGGGGGGGGGTAAATTTTCAAGATGGGTATCTTTCGAAAGGTCTCGTCAATATCTTTAAAACGAATGGTTGAACTATAAATATGTGATAATTTAAAACAAAGTTATCGATTTTTTTTTAACGAAAGAAAACTTTGAAAAGAAATCGTATTTTTTTTTTTTTTTTTAATATTGTTACTGCGTGAATTTGTATAGGAAAATATAGAAGAAAGTCTTGTGGTGGCCACAGCATACTAGTTTTCTAAGTTACTTTTTGTTAAAAGTAAAAAAAAATCGATAACTTTGTTTTAAATTATCACAGATTTATAGTTCAACCATTCGTTTTAAAGGTATTGACGAGACCTTTCGAAAGATACCCATCTCATACTCCCCTCGAGGGGGGACTTCCCCCCCAGGGGGGTTCACGTGGCTCCTACGCATACAAAATTTTTTCCCCAGTTGACTACCTCTAATATAAATAATTCTTGTAAATTTCATAATGATTACTAAAAAATAATTCTCTTTATGCACATTTATACAAAATTTTGCCCTATATCACCATGTTAAAAATTTAGAAAAAGCGGGATGGCAACGCAACCTGTATGACAAATTTTACCAAAAGTTGATAGGCACTAATTTATGTCAAGGTGCAACTACATACTAATTTGTATGAAATTCTGTGCAGTAGTTCTTGAGATACAGTTGCCACAAAATTTTGTCACACACACACACAGAGACAGACAGACAGACAGACAGACCGACAGACATTTTCTAAAAAGGGTCAAATCGTGTTCTACAGCTCTCAAAACGTGTAAATCCATCAAAAACCCGAGGTCGAAAATTTTTACGAATCCAATACTTTCTCTATATTACATATAGAAGAAAGTAATAAGACAATTTTACTTTCTTCTATATTCAATAGAAGAAAGTATTGGAATCGTAAAATTTTTCGAACTCGAGTTTTTGATGGATTTACACGTTTTGAGAGCTTTAAAACACGATTTGACCTTTTTTATAAAATGTCTGTCTGTCTGTGTGTGTGTGTGTTTGTATGACAAAATTTTGTGGCGACTGTATCTCAGGCACTACTGCTCAGAATTTCATGTAAATTGGTATGTAGTTACGCATTGACATAAATTAGTGCCTATCAACTTTTCGTAAAAATTGTCCAACAGATTGTGTTGCCATCCCGCTTTTTCTAAATTTTTAACATGGGAGTATAGGACAAAATTTTGTATAAATGTACATAAAGAGAACTATTTTTTAATAATCATTATGAAATTTCAAATAATTATTTGTAACAGAGATAGTAAACAGGGAAAAAAAAAATTGTGTATGTAGGAGCCTCGTCTCCCCCCCACCCCACCCCACCCCGGGAGTAAATTTTCATGATGGGTATCTTTCAAAAGAGCTCGCCAATATTTTTAAAACAAATGGTTGAACCACCGATCTGCGATAATTTAAATAAAATTATCGATTTTTTTTTCATTTTTAACCAAAAAAAAAAAAATTGTATATAATATTGAGAATAAAATTGACTTTTTTTTGGATATTTAGTGTTATACTACTTCTCTAATATAGAAATCGACTGCATTATCATGGGAGATATTTTTTTTAAATAATAATTTTAATAAATTGTCTTTACTAAGTGAATTTCTAATATAGAAGAAAGTCATCTGATGGCCACAACATACTAGTTTTTATTTTAAACTGAAACATATTTTTAAGGTAGAAAAGTCATGATTTAAAAAATTATGTATGTCGATAATAAAAAAGATCAAAATATTCCAGAACACAGCATTCATTATGAGAGAGATTATTGCATCAAATATATTATTTGCATTAGCAGTAACAACTTATAACACAAAAAGAAAGCATTGGGTTCATAAGAATTTTCAACGTACAGTTTTCAAAGAATTTACACATTTTGAGATATCTTAAATACGATTTGACTATTTTTAGAAAAATTCTGTCTGTGTGTGTTTGCATCAAACATTTTGCAGACGATGTATCTCGCGAATTAAGGGACAAAATTTAACCAGATTTGATATTTAGTTGGACCATAACTTAAGCTGGTGCTGATGCCATTTGGGAATCAATCGCTCAACAGGTTGCGCTGTCATCCATTTTTCATAATTTTAATATGGCTGTTTAGGACATTTTCGTATAAATATACATAATGAGAACTACTTTTAATTTTTATGTGTGAAATTAAACAAATATATATGTGTGTATTTATGATAGTAATAGTCAACCAGAAAAAAAAATTATGAATATGTAGAGGGTCACTCCCACCCGGGGAATGTGAATTTTCAATAAGGGTATTTTTCAAAAGAAGCCGTCAGTACCTTTAAAAAGAATGGTTAAACTATACGTTAATGATAATCTAAGATAAAAGTATCGAATTTTTTTTTTCCATTTTTGACAAATAAATAAATGTAGAAATTAATTTTTAAAAAAAAATCGTAGATGTCGGCACAAAATTGACTTTTTCTTTCGACATTTAATATTATGCTTTTCTATTTCTTTTTCGTCCCATTATTTTTACTTTCTTCTATATACAGTAGAAAAAAAGTATTGTTATCGTAAAATTATCGACTCTCAGTTTTCGATGGATTTACACGTTTTGGAAGGTCAACTTTTCATGAAAATTGCCCAACAAGTAGCGTTCCCAATCTCCTTTTTTTTTTTCTTTTTAATGTGGTTGATTTTATATTTCTCTTTCCAGTATATACTTTTCGTACAAATGTACACAATAAGAATATTTTTAATAAATCATTAGGAAAGTAAAGTTAATTATTTTTAGTAGCAACAGTTAACAAGGAAAATATTATTATATATGTAGGAGTATCTCCCCCCCCCCCCCCGATCGTAGGAAGGAAATACTTTATCCTCTTGTGTGTAAATTTTAGATATTAATATTTTTCAAAAGTACTCGTCAGTACCTTTAAAACGAATGACTGAAACATAGGTATGTGATAATTTAAAACTAAGTCTTAGTTTTTTAACCCCCCCCCCCCCAAATATATATATATATATATAATGTGTTGTTTGTAGAGCTTAAAATCGACTTTCTTTGGACATTTAGCGTTAGACTTCTCTGAAAGGAAACTCACCTGCATTTGTCATGAAAGACAATTTTAATGAATAAATTATATGGGAAAATATAGAATATACTTTTATGGTGGCCAGAACAGACTAATTTTTATATCACTTTTTAAACTTTGAGATGGTTCAAAATTTACACTACGTCTTATATTATACAGGAACGAGTGTTTCCTAATAAGTAATATTTTTCCTTTATCCTTATTAATTTATTCTAAACACTGCCAAGAAATTTATATTTTTATTACTTTAATGAGTTAATAATATCTTTCTAGCTATTGAGACGATAGATGTCAGTTTTTAATTATGTAGCTGTCAGTACGTCTTTTAATTGAAATACCACCGAGACCAGTACTTCACTTTCTCCAAATCCAACACTTCCTTGTACAAATACAGGAGCATTTAGAGTCCCACGTGTGCCCAAGACGAAAATTCTTTTATTCTCATGAGAATCTGTAAAACGAGACCCATCACAAAAGATGACATCGTTCCATTCATACCATCATTAATTATGCTGCGATGCTTACTCTCAATGGGCAGCACGAGGACGTGCTATTACTAATGGCCATATCACATGGGAGCATATATACTCAACTCAACATTATACGCAACATGTTCACTATGCTGAACGAACGTGAAACCGGTCAGCTGTCCGTAGGGTTCCTCCGAATTGATAGCGTGATGTATTCTCTTCTCTAAAGGTATTCCAGGAAAAAAAAACTGTTTATTCCTCCTATTGGTCAATTTTGATCAGCACGGTCAACATACTCAGCTTTTTTTAAACCGTTTTGTAAAAGTTGATCATCCGAAAACTTGCTGTCCTTGAACAAAATCAGGCTGAGTATGTTGGGTATAATGCTGTGTTTAGTAAAATGCTGAACGAAAGTCTCTCGTGTGATATGGCCATAACACACGTATCGTAGGACTACGAGCATACAGACCTACAGCGATGAGACGGTTTCAGACAGTTTTACTCGAAACTATGGTATTTCTACTGTTCTTCAGCCTTCAGCTTTCCTTTACCTGATCTTTGGCGTGCATTTGCATACTCCAAAACATGATTCCAAATTCTGGAAAGCATATTCTGTGATACTTCCCCGTATACCGCAATTAAGATTTATGTTTGTCATTCTTCTAAACGACTAGTGATTCCCCAAACTTCTGAATCAGATACTGATTTCGTTGAGACACCGCCCTTTCTGATACCAAACACTCAAAAGTCAGCTATCTCATTTCTTTTCACCTTTTCATTTACGTAACCTAATAGTTCATTTTTACTCACTGTCGCTCACATGTCATTTTCGACGCCACAATGAAACTTTACACTTTTCTACATTTTCCGATGTCTGAAAATTTCCATTGGCATTTTTAACACTGTTTTCCCGTTCTTATAAAAAATTCCCAGATGTACCGTTTTTTAAATAGAAAACTTACAAAATCCTGTTTATTTTTTACGGTGTATTTTATATAAAAATTTTACATAAGAATTTATTGTGCGAAACTTATTAATTAAAATTTTAATTAAAAATATAATATAAAGTTTTTCGTAAAAATTCTGTCATTACGTATAAGTTTTCATTGAGTACGCTTGGAATTATTTTAAAACTGTTTATAACTGAGAATAAAACCTCCAATAAAAAATACAAAATAATTGGCTTTATAACTAAAGCTTTGCATAATTCCTTTTATTATCTGCCTTACTTTGTATTCCATCAAGAAGAGAATGACTACGTTTAATTTAATAATATACCATATACACCATAAAAAAAAAGAGCATAATAGAAAATATTAAATGACACATAGTTAGATGATAAAAAGTTACAGAAACTATTCATTCAAATGGCTGACAAGTTGATCGCTTCTTTAATTAATGTCTTAGTTTCTATTTAAATCCGTAAATGAGGTCAAAGAAACTAATTAATAAATTTAATCTTTTGCATGCGTTCATTTTGTTTCGAATAAAATATCCGATAAGAAAAATCAATATTAACAATTAACTTTACAAGATATCAATTACAGTTTAAACCGTTTTATTGTTCTTATGAATGGTCAAAGTTTATCTTCCTAAATAATTTAATGTTGAGCACGATTCTGCTATTAAAGGAATGGGATAAACAAACAAGACTTGTTTAACTATTCTATATTCTAACAAATGATTTATGAGTTATTAGCAGGCTTAATTAAATATATTTATCTCCTCAAATAACTGTGTTTTACAAAAGCTAAAAACTTGGAGAAGATTAGCTATAGGAAGACGAAATTTATTTTCCTTTTGTTTACTTTGTTCTTAAAATGTATTAAAGCAAAAACTTTAAATATGTGGTTACATGTTTATAAGAAAAATGTAATTAATAACTATTGATAATGATATTTATGTTACATTTCAAAATAGTTATAAAGGAATCCAGTAAAAATAAATCTATAGAACTATTATCTTAAATTGCTCTGTGCAATTACTCTATTTTACTAGTATTAATTGTTTCCTTTCTTTTTATCATTGTATTTACTTGTGTGAGTATTTTGTGTGCATTTAAAAGAAATTCGTATTATTTAAAAAAAAAACTTCAATATATTATCGTGACAAAGCAGTATATATATCTTTTTTGTTTAATTAGTTGACATATTATTCTTTTTTTTTTAAGCATACGTAAAAAATTCCAATATAATATAACAGATAATTATTGTTTTACTAATGCAAAAGTGTGTAAGGTAATGAAATATTTTCTTATGAAACACCCTGTATTATAAGCACTTAGACAAAACCACTTTGAAGGTATCTACACTGTAAAAGGTTCTGGTTAATGTGAATTTTAATTTCATGTTGAACTACTGAAGACAATAAAGGGCTCGCAATGACCACGTCGTAGGAGGGCTCCAAGACTTAAGCGGGCTCCGACAGTGGACCAAAAAGGGAGAGTTTTCGCAAATAAAGATATTTTTTTAAGCCACTATCCTATGTCAATAATAATATTACGGAAGCTTTTTATTATGATATTTTGTTGTGACAATAGTGGAGGGTTCAAAATAAACGTGTCAAATAAATCAACTGAATAATCTGCGTAAGAATCGTCATATTAATTCTGTACTGATAAGTATAAAGGATTTAAGTCCATATTCTTGATTTTTCAGGAAACGAAAAATAAAATTAAACTGTCTAAAAACAAATCAGAAGAATCGATTAGGGAAAAGGGATTATGTTGATTTATACCCTTTGTACCATTCAGTGATTGTCAACCTTCATTTAAAAACAGGAAAAAACTGAATTAAATATTTTATACCATACATGAATGGTAAATTTCTGATTTGAACCTTTTTTTACCAATCGATTTTCTCAAAGACTAAATGACATAGACTTAAATCCTTTATACCAATCGATTGAGAATATTTTTCTGAGTCTGACTATGTACTTAACTGAAAATCGACATTTTTGGACTTAAACCCTTTATACTTATCAGTACAGAATTTTCAATTAACAATATAACAATCTTCCTAATGCCCTAATTTGTTTTTTGGGAAAAAAAATGTACTTATCAATAAATTAGAAGTAACTAGAAGTGAACTGATAAAAAGCTAGGCACTTATTTCAGGAAAGGCCCCTCGTAAACTTATTTGCGGAAGGGCCCCCCACGCTGTTGACGCCACCACTATATTGAATCAGCCTTCTCTTCTCCACCCCGAAAAAATAGGCGAACAAATTTTTCATAAGCTATTAACATAAATCAGACTTCAGTAAATGATATTGTTACGAGTTTGTAAATAATTGTAGCTATTTTTATGTGAATTCATTCAAAGAGGCTTAGTCAGATTATAATATACTAATTTTCTGCATTTCTAGTTAGTTTTCGCCATAAAATAGCTCATTTTCCGTTAAAAACAAGTTAAAAAGCTTCACCACGGCAGGTAACAGCTTTGGCTCCAAAATTGGCGACTTTTTCGCTCCTTGGAGACATTTTTGGTGACCTTAGAGAGAAAATTCTTATTACCGATATTCCAAATATCTAAGTTCTAACTTGAATATTCTAAGAGTTACTGGAAAATTCTGGATTAATAGACGGGTATAAAAAGCACTCGGATTTCGGCCTTCAGTCAGTTTCTCGCCAATCACCTTGCGATAAAGTGCTCCCGACATGGTCTCTTGCTATTGTTGTTTGCAACCCATTGTTGTGTGTTAGTTCTATAATACAATTTATACTATGAATTTGATGTTTTTAGTTGTTTTTTAAGCTGTGTTTATTGGTGAAAGTGAAGTTGATACTTGGTTTATAGACCTGTAATTTTCTCGAATTTTATGTAAATAAACTTTTAAGCTTCTGGAAGTTTAACCTTTCATTCAGAGACAACTCACGAACCCCAAGTATGCAAAATATATATTTTGCTTTATTTACATGAAATTTTAAACATGCTTCTTTAAATGATCTAGAATTCGTGCTTACACACACCAAGCATGGATAATTATTCCTTTGGTTACACACTTAGTATGTCCAATGGTCTTATTATTTCAACATTTGTTTCCAAAATTCACTTATGTAGCTTTTCAAGCCGGTCTTTTATTAATCTGGTTTTTAGTGTACGCAATTTCATTGATATATTTTTTATTAATTAGTTATTTCACATAATTATTCTAAATAAAGATACTTTATTGTTATTAATCAAATTTGGTGAAGTGGTTACTATTGTTGGAGCATTAATATATATAATGATCCTCATCTGTCATGAACGAATCCGGTTAGTACCGCTTCAAAACAGAAACTTTTGGCAGCCATTTTTTTTTTCGTTTATTTAATTCAACTTAGGAAACATACATATCATTTTCATACATGTTTTGTATCGCACATATTCTTATTTCCTATAAAACCTTGAAAAACTATTCAATTGTAATGTTTAAATCTCTAAATTAAGTATAACGGATCACTGGCTATTATAAACATGAACCTATAAGTAGAATTATGTAACTTCATGATTATAAACAAAGCAAGACCAAATAAAAACAAACAAAAACTGTTGCCATTCAGAAAATACAAATTCCAAATGGACAACTTTTTAATTCCGAATGAAAGATTCTTTGACTGTTTCATTAAAAAAAACGCTTAAAATACTTCTAAAACATATTAAAGCCTTAAAAATCTTAAAATATTTGTAAAAACGCATTAAAGCCTTTAAATATTTTTATCAAACTTTATTGTTTGTTTACATTGTAAGGTATGATTGGCACCGAGTTTAGTACGTAAATGCCAACAGTTGATTTTAGTTTTGAAATTAGTGTAAAATGATAGTTGGGATAGAATGTTTGGTTGGGCAAGTAAAAGTCACCAGTTGAAATGAGTATTGAAATTAGAGTAGTCTAATGTGATAATGTCGAGTCAAGGTAAAATGTTCGGTTGAGAATGAGAAAGTCCCTAGCTGGATCCTGGATATTTTGGCGATGTTGAGGGTGAGATAGCTGGTTGGAGGTATCGAGTAGAGGTGAATTTGGGTTAGCATGGAGTGTCTGTAGTTATTGGATAGTTAGTTAGAAAATTTGAAAACAGGATCTACGATAGTCTTAAAAAAAAGTATTTTGGTAAAATGAAGTGAATCGTCTTTTCTTATTATGAGGACTTTAAATAGGCAAGCGAAGTGATGACGTCACTGGCAGGTTCGTGGATACAAGAAAAATATTTCCTATATTAAACGCCCAATGGATTTTTCGTAAAAAATTATTAAAAATCGAGGGAAATTATTTCCCGAATTTAATCCCCATATTTAGGTTTAGATATGTATTAGTTATCATGTGCATGCGTTAGATTAAGTTGTTTTTGTTCTAAAATTGATAAAATTTGAATTTTAAATTTCAAAACTTTAAATTTCAAAAAACTTCCATATTCCATTGAAAACATAAACATTTCATTTCAAAGGATGATATTACACAATAAATATCCAACTAATATACTAATTAAAAGGAAAATGATAAATATTCTATCATAATTTGAAGTGAAATTTGTTTTCAAATGCCTAAATAAAGTATCTGATATAAGATACTAATATGTTGCAGCGGAATAGATTTGATATCGGTCATCCTTGGCAGAAAAATATATATATATATATCGCCAAATTATCTGGAAAATATAATTTAATTCCTTTCAAAAATCATGGTTATTTTAAAAATTTATATTAAGAGAGTAAGGAATAATATGAAACAATATTTCGCACAACACAAATTACGAAAATATACATGTATATTTTCGTAGTACGTTTTTAATCGCCAAATACAAAAACGCCAAGGACAACAGAGTTTTGAAATTTAAAATTAAAATTTTGTCAATTTGACAGCAAAATAACTCAATCTAACATATGTACATGATAACTAATACATATATATACCCAAATATAGGGATTAAAATCGGGAAATAATTTTCCTCGATTTTTAATAATTTTTTACAAAAAATCCAATGGGCGATTAACATAGGAAATCATTTTCTTACATACATGGACGGTCAGTGACGTCACACTTCGCTTGCGTATAGAGCACTTAATGGAACACTGGGATGTGTTGTTGCTGTTGTGTTGTCGGGCCTATATTTTTTGTCAACCAGCAGTTTTTTTATTGTCATTCATATTTGTTGATCGGGTAAAATTTTTGAAGTGAAAACTTCTTTAGGCGCGTTGAGCACTTTTGGGTGAATAAAAATCATTGAACTCCCATCATCGTCAGCTAACACTTTCCATTTGAAGTGAAAACTTTTGGGTGAAGAAAAATCATTGAATTCGCGTCATCGTCAGCAAACGCTTTCCATCCTTGTATGATACAAATAATGTATCACACAATTAACTTGCTAATGTGATGTGTTAATAATTATATACTGTATATTGTTTTAAAATCTGGTGCGGCGTTACACGACTTCTCTCATCTCCGGGCACTGTCTCTATTGCAGTTATACCTCACAAAACAGTGAGAAAGCCCAAAGCTCAAAGCTGCCATTTTTCTCACGTTTTTACAATCTGGTGCGGCTCTATACGACTTCTTTCATCTCCGGACACTGTCTCTTAAAGATTGCAGCCGGAAAAGTTGCAGTTAGGCCTCACAGAACCGTGAGAAAGACCAAAGCCTCCATTTTTCTCACGTTTTTACAATCTGGTGCGGCTCTACACGACTTCTCTCATCTCCGGACACCGTCTCTATTACAGTTAGACCTCACAAAACCGTGAGGAAGGCCAAAGCCGCCATTTTTCTCACGTTTTTACAATCTGGTGCGGCTCAACACGACTTCACTTAACTCCGGACACTGTCTCTTAACGATTGTATCCGGAATCGTTGCAATTAGACTTCACAGAACCATGAGAAAGACCAAAGCCGCCATTTTTCTCACGTTTTTAAAATCTGGTGCGGTTCTACACGACTTCTCCAGAGCTTTCAACCTAATCCGGCAAATTGTTAGTACCGCCCCTTTTTCTTCACCACTTAATTTTTAGAGTATTTTTCTTCTTAATTCATTGTAGATACATTTGAAGAGAATTTCTCTAAAAATTAAGTGGTGTAGAAAAAGAGGCGGTACTAACAATTTGCCGGATTAGGTTGGCAGCTCTGCTTCTCTCATCTCCGGACACTGTCTCTTAAAGATTGCAGCCGGAAACGTTGCAATTAGACCTCACAGAACCGTGATAAAGGCCAAAGCCTCCATTTTTCTCACGTTTTTACAATCTGGTGCGGCTCTACACGACTTCTCTCATCTCCGGACACTGTCTCTTAAAGATTGCAGCCGGAAACGTTCCAGTTAGACCTCACAAAACCATGATAAAGGCCAAAGTTGCAATTTTTCTCACGTTTTTACGATCTGGTGTGGCTCTACACGACTTCTCTCATCTCTGGACACTGTCTCTATTACAGTTAGACCTCGCAAAGAACGAAAATTATAAAATATCGAAACACATTCGATTTATAAACAAAAATTGAAAATACATTTAAATGATCACGTGGTAACCATCATGATCTAAACATTGTTTTGAAGATTTATCGTTCACATTCCGTCATTTTTGACGGGTTATATACTAGTCTATATAATATTTATCTAACGTGGTCCAGTCACAATTAAATTTTGTCGAAACGATACGATAGTGATGTAATTAATAAAATACACGAGGATAAAAAAAATATTTATAAATGGACAATATTTCGGCACGCGGATTCAGTTCAATGACCTAATAAGAAAAAATGACGCCATTTGTCCGATGACAATATTTTATGGAAAAATTGTATTTTTCTTCAAGTTGTTTCTTCAGAATCTTCGCAAGCGTCATTTTAACGCTAGCAATACATTAAAGATATGTACAGAATGAATTATTATCATAAATTGACTAAAAAACGCACTCATAAAAAGTATAATCAAAATAGAAATTTGTTTAAAAAATAAAAAATTACAAAAAAATTACAAAAAAAAATGCCAAAATAATTACATAAAAAGTCATCGCCAACATGACCACAAAAACTTAAAAGACATCATGGGGGTCCTATACTAAAACTGTATTGTCTGCGGAAGTATGAAAACTGGGTCGTCAACCATGAGTTTTATTTCAAAACATTCCTTTGAATGATTTAGGTTTCACTATTGCACAATATTAATTTGATTCTAATAATAATTTGGCTTCTGCGAAATTAAAAATTTAATTAGGTGATGAAATTGGTATAATATTTTTGATTTTCAAATTTTAAAGGTAAATAAGAAATAAAATGCGAAAATTTCGCACGGGTTTGCTAGTATTAAATATTTATATTGTAGCATCAAATACGTCTCAAGTATGCTTTAGTTGTAAGAGCCATACACTTCTGAGGTACAGTCAGGCAATTTTATAACTAGTAATTGAAAATCAATCAAATGAATTTAAATGCATACGCATCCATCTCCCAAAAATTTTATAGATTAAATTAAGACAGATTTGCCTGATGCTATAATTGTGCAAAGATAAAACATTCAAATGAAAGTTCTTTCCTTAAGTAAGTTAATGAGGTTTGACTTTAATTTATTAGAAATGACTCCACATCGGAATCATTAGTAATCAAGCTCAATTAAAAATATCATTTCAAATCTAACGCTAATGGGTAATTTATTACTCTGCAGAGCCGCTAATCGTCCCACAGTCATTTGTTAAACTCAAGAAAAAATCATTTCACTTTTTGCAAAAAGGAATGATATTTATTAGATTGAGATTGTAATTATTTAAAATATAGTTAGTATATATAAAACGGTAAATGATTAGAAATAATTTTTTTAAATATTGTTTTAAGGGGTTACGAGGGTGGGTTTCGCAGACTAAAACAAAAAGTTTATTTATTTATTTATTTATTTATTTTTAGGACGGAGTACTATTAGTCTTAATCTAAGGATTTTTACGATACCAGTTTTATGATAGTTGGACATTTATCGAAATCGAAAATTTATCGAATACATAATTGAATAATTTGAAAGCGATGTTATAATTTGAAAAGAAAAAAAAAGCTGATAGTCCTCCGTACTAAACTAAATTCTGCTTTTGCCAGAATTTCATCAAAATCGTTTTTTCTGTTTATTTCTTTTCTTAGAAAGGAAAAGAAAAGAAAAGAAAAGAAATTAATAATAATTAGCATCGAAACAGACAGTATCGAGAAAGGTTTTTTTTTTTTTTTTTTTTTTTTAACCAAAACTATTTTATCGTTTCAGAACGCAGCTAAAATCTTTGGCAGTTTATTTTATTTTAATTTTATTTTTTATTTAGTTTTTTTTTATCTATTTATTTTTCTAGAATGTTGTGCAGTTTGATTCCTAACATTATATAGTGCATTATGTTTTGGAGTAAAACAAAATTACCCCAGGTCTCTGACGTGTTTATTTTATGCTGAAAAGAAGCAATTTTACCTAGGTACCATGTAAATTGAATTGAACTTCTGAGACACCTTGCATAAATCTTCGAATATTCACCATTGACATGTTTTAATTTATTTTATAAAATCTACGATCGAAACAATTCGCAATTTATATCGACAATGTAAATTTCGGCAGTTATATCAGCTTCGATTGAGAAATATTTTCTCAATCGAAGAGAACTAATTTTAAAAATTATATCCGATAAAAAATATTTTTTCTAGTTATGGATGTAAAACACTTTTATGTGGGTGGAAACAACAGGACAAAATTGATCATACTTTAATTGATTTTAAAATAATCTAATTTCCGCATCACTTCAAAAAATATATCACCTACTTGAGAAAATTTTATCTATCCTCAGGTATAAGTCTCGAAGAATTTCAAACGGTACTTCCATACCATCTGCTATTTTAATGCAGTCTTACTTTAAGTTTTATTTTGATAAAAGAAAATTTTATTGTTGTAAATGACTTTCAAAAATGAAAATTAATCCTACCCCATCATGGGTATCTAAAACAAGGTTTTACCCCGGACTGAGCCCGAATTACCTGTGAACGCTAATTTTTCTCATACTGAATTTTCATCCTTCTAAATGCCTTTAATATATTTTTATTAGAATCGTTGGAGCCGTTTCTGAGAAACCCAAGACTTATATATCCAAGAATAACTTATTTAATAATAAAGACGATAGCAACATCAAAAAAAAAAATTTTTTTTCTTAAGAAATTAAATTTATTGGATATCGATTTTAATACATTTTAAAATGGAAAAGTGAATATACAAGAATTTATTTATTTACTTCTTTTTTTTTTTCTTTGATTATGGTATTTGCTTCTAGAACATTAGAATATTTCCTTTCAATAGAATTGAGATGATCATATACACTCTATAACAAAAAGAAGGACGCACCAAGAAGGAGTTATCCAAATGGGACAAAAATTGGTAGACTTGATGTACATGTGGAGAAAAATATTTGATTACAGTTTCAGAAAATTTGAATGATTTAATCAAGAGAAAGGGCCTCACAAAGTAAACAAGTCAATAATGCGTTGGTCCACTTCTGAACCTTATGTATACGCAGTTATTCGGCTTGGTATTAATTGATACAGTTGGCAGATGTGCTTCTGTGGCAGATGTGCTTCTTAAGGTAACTAAAAGTTGGATTGTTGCATCAGTTATTAACTATAATATTTTTGATAGTTTTCTAGTAATTTTTAGCAATTAGCCATAAAGTAACTTCCAGTTCGCAATTACTAGACTAAAGTATCCAGAATACAAATACTCCTGATAAAGTTACTATCTAGTTTTGCTCGCCTTTAATTGCAGCTTAGTAATTTAAAAAAAGGTTATCGATATTTAGATTTTTTACAAAACAATAAATTTTCATTAGCTGTTATAAAATTTTTCTCGGTAATATAAACTAATAAATTCGAAATTATTTATTGCATGCAGTGGGAAAGTTGTGTTATAGGTATTATAGAGGTAGGTTACATATCTTTTAAAATTGAAATCTGTTCAAATCATCTGATACATTGGCGCTTTCCCAAATTTCCCAATGTGAGTTTTTAATATTTTTGGGGCTAAAAGACGGGGGCTAAAAGACGATACGAAAAGATTTTAACTTTTTAAAGAATGTAAAATACAAAACCTAAAACACAACTTTCGCATCCCACGCCATAAACTAGTGGATCTGCAGATCAAGAGCCTCAACGTCCTATTTGCATGACACATTATTCAAAAGGTCATTTTTATTTATTCCTTATTATATTATATATATATATTAATACGATTGACTTGCTACATAAACAGATACATTCATGAGGGGGGCTGCCGCCCCCTCAACCCTCCACTGTTTCTCTCTTTCTATAACTATCTGTATATCATATTTATGTATTCTTCATAATTGACAATCTTGTATTATTTCTCTGAAATTCATAAATATTTGTACTAATTTCACCAACTTTCATACCCCCTCCCCCTTAAAAATAATATGGTGAGGGTGATTATTATAGTGAGGTCTTAACACTGGATTCATTTGAAGATTTCTACTGGTATGATCTGTTGCATGTTAATAGCTGGGCCTGGCTAACCCATTTGGAAGTTTTTTTTTTTTTTTTTTTTTAACATTCAGTTCAGTCTTCCTTGACATTTTTATAGACATTAATTGTATTCATTTTTTGTGAAATGCCGTTTTGTAGAGTTTTTGTAGACATCTTTAAAGATAATGTTGGTCCAACGCAGCTGCAGCTACCCCATTTGTTTTGCGTTAATTTGACTCCAGCGCGAGGCCTAATTCGATGCAATCGGTCCAATCGGCTAAAACTGATCCTGTTTAAAATTGTTATGCAAACGGATCTTAGTTCATTTATTTTTGTATGTAAATGGTAAATCTTTTTGCTGTTAGTAATTAATTTATTTTTTATTTTATCTTCCTATAAATTTTTGTGTTAAACATCTTGCATGCCTGTTTAATTGGTCTCTTCTATTTAGGTGTATTGGGCATTGAAATCTGTAATTTGCTTGGCTATATGTTTACAGATTTGCACTAGTAGATCTGCAGAACGTCGTATTCGCATCACGCATTATTCAACAAATCATTTTTTTATTTACTTATTCCTTATTATGTAACATATATATGTATATTGATTTGATTGATTTGCCACATAAACAGAAACGTTCTTGAGGAGGGCAGTCGCCCCCTCAACCCCCACTGTACCTCACTTTCTATACCTATCTGTATATCATATATATGTATTCTTAATAAGTGACAGTCTTGTATTATTTCCCTGAAATTCATAAATATTTGTACCAAATTTCATGCAAAAAGATAACATAGCATATTGGAATTATTTTGTGTAACCCTGTAAACTAATTACCAACTCTATGCCCACGCTTTTCAAGAGAAAAGCATTCTTTTAAAATTCTAATAAAATTCCCCTATATTTAATGGGGTGTAACCATGATAAAATAAACTTTTAAGAAATACCGACTACAGACCCTAATATTACGAAATTCTTTTATGTATTCCGGAAAATAAACTACAGTTATTATATACGCTAATTATTAGAATACACATAATTAATTATAACTCATTAGTTTTTCAAACGAATTTAACATCATTTGGATAATTACTGTACGTCATTGGAATTCTTTTGTGTGATCCCATAAATAAATTATTTAGTCTATACATTCCCTTTTTTAAGGAATTAAATTTAGTCTATATATGATTTTAAGCATCTTTACAATGTATGTTATTTCCGTTATGTTCAATGCAGCATAAACGCATTAAACTGCGCTTAAATTAAAAAAAAAAAAAAAAAAAAAAAAATTGTCCATTGGCTGTAATGTCACGAAGTTCTTTTGTGCTTCTCTGTAAACGAACCATTAATATTGTATACACCAGTAAAAACTTTCCCACTTATTCTACATTTTTCATAAATAATTGTTCGAAATTTCACATAATTTGGATGATTACGTGACATTATCAGAACAATTTTGTAAGGTCCTGTACATTAATTAGGAAGCCTAACAGCACATATTTTCTGAAGAATATGTAAGTTCAAGCATCTCCCTAATGTAAGCTAATTTCCTTTTGTTGATTGCAAAGTAATGATGTTAAAATGCATTTAAACGAAATTCCCCCCATATGACGTAATGATAAGAATTTCGAGTGTCCTTGTACACAATTCATAAACAATATAAACAGAAAAAATTATACAGCTATTTCTACACAAAGTCTGAACGCGTGTGCCAATTTGCAAGTCAATCGGAAGACTTTTGCAGCTGCTATTGCGGTACATACAAATTCTTTCCATAGGTCGTAATGATAAGAAAATCTTTGGTGTGTCCCTGTACACGAATTACAAATGGAATACACACCTAAAACTATACAGCTAATTCCGTTAGGTTCATAAATATGTATTCCAAATTGCAAGTCAATAACGTGATTTTTGCCGCCGCTATCATGGTACATACAAATTCTTCCCGTAGGCCGTGAAGATAAGAAAAACTTTGGCGTGTCCTTGTACAAGAACTACGTATGAAATGCACACCCAAAACTATACAGTTTATTACGTGAGACTCACGAATGTGTTCACCAAATTTCAAATCAATAGCGTGATTTTTGCGGCCGCTATCGCGCGACAGATAGACAGTCAGACAAACCTACAGACGGAACCCACAATCTTTTTGAGTCTCAACAGGGAGGCCTCCACTGACGTTTCGTCAATAATTTCGAGTTTATTATTAATTCACTGAGAAAAAATGCTGTTACTGACATCTTGAAACTTAATTGGCTCTAGTAAAAATAATTCCGTGTCTTCTTTATAAATTCTAGTCCCCTTTGAAAGCGAGATCTAAAACCCCCTATTGGAATTATAGAGTGTTTACCTATATTTTCGAAGGGTCAAACTTATTTAAAAATCCCTGAAAATAAATGCAAACACAAGAGGCGAGTTTTAGTAACTGTAATTCGAGTTTATGAGCCAATTCTTGGAAATCAAGCGAGAATTTCTCGCAATACAAAGGATCCATAGTATTGTTTCACCATCTGGAAATGTATAGACTAGAAATTCTGGATCATTTCGTTTATTCAGTTTATTGGCTTATCTTATATGCATGCATCAAAAATCTATGTTTCTTGTTTAATTATTCAGAACGTGACTACTTATTCGTTCTAGATGAAGGCGGTATATATGTTTTCTTGGTGCTTTTAGGAAAATTTGGGGCATTTGGGGCATCGGAAGGTATAAATGAATTCATATTTAAAAAATAAATAAATAAATAAATAACCTAATATAACTAAAACAGAACATTACTACCCTGCGCCGAAAGTAATTTAAAAAAAAATCCCCACATGTGTTTTAATTTATATGTTAAAAACGTTTAAAATTTTTAAATATGCCTGAATATAATACCTAATGAAAAGGCCTTAATTATTTCTGACATAAATATATGTTTATATATCTAAACGTAGAAGTCTTTCAACTATGCATGAATATTCAATTTTAAAATGTCAAATTTTATCAGATCTTTCTTATTCATTTTTTTTTTTTAATTCATATTTTCTTTTTCCTTTATTGTTGCTTTGAAATATATATATATATATATATATATATATATATATATATATATATATATATATATATATATATGTATGTATGTATGTAACTAACATGAAATTCAAGCACAATTGTTTCAGCAATTAATTTTTCTTCTCCTATTAAAAATTGTATCTAACATCATGCATTTCGAATTCATCTAAAATAAAAATAATTAATTCTATTTTTTTTTTTTTTTTTTTTTTTTATCGTTAGTTGAATAAAAAATTGTTAAATCAAAAAGAATTTACACTTTCTTTCCTTATAAATAAATTATTTCTTAATTTTCTTGATTGGATTTGGCATATTTATATATATATATATATATATATTAATATTTTTAACTGCATTTTTATATTTTATTAAACAGAATTAATAATTTCGTATTTTATGATTTTTTTTTTCAGTTCGATTTGTGTTTCTCTATTTAATTGAAATAATTGAATATGTTGTTTTTTATAAATACTGTTTTTCTTTAGTTAAATTTTTACTTCCAAACTTTATTGAAAAAATAATAATAAATAAATAAATAAATTCACTACTCTATTTCTTTTTAATAATAACTTTTTTTTTTCCGCATTGCATTTTTTACATTTCATTAATATATATATATATATATATATATATATATATATACATAGTTGGTTTTTCTCTGTGAATAATTATTATTTTCTTAATTTCTCGCTATTATAATTTTTTTAAATGATTAATGTAATTCTTCAATAGAAGCAAAAATTTACAATTTTCACTTTTTAAAATTAGAGCGGGTGTGGTGATTCATAAGGATTAATTTCAAACAGGATTAAACTTTGCATATCTTCGTTAGATTTTCATGCAAAAGTTGTCTGTATCATATAAAACTATATGTAACTTTCTTATCAGAACATTTTGACATATTTTTATGTTAAAGAAGCTTTCTTTTTTTAAATTACGGATTCTAGTTTTCTCTTAAACGTTTATGACAAGAGTTGGAGTTTCAAATTGAAAGTTCGTTTTCGAATCGTTTATACCAGTTACTAACTTTTAAATGATTTATTATTCTCGTAATTATTTATTATTATTATTATTATTATTATTATTATTATTATTATTATTATTATTATTTTAGCAGTAGCACTTGGTATTGACATAACTGGCTAATGTAGGAACACTCCGCGCAAACACATAAAGAGGAAAAATATACAAGTAACAAAAAAACAGGAACAAAAATAATAATAATAATAATAATAATCTGGTGTGTCACTCACACGACTTTCTCTTACCCTGAAATTTAATGCTATAAATACAGGTTGGAGATTAAGAGGTAAGATAACGAGTACTGTTATGTAAACCTGTGTTAAACAATTCAAATAGAAGAGTTTTATATGATAATTATATCTGTGTGAGGAAGGCTACCACCCCCTTAAACCCCCGTTTCATTAATTCACCTACATTTATATAGAATTTAAATCTGTTAGTAAAATTAAAAGTTCACTTAAAATTATTCAGACAATTTTTACACGCAACATTTCTTGAAACTTATCAATCTTGATCAAACTTTTCCAGCAACAAACTCATATTAACTTCATAATACAACATTTGGATCTTCTAAAATTATTCTTTTTTAAGTCACTCTAAGAGACACAGACAAAGATCAAACGTTAAAAAATTTGACTACAGTAATCAGGAAGTCGTAAAACGGGTAAATATGCAAAAAAAACAAGCGATGTATACATTATTTACCATATCTCTATCAGGAATTCCTTTTAATTCCCGAACATCTTTCTTGGAAATGGAAAAATATTATTAATAAAGCACATCCACTAACAACGGAAAAGAATGTTATCGCTTAAATATTTGCAGCCCTGTATATCTTTCGAAGATTATATACAGACCACATGGTGCACCTAAATATTATCCTATAGCAATAATACATGGCCCAGCCTGAAATACACTTCCATCAATTTTCAACTATTGTCGCACTTTTATCTAGTTCTTTTGTGTAGCCCTGTAAACGGACAGTGAATGATTTCTGTACCCTATTCTACATGAGACATGTTTTTACGCACATAAAATATATATATTCGTTTCATTTGGTTTAGTGCGGTGTATAGATGTTAAACTGTACTTACCAGCACTTTTCCCCAATACACGTAATGCATTTGAATTCTCTTGGGCGTCCCTGTACCCGAATCATTTGTTTCATCTCAACGAAAAGCTTAGTATAGCATCCCTATATCATACACATTTAGAATATCAAGTTTGGACATTCTGCTGCTATTTGTTCTTGAGCTATGCTGATAGCACACACACAAACAGACACACAGACCATTCGCTAAAAACATGATTTCGGATTCAGGGGACCTCAAAACATGTAACTATAAAAAAAAAAAACTCACGTTCGAAAATTTGACCCTAAAACAATACTTTCTCCGCCTTATGGGTAAGAGAAAGTAAAAAAGATCATAATAATAATTAAAAAAAAAAAATTAAAAGTTCGTGAGTGAGGAGAGCTTATAGCTGTGCTCTAGTCCAACAATACCTATCATTATCTATTAAAATATTTATATATTAAGACTTCCCGTGTAAGATATTTAGCGTTCACTAATTAATTATTTCTGTATAGGACACCGTTTAGGTAAAAGAGAATTTCGAACCTGTTCAAATAACCAGCAAGACAGTCATGATCCAGTTTAAGCCTGAAGGCAACTTATTTTGCATCATTTGTAAATGATCAGGTTTTTTTTTTTTTTTTTTTTTTTTTTTTCAATTTAAAAACTTCTCTCTCGATGAAATGTTTTCAAACATTGGGTTTTTAAAGAATTGAGTTTTCTTCATGTTATTCAGTGAAGATTGATTTAATACAACATTTAGGGGGCCGATAACAAATTGAGCAAAATCAATAATGTTTGTGATCACCCTGTATCTTTAAATGAACGAAATGAATTGTAACTTTAGTATATGTTAGTATAGATCCAGTTCAATATTTGGATGAATTTGTGTGACGATAGCATATTAAATAAAAATTAAATTTCTTTACTTTTTTCACTTTTTTTTTTTTTTTTTTGTGTGTGTGTGTGTGTGTGTGTGTGTGTGTGTGTGTGAATAATGAAATGAAATAATGCTGTCTCTGTATAATTCACTGCATTTCTTTTCTTTCGTTCTTTTTTTTTTTTTTAACATATTTTAAAATACTTCGGATATATGTAGTTTTGCATAAAACAATAGAGTCAAATTTGAACTCATTTATAAATCTTCTAATTTCGCACTGATAATTTTTTAACAATACAGAATTAGACATTTCTATGAATCATTCCATATTTCTAATTATGGCAAGAAAAATACTTCATTACCTAAAACTCTTATAGAGAATCGAGTACATTTTATCCATCGTTATTTTAAAAAGTAGGTAGGAAAGAATTATAAATTGAAGCTGTAAGAGATTTTTCCAATTAAAACAATAATATTAATAATAAACTTTTTCCTTTCAGATATTTTCAAATGTGTAAAATTATTACTTAGCTGTACATTATAAATATAGACTATATTATACAGCCCTAAATTAACTAAAAAATTCAACAGTAAAATATAGGCATTAGAAAAAACAGGTACTAGATTCTTTTTCTTTCTTTTCCTTTTTGTTTATTTATTTATTTATTTATTTTTATTTTTTTATTTTTTTATTTTTTCAAGCAATTATGCAAAAATATTCATCGCCAAGTAGTGAGAAAAATTTAAATTTCGCAAAGGGAGTCATATATTAAAGCTGTAACGTAAAATGTTCTAGATAATACGATTTTTCTTTCTATTCAAAAAAAAAAAAAAATTATTAATTTTAAGCATATTATTTCATTTAAAAAAAAGAAATGTGGTATTAAATAGTATGTATTTCAATTTGCCATTGAATATGGGAATTTCTATATATATATATATATATTTTTTTTTCTGTTCTTGTCTTGTGTTATGCACTACTAATATTCCTATCCATGTGAAAGGCAAAGCAGTGATTAAGCGGGCAAAGCCTTGCAGGGGTTAATAAGTGAAGCTAGCCGGGAGTTGGTGAACGGAGCGAGCAGGGAGCAGAGCTGCCTAGATGTTTTAAAAACAAAACTGTATTAGATCCTTTTTTTTTTTTTTTTTTTTTTTTTGTGGCTAATCAAAGCAAAAATTGGTTTGATTAACTGAACATAGCAAAACTGCGAAATTGTCAAATTAAAACTAAAACTAAAAATCAGTCAATAAAACAAATTTATTTAAAAAAAATAAAAACTTTTTTTCTCGGCGCAGATTTTGGTGCTGGTGTGAAGTTAAGGCAGGTTAATAAGTGACACTTGGGTCCTGGTGCTAATAATGTCTTCCATTTTTTTTTTTTTTTTTTTAAGGACCCTAGCCCGTATTTGTGCAAATTTCGGAGAAAACCCAACGGCCAGGCTAACGAGCGTGACTTAGTATATTAAACACGGTTTTTTCCGTCTATCATTTTCGAGAGCAGAACCTTTTAGCCACTGGTGGAGTCCGTTATGATCAGGAAGATAAAACATTTATTATTGAACATATATTTCATTTTGAGTATAATTAAATAAATTGATCTATATACAGGGTGATTATAATTAAAGTTACGATTTCAAAACGCTATAATTTTAAAACTACCCATCAGTGCGATTTGATATTTTACCAGAGCAATCGTGAGGCAATGAAATTTTGTTTGGGGGAGGAAAAAAGTAGTTGCAACATGTTCCTATAGATGGCGCTGTCGGAGGTAATGTCAGAGGAAACGCCTAAGTGGACTCATTAATCACAGGAATGTTGTTAGCAACACAATGGAATACCAGGAAACAATAGACTTCAAGGATGTAGTACATTTTTTTTTCCTGAAAAATACAAGAATACTTATTTACAGCGGAAACAGTCATAGTGAAAAGAGAGCTTCATGAAACAAATACTTTACGGATAATTAACGGCACATTTCGGAACTTTATTTTTTTTCCTTTAGCCAAACAAAATTTCGTTGCCTCACGATTGCTTTGGTAAAATATCAAATCGTTCTGATGGGTAGTTTTAAAATTATAGTGTTTTGAAATCGTAACTTTGATTATAATCACCCTGTACATGTACTTATATATGTAAATTGTATGAGATTTAAAAAAAAAAAAAAAAAAAAAAGCTACAAATGCATTAAAGTTATATTTCTTCGAAAAACACGCATGACAGTTTAATGACATTTCTGGCATTCTTTAAAACTTACGACATCATTTTAGGAAAAAGTAGGCCACTTTTGCCTTTTTATCTGAGAGCATATTTCTCAAACTTTTGCATAAATGTCAAATAATTTTGATTCATGCTAAGATTCTTGCAAAAAATAGCGACAAAAATATCACAAAATGCCTAAAAATGTCAGTGCAGATAAAGAATTTCAAAAAAATTTTGATATTTACATAAATACATGCTACATGATTGTAAGGAAAGCATCTAAATAATTAACTAAGAGATACGTCAGAAAAAAAATTATTAAAAACGAGTTTTCATAAAACTTAATATAGAAATGCTATTTTTGATAGTCTAAATCGAAAAGAAATTTCCTCAAAATCAGAAAAATAAATGTTTTGTAAAAGGGAAATACCTTATAAAAAATATTGTACTTTATTTCAAATATAAATCATATTGGGAAAATAATAATTAACCGTCAATGACGTCAAACTGCAGATTATTTTAAAATATATATTTGTGTAAATTTTTGTCATTTTTACTTTGTCTTAATTACATTTGATAGCAAAGTACTGTTTTTATATCAAATATTCACAACTGATTTTTTGCTTTATTTACACGTTTTTACAAGTTTTTAGCAATTGGTCTGTGCCTCTGTCTATGTACTATGTGTCTATTGTCTGCATAACTCAAGAAGAAATATCAATAGAAAGTATACACTCGCATTCTAAATGTGTATCATATGAGGATGCTTCTTGGAACTTTTTATTGCAAAATGATTCGTATACAGGGTCTTCCAAAAGTGTTTAAATACATTACACCAATTGTTGAAATTTCTGGTACATACAGATTGATATATTAAGACAACACTAAAAATGAAATGAACATTTATTCTTCATATACACTAAAGCATGTTTCACATAAACTATGCTATGAAAAGTATTTATCTTACAATTACAAAGCAACACAAGAATTCCGATATATTACTGATATGTTTACAGTTCTCTCAAAGTTCATTTCGAATTGTGTGATCTATTATTATTATTATTATTTTGTGCGTTTAGTTATTTTAAGTATATTGTTTGGTAGGTATATATTTTATAAATAATATATAAGGCTAATAAAATTAGCCCAATAAATTTCAGAGAGTGCTGTAGGCGAAATTTTTCTGAATAATTTAAATAAATTTTTAAATTGTATAACGATCTTATTTGTTTTATGAATTTAGCTCGAATATTCAAATAGGGTTTGTTATGGTGATAGCCCTCTTACACAGAAATTTTTGTCAAATAATAAGCTTTTAAAATGATTTTGAAATGATGTTTAAAATGATTCTTTAATTTTCAGATACAGTGTCTCTATAGTGTTAGCAAAATTATTAGGGATTTTTATTGATTTATTTATTTATTTATTTTCTGACGCTTTTTCTATTAAAAAAAAAAAAATAAATAAAATAAAATAAAATGAATAACTAAATAATATAAATACTGAATAAGATGACCTTAAACTTCGGACATGCAAAGAATATTTACAGACTCGTATTTTTCATTATCAATTTAGTCACGAGTGCAATTAAGGGACCAACCACAAACTGGAAAAAAAAAATACTTTGGATTACCCTGTATATAATTCTTAATTTGCTTATAACAAGAATGGATTTAAACAAAATTTTACAAAACTTTTAGAAAACTCAACAAACTATTAGAGAATAGTTATTCTGAAACATAAAATGCACTCGCTAAATTTCTCTGAGAAATGAGTGTTTGTAGTAAATATTTTTTACCGCGAATAGAATTTTTTTATAACATATGTCGAAAGACTGATATGTTGGGTTATGTCAAAAGTTCATTTGAATAGAGTAAAAATTAAGCAAATTTTTGGAAAAAGAATGAGAAGATTTTAGATTTTTTTCAGAGTTGAAATTTCATAAGGGGTAAAACAAGTAATGTAGTGAATTTCCGAATCCAAAAGTCCTTATTTATGAAAAATCGAGTTTGAACTCACAAATCATAAAAAAATAAATAAAATTTCGTTTGAGTTACAAGACCACAAAGGATTTTTCAAAAAAAAAAAAAAAAGAAGAAGAAGAAGATTCGAAATACGGTTTTAAAAATTGGATCACTACATTAAATACGTGACATGTGAAAAAAAAAAAAATATGAAATTTCCACCCTGGAAAATATCTAAAATCTAGCTTTTTTTTTTTCCTTTCTTTTGCTAATAATTTGCATAATTTTTACTCTATTCAAATGAATTTTTGACAGAAGTTTCCCAATATATCATGCTTTCAAACTATGTAATAAAAAATTCCTTTCTTTTGCGTATGCGCAATGAAAAGATATTTACTGCAAATACGCATATCTCAGCGAAAATTACTGTATACATTTTACGTTTCGGAATAATAATTCTTTAAAGTGATTCTCTAATAATGATTCTCTAACATGAAATTATATATTAAAGTTACAAAACATTTCTAGTATTTTATGATGCACAGTAATCCAAAATATTTGCGTTTTGCTTCAATTTATGGTTTGTCCCTTAATTGCACTCGTGACTAAATCGATAGTGGAAAATATGAGTTTGTAAATGTTCTTTGAATGTCTGAAGTTCAAGATCATATCGTTCAGTATTTTAGTTTTTTTTTTTTTTTTTTAGAAAATAAAAATAATGCCAAAAAAAAAAAAAAAAAAAAAAAAAAGGTAATTTGGACAGCACTGTATGTTACACCTTAAACTGTAATGATATATGTATAGCAATGTTTTGCAAGAGAAAGTGCCACAGCTGATTATATTTTTGTTGGATTCATCATATTTCCTTTTTAATTTTGTATGCAATAAATGATTTTCGTTAGAATAAATAATGGTGAAATACAAAAAATAATCTTTTGTGTCATTCCTTTGGTCTGTTCTCTTACTCTGCATTTCAATACGACAAAGACAGTTTGCAGATAAAGGGATAAGATAAGAATTACTTTAAATAAACCTAATTTAAAAACAATTTAAAATAAGTTTAGGAACTACCCGTTTAAATATAATCCCTCTATTGATAAAGAATTTCAAGAATTTTATTAACTTTCAAAGTTTATTCCAATTTTTTTAGTCAACTTTCATCTGCACCACTTTTTGAGACTTACCAATTTTGATAAAATTGTTCAAGTGGCAACTTCATATAAACTTCCAATAAAATTTTGCATTTCCTACCGTTATTAATTTTTAAGCTATGTTGATAACACATGCACATACAAGTCAACCACTAAAAACATGACTTTCTTATTCACATCGCCTCAAAACGCAATATTATACAAAAATCATAGCTGAAAATTGAGCTTATCAATTAGTTACTTATTAATAGCTGAAAAATACTTTGTCTATTATATGGGTATGAGAAATTATCATTCTTGAGCGGTTTTCGCCGACATGGTAAAATGTAGTAAAGCACCTCCATCAATTACATTCAATAGAAAAGAATGCTTTCGATTAATTTTGAGTATCCCTGCATTTTATATGCAAGTTGTATGCATTCCACATTATTTACTTAAAGTTAGTCCTATATGAAAACACTTAATTCAACCTGAAATGCATTTCCAGCAATTTCCCAGTATAGCTTCATTATAACTAACTTCTTTTGGATATTTGTAAACGAATGATAAATGATTTCCATATCTTATTCTATACACAAACATTCTTTAATGCGTATAAAAAATAATACGGTGAGATTTTTTAAGGACCAAGAACTAGCTGGTCGCCAAAGGCGGCTAGTTAAAAATAATTATAACGGCTTAAATAATGGTTCATAAAAGAAGCATTTCTGCTATTGTCTTAAAAATAAGAAAAGAAACGGGTGTGGAATTTGCATTAGTTTCTCTTATCCTGTTAGTTTTTAAATCGGTTTTCTTTTATTTGTATATATATATATATATATATACTAGCTCACCCGACAAACGTTGTTTTGTCATATAAATTATTTCTAGAGAATATTTTGCTAGAAAAAAATAACTAACTTATTGTAAGTGTGTAAGGATGTGGTATATAAGTGAAACAGGTATGGAGCGCTGTGAACGGTGACTGTGAATTCCGATTATAACGTAAAAGACATAATTACCGAAATTTTCGCTACTTGCTTCTTGCTACTTGCTACTTGCTACTTTCTACTTGCTACTTGTTATTTAAAACCTCCGCTGAATGTCGAACAGCACAAAATTTTATTTCATACGGCAAATATTTCAATTTATGAGAGAATCTCTGATAGCAACGAATTTCACATAAAAATTCCGTCTTTTTTGAATAAGCTGTAACAATCTGGACCGATTTGATGAAAATTTTTATCAAAAAGTTATTACAATATCTAACATCATTACATGTACATTTATCACAATTCAATCAATCGATGCATGTGAGCATGTGTATAGTGTGGGCGAAGTGAAGTGTAGAGTTCGTATTAAATAAAAACTTAAACTCGTTTTAATTAAAGGTGAAAAAATTGAAACTCAATTTATTTTATAACAGGTATATTTTTTTAATCTACAAAAACTTAATTTACCGTAATGCCATTGGATGTACAATATCTTTGGTTAATACTTGAGGAGTATACACAAACAAATTCGAAGGTTTTCCAGCCCTGGAACACGCAGTATATAATTGGCCGTGAGAAAAGCACGGATTTTCTAAATCTAAGCCACAAATTAGGACCCCCTTTGGTGACTTTAAATATTTTAAGCCATTTTTGCGATGAATTGAAATGGCTATCTCAATTGTGGAACTAAAGATCTTGGCGAGAAGCGTCCGAGCTACCTCGGTGCCAAATTTTCCATACAAAAATAAATAAATAAAATATCAGTGACATACACACGCACAAAAGTACGGGACCCCTTTGGTGACTTTAAATATTTTAAGCCATTTTTGCGATGAATTGAAACGGCTCTCTCAATTGTGGAACTAAAGATCTTGGCGAGAAGCGTCCGAACTACTTCGGTGCCAAATTTAAAATTTTGCCAAAGGGATCCGATACTAAAAGTGTTCCATACAAAAAATAAATACATAACATATAAAAATTAGCTACACAAATAAATTTGTAGGTTAGGGTGGTTGTTAATCAACGCGCGTGTAAATTTGATAGAAAATTATATAAAATACTCACTCCAATTCCGCACCAAATTTGCAAAATGTATAGTTTTTTATGCACACTTCAAAACTCTTCAAACACTAATTACATCTTGATGTAATATTTCAATTAGGACACAATTTTTTGTATAACAATAATAACACGAAGTTACAAAACATTTTCCTGAATTTGATCGGAGCAACAACTGTCCGGACAAACTGGAACTACAACAGAATATACGCAAGCGAAGTGTGACGTCACTGACCGTCAGTGGATGCAAGAAAAATATTTCCTATGTTAATCTCCCATTGGATTTTTTATAAAAAATTATTAAAAATCGAGGAAAATTATTTCTCGATTTTAATCCACGTATTTGGGTATAGATATGTATTAGTTATCGTATGCATGTGTTAGATTGAGTTATTTTGGTCTCAAATTGACAAAATTTTAATTTTAAATTTCAAAACTCTGTCTTCCTGGGCGTTTTTTGTATTTGGCGATCAAAAACGTAATACGAAAATATACATGCCAGATGTATATTTTCGATGTATTGTACGAAACTGTTTCATATTAATCATTACTCTCTTAATATAAGTTGTTGAAATAACCATTATTTTTGATAGAAATTAAATATGTTCGCCAGATGATATGGCGATATTTTTTTTCCACCAAGGATGACAGAGTTTTGAGATTAAAAATTCAAATTTTATCAATTTTACAGCAAAAACAACTCAACCTAACGCATGCACATGATAACTAATACATATATATACCCAAATATGGGGATTAAAATCGGGAAATAATTTTCCTCGATATTTAGTAATTTTTTACAAAAAAACCCAATGAGCGATTAACATAGGAAATATTTTTCTTGCATCCACGGACGGCCAGTGACGTCAGCACTTCGCTTGCGTATTATTGAATATTCGATACTACGATCGTAGCGCAGTCTGCCGGATCCAATGTGAAACATTCCAAAATCAACAACAATTTATAAGTGATAAATTAAATAAATAAACAATTTAAATTGGACTGAATTGTAAATCTAAACCATTCTCGAATCCACCTGAAGACACACAAAAAATTTCATTAAACTCTGTCCAGCCGTTTAGGAGGAGTTCAGTGACATACACACGCACAAAAGAAATATATATATAAAGATAAATACAAAGGCACAGCTTTAATATAGACCTCCCCCCCCCCTTGTCGACATTAAATATTTTTGGCCATTTTTGCGATGAATTAACATGGCTATCTCAATTGCGTAACTGACGATCTTGGTGAGAAACATCCGTACTACTTCGGTGCCAAATTTCAAATTTTTCCAAAGTAAAGCTGTTCCATACAAAAAAAAAAAAAAAAAAAAAAACTGTTTTATGATATATACAAAAAAAAAAAAAAAAAATTCTAATAAATTCGAAATTATTACTGTTTACAATTAAGGTGAACACATAAAAGAACCTTTATAAGTTACATATAAAGTATCAATTAAAACGAAAAATTTTGTTTTACTGTAGAAAAGAAAAGTACTACTAAATTAAATAAAAATTTTAAGCTAATACCAGGTATCTCTATGAAAATATTTATTTACACGGGAATATTTTCATAGTATATTAATTTTTTTTTTTCTAATTTTTATTGTTTATCACGCGAAATTAAAAATATTTTATTTCCGGAAAAAAATAAATAAACGTGAATTTTGTTTATTTTGGCATCAAATATATTTTTCTTTTTAATCATTTTAAAGTTAAAATGGAGTTTTTATTTAATATCTTTTGATCCAATTATCCGATTGAACTGAATTGTAAATCTAAACCATTCTCGAATCCACCTGAAGACACACAAAAAATTTCATTAAGCTCGGTCCAGCCGTTTAGGAGGAGTTCAGTGACATACACACGCACAAAAGAAATATATATATAAAGATATGAAAGGGAGGGGGATAGACCTTCTCCAATTCTCCTTCTTTCATTTGACTTTATTATACATGCAATTCATAGATGATTTAAGGCAGATATTTTATTTCAAATTACTCTGACAACTATTATCACAGAATGTTTATTTGGCTTTGATGGAATGTTGGAAAATTACATAGAATAAATGAAAAAAATTAATATAACATACTGAATGAAAATTCTAGATTACAGACACTCCTAGATTACTGTGTTAAAATTCCTTGGCATCACTGGAACAAGGTAAATTTAATTTGGCTGTGATTTTTTATCGTATTCGGCGTTCAAGACATAAAATGTAACAATTTTTTGCAGCTTTTCTGTTGCGATTCAATAGCTAAAATTTTTACCAGTGCATTAAGTAGAAAGTAAATGAATTTCTGTAATTTGTTTCGAGAAAAATCAACGATTAGCACCTAAAACATTTTCTTTGTTAGATCTGTCTACAATATTTTATTCTTTAAATCATAAGTTCAATTTAACTAAATTTAATAGTTCTTGCACATGCTTTCTAAAAATAAATTAATGCAAGGAAACAGGAACATATAAAATTTTGACTGAAGAAATGAAATAATACATGCTCTAAAGCTTTTAGGCAGCTTTCCAGAACCGATTTATAAAATGAGATTGAAAATAAAATTTTATTCCGAGACTATCACATCTTATTTTCAAAATTTTCACATTAAATTATCTTTAGCTTCAAGAAAGATAAATTGGAAATCACATTTAGGATTTGATTTTCTAAAATCGATACTTTACATTCGGGTTAAAAAATATTAGGATATACTTTGAAAAGGTTAGTATTCATTTTAAAAATATTATTATAGTGTTTTGTTTTATAAGTTGCATAAATAAATATACTAATCTTCAATCGGGAATCTTTAGTGGAGAGGACTTTATAATTTATGACACATATTTTTCTTCTTATAACACTGTCATAAAAATTTCTAAATCTGCGTAAAAGGATTCAAAAATAATTATTAAATGTATATATATAATTTTTCTTGTTGATAGAAATATTCATTTTTATTTTTATTTTCTTCTGCATACATAAGGTAAAAGCACCAGTAGGGGGCCCTGTACCAGAAGTGGAAACTTTTTAATTTACCCTCGGAAAATAAGCTTTCTAATCGTTCTGATGGTTCGAGCAATGTTCAGAAAGGAAGTTAGCGATCTCTATTTTTAATGTCTATAACTACAAATAAATCCGGCCGTCAGTTTTAGAATAACGTTACTTTAACTAAAAAAAAATATGCACTTTTTGTGATTTTGCCATTTTTTCTTATCGTTTTCAATAGGGAAATAAAATCTTGTTTGCTTTGCCTCTGCTTATTTTTAACTGATTTCTTCTGCCTTTTGCTTTCATATGACTAAAATAAGTATACAGAATTCATTTATTGTGATGTTTTTTAAATCTTGTATTAACATATAGTATTTTTATGAGTGTCCACTACTGGCACCAAAAAATGTCATAATGACCAGTAGTGGACACTCCTGTACACTACTGGCTCATTTGACTTTTAACCCTTTAACCGTTGCAAACGGCTTTTTCCGTCACTTAATAGTTGAAATAAGAGGCTAATGTGGCAAATTTTGGAAAAATATGATATTTTTTTCTAGAACATAAGATTACTGAATATCCATTGATTTCAAAAACTAATATGCTTTATTCCTACTTCACTTAGTATTGATTTTATGAGTTATTAAACAGATACACTAAAAAACTCGACACGGTTAAAGGGTAATGTCAGATCCAGTAGTGGAAACAGCTCTATAATCTTCCAAATTTAGAGTTGTGTTAAGCATTTTTAACGTTCCTCTAAAACTACGCATAGAGCAACTGGCGACGATCTGGGACTCACTCCTAGGGTGGTAAGGAAACATGTCATCACAATTTTTATCTTCTGGGGAGAAGATGGTTCCCATGCTTTTTCAAATTTAGAAGGCGGAACAAAATGGGAATTCACTTGAATCATGAGATAATCTCGAGACATTTCTTTTTATTCGCGATTTTTTTTTTCCTGGGTATTATATTGGACTAGATGGTTAAGTTCAGTTGGTTGGTTGGCTGTGTTTTACATCGGTCTAATGTTGTGCTATTGGCAATTAGCGACGGTCTAGGTCTCACCCCTAAAGGTGGTCCGGAGACATGTCATCACAATTTTAATCCTCCACGGAGAGGATGGCTCCCCCGCTTCAGTTACCCCCAGAGTTATATGTTAGGTTCGGTTCCGACTGAAACAAAGACATTTAAATAGCATAACTGCGGTCAATATTTAGAGGGTTGAGGATGAGTGGATTTTATGTCGTAGTACTGCTACAGTATGGGCAATTGCCGATGGTCTGGAACTCACCTGAAGGGACAGAGAGAAGATATTTGGTGTGATGACCCCCAGAGGTTTAATTTGGATGGGAATATGGAGGACATTGGTATTTAGATATTTATATCACTCATGATTGTTTTACGCAGGGTTCGAGAGATTGGCGTGACCGTGTTCTCGTTAATAAGTTATGCTCCACTAAGTTATCAATTTCACGTGAAAGACGGCGTGGTGCAAAAATGGGGACCAATCCTTCCGTATAAGATCAAAATGTGACGGTTTGTCTCCAGAACAGTGATGACTCATAAATCATCACCAATACTCAACTACGTACCTTTAGGGCGACGTCAATCCCATTCAACCTCAACCTCCACCTTTACGTCTCTAAATTGCTGAGATTGGAATTATGGGCACTCTAAGTTATTTTCACCCATAGATTCAGCAATAAAAAGACCCTTCCCGATTTTAAATAATAAATGTGCGAATACTAAGACGACCAAATTTTCTAAAGAGAAAAGCCAGAAGAAATTCCTAGTTTGTAACTACAATCCCTACACGATCTAGAATAAAAATTGTGCAAATACTAAGGCGAACAAATTCTTTTAAAGAGAAAAGAGGGGATAAATTAGCACGGCGTCTTCAATTTCAAAGTAAGAAATTGTGACAATTGCAGTACTTAAAAACGTGCACCATCATAAATTTTAAGATTATAAATTGCAACAAAAGTTCTGCTACGGAAAAAAGTTTATGCAGATAAAATAAAAAAATACTACAAAAAAGGGGATGTCCCCATAAAATGGGGACGTTAGGTCGCCTTGATTTTAAAGCAAAATTTCAAAGGGGACCACTACTGGGTTTTAGTGTGTCCACTATGGTTCATTTTAAGCTCTCTGTATTTTTGTTTGTTTTTTTTACGTATATAAAGGCTACAATTAGCAATTTACGTAATACAGTCATATAAAGAAATAGTTAATAAAGCTGCGAAACATTAATTATTTTTCAGGTCTCTAAAATTTAGAAAATCACACAATGAATAGCCAGAAAATGTCCTTAAAGTGTCCACTACTGGTGCTCTTACCCTATTTAATTTTTAAAAATTTTAGACAGCTTGTTTCTAATGTATTTACACATTTCGAGATGTCCTTAACAGGATGGGTTCTTTGTTAGAAAAATTCTGTCTGTATATCTGTGTATGTGTTGCCAAAACATTTTGGATGTTATATCTCATGAATTAATGAACGGAATTCAATATAAATTTATATTTCGTTTGATCTTGACGTAAGTAACTGCTTTGGTCCACAGGCGGTGCGGTCGGCTTGTTTTTCCAAAAATTTTAATGTGGACAAAATGAATGTACACAATGAACGTTATTTGTAACCAATCATTGTGGAATTAAAATAATATAGATGTATAATAGTAATAGTCAACCAAGATAAAATTTTTGTATAATGTAGAAGCATAATTTATTCCTTCTCCCCGGGGGAGGGGGAAGAAAAGCCCTGGGGAATGTAAAATTTCAGTATTAATATTTTTAAAAAAAAGAGTCAGTACCTTTGAAACGAAGATTTTAATAATAAATCTGGGATAATTTGAAACAAAGTTATCAATTATTTTTCTTTTTTTTTTTTTTTTTTTAAAAGAAAAAAAAAAAAAAAGGAAGAAAAAAAGAAAAAAGCTTTTAACATGTTGCTTGTAAAGCACAAAATTGATTTTCTTTTGACATTTAGTGTTATACGTTTTCTGAGATTAAAAAATCGTATTTTCATAAGTAATAATTTTAATAAATAGTTTCAACAATATGAATTTGTATTAAAAAAAAATATAGAGAGAGAAAAGTTTGGTGATGTTACAAGATACTAGTTAATTTTTTATTGCATTTCGAATTAAAATAATTAAAAAAAATAATAATAAATACAGAATAAAGTTAAGGATCATGATTATTTATTTTTAAATGCACGTTATTTTAAATTTACAGAGGCTTCAAATAAACATTTCAGTAAATTTACAGAATTTTTTTCATGTGTATTTGCTAAACATTTTAGGGTTTTCATGTAATTTTGTTTAATTTTTGTCTGAAGTACTGGTATAATGACAGTCATGAATTGTTTACTATTTAAAATGCTATAATACATATAATTTTGTATCTAAAGTAATCATCTTTAATAAATCATAATGTATTTACATTGATACAAATACAATAATACATCAATATGCGATGTACATTACAGACCTTTAAAATATCCACTAACATCGAATCCGCAATGTATTTTCTATGTTATTATTGCTGGATGACCGTGTCAAGTAAATTGAGTTTGAAAACTTTTATTGAATTTCGTATTGATATTTTAATTGAAATTTATTTTTCATGTCTATTCCAAAATATCTGAATTAATTCATGTGTCTCTTTGAAAAAATTACAGATGATACACACAATATTTTCAAAAAATAATTTGATACAGTGAATCGCTCTAACAAACAACGTCAGTTTCATTTTGTTGTATTGGCCCCCATCAGTGAGCGATCGCTCTCAAAGCTAAAAGATTGGAGGTGACGGGTTCGATCCTAGGCCACGATTGTCAATCTGGCTATTCGGAATTTCCATATCTTTCTCCAAATCTCGCGTGAAGATAGACTAGAATAACCTGTGAAAGACACCATGGAAGGCATTCCACCTAGGCCAATGAGCAAAGTGTATTCATTCAGTCTTAATCCACGCTGTTGTATTTTTCATCTTCAAAAGTACACAATAAAACATTCCTATTAAATAATTACCGCTCTTAGATCTAATTAACTTTACGTGAATTCTTTTATCTAGCCTTGAAAGTGAACTTTTAACTTTATGCCCTATTTAAAATTACTACTTTATGATTTCTATTTTTTCACAATCTGACTAATTGATTAAAATGGATATAGTATAAAAGCAACTTTTTAATTGATTATATACACTGAGAAAAAAAATATATACCGCTTTCATCTAGAACGAATAGGTGGTCCTTTCCTAAATCCCTAAACCAGAAATATAGATTTCCGAGCTATGAGTATAAAGCACGCCAATACACAGAGAAAAAATTCTATAACTGACATCTAGAATCTAAATTGTGGCTTTAGAAAAAATAGCTCCATGTCATCCTTATAAATTTCTTTTAAAAAATTTTCTAGTCCCCTTCGAAAGCGAATTCTAGATACCTCTATCAGAATTCTGAGCGTTTACCTATACTACCGAGGATAAACCTATTTGAAAATATCTCCAAATAAATGTGAATACAAGAGGCAGGTTTCAGCAGTTATAATCTTCGTTTATGAAACAAATTCTGGAGAATCAAGCGAGAATTTCTCATAATATGAAAGATTCAGAATATTCAGAATATTGTTTCACCATCTAGAAATGTGTAGATTAGAAATTCTCGACCATTTCGACTATTCAGTTTATTGGCGTGCCTTATGCGCATAGCTCGGAAATCTATATTTCTAGTTTAAGGATTTAGAAAATGACCATTTATTCATTCTAGATGAAGGCGGTACATTTTTTTTCTCAGTGTAATTATCGACAGATCTCCAATTAAAAGTTTTATTTATTTATTTATTTATTTATTTATTCAAATTTTAAAATGTGACATGCATTTTTAGAATTTAAAATTTAAGACATCAATTCAAGTATTAAATTTGCTTATAACTGTTATTCTTTTTGATTTAATAAATAAAAAAATAGAACGAAAATTTAACCTTAATAAAATAAATAAACTATTTTTAGATATGAATTTCATGCATTTTGATTACCATGTCTTTAACTGAAATTTTGCACTATTATCCTCCTTGATTTAATAACTAAAAAATTAGGACAAAAGTTTAGTATTATATTAAAATAAATAAATTGCTTTTAGATATAAATTTCATGCATTTTGATCATCATGTCTTTAATTGAAATTTTCAATCTCATGTCTCTTTTTCCTGTAATTGCTATATAATAAACTTTGCTCATACAATCTTACAATACCTAATAAAATAAAAATAATTGACACTTTTTATATAAATAATAGAATAAAGTTTAAGAATCAATTTAAAATTCGTGTCATAATTACAAAAGGAGCATCATTCGCTTATAAAATATTTTTTATAGTTTCTAATTTTCTTTGCTTATACCTTTCATATTCAAATTAACCTACACACTTATCTGTAAATTTATCAAAAGAAGCAAAAGCATAAAATAAAATAACTATTGTCTATTTTGAAAAATATTTAAACAAACTCTCATTAGCAACAGCTGTTTCTGAAATTTTTGCAAATTAATTAAAATATAAAAATTTCATCTTAGCCAAGTGTTAAAGTAAATTATTGAAACAATATAATTTATTCAACATCATGAAAAATGGAGTTTTTCTCAGTTAAAAACAAAATAACCTGTATGCTTTAAATTAAGTTTTCAAAAATTTCTACTAATTATATACAGCCATAAATTTTCTTTGCTTCCTTTTATAAAATATCAGAAAAATAATAATTGTTATTTTCTGACTACTATATTAAAACATGAAGTTTGAAAATTTTGTGAATTTAGATCCAATTTGCTAACGATATTTTTTTTTTTTTTAATGAATTTTATTTTAAAATTATGTAACATTCATTTGGATCAAAATTTTAAAGTTTTAAGAAAATTTTCCTAGATCTTTTTTTCAGTTTATTTATGAGATAGGTTAAATCAATGTCTGATGTTTGGCATTTTCTTTTTTCTTTTATATTTTAAACCAAATTTCAAAACTTTTAAGTAAAATTGTATCCCATTATTTTAAATTAACTTTATCGTGTGACAAAAAATTCTATTCAAAGTTATTATTCATAGCATTATTCGTAACGTTTAGCAAAAAGTGTAAGGCATATTTTTCTATTATATATATACTAGTCGAGTCGTATTAATCCTGGACGATAGGACCCATGCCCCAGCCCGCCCGGTTCCCGCTGTTCAATGTATTTTTCTAGTCAATTTTGTCCCCTTATTACTTCCGGTGTGATTTTTTTTTTTTTTTTTTTTTTTTTAACACACTTGACATTGTGAGTTTTTTTTTCCTTTTCTTCCCATGCTATTTCTATGTGGTTTTTTAGCCTTTTCCCCCCTCTTTTTCTACATTCTAAAGTGGCGGTGGGGTATACTAGGCGAGTCGTATTAATCCTGGACGATAGGACCCATGCCCCAGCCCGCCCGGTTCCCGCTGTTCAATGTGTTTTTCTTGTGAGTTTTGTCCTCTTATTACTTCCGGTGTGAATTTTTTTTTTTTTTTTTTAACACACTTGACATTGTGAGTTTTTTTGCTTTTCTTTCCATGCTATTTCTATGGGGTTTTTAGCCTTTTCCCCCCTCTTTTTCTGCATTCTAAAGTGGCGGTTCGTAAATTTCCAATAACTTGCGAAATTTTTATATTGAAAAATTCATAGTCAATAATATTCATGCCAGTGTTCTATATAATATTTCAAAAGTTGTCTGACAACTTTACGATGAAAATATCTTTCAAAATTGACGTTTATGTGAAATTTTGCCGTATTCTGCCATGTTAAGAAATTCGTAAATTCCAAATTACTTGCGAAACTTTCAAAGTAGCATGTTTGTAGTTAATGATGTAGTCTACCCCATCATGCCACGTTTATTATTATTATTATTTATTTATTTATTTATTTTATGAAGACTTATACCAGAGACATATGGCTTAACCCTCTGTAACTCATGACCTTTAATATTTTTGTGTTTATTTGTTTCGTAATAATTGGAAAAAAATAAAATACACGTGTTTCAGGTTTTTTTTTTATTTCTCATAAATTTCGAAAAAACAACTGTGAGTGTATACGACAGGCTACAGTGCGTGATTACGTTGTAGAACCGATTCTTTGAATTTGAACCACGATCGAACGGTATGTTGCCTACAGTCTACAGTATGGTACAGAGGGTTAATGCGGATTTTGGGCCACTACAAAAATCCATGCCTGGACAGGTATTCGAATCTAACACCTGGCATGAACCATTCCGAAGCTAACTATTCTGTTAACATAGATGGCCTCATACTATGGAAATTAGAAACTTAAAAAAAAAATCGTTTATGACTTTCGATCTCAGTTCTTTTTTTTTTTTTTTTTTTTTTTACGTTTTTACCCTTTTTGAGGAGTGGGGAATCCGAAAATAACAAATTCGTCCGTCAATAAGACAGTCAGTTAGTTTGTTCATTATGTTGATTCAATAAGTGTATTTATCGAAAGATAAGTGACACCACTTTAATTTTTTTACATGATATCCCATATATCTCACGATATTCTATATACATACAGGATATCCCATGTACATACACGATATTCCATATATCTCATCATGTATTGGTTAAAATTTCACTGAACTCAATATCTAAAATTGTTGTTGTAACAAGCTGTATTGGTTAAATTTTTGTGCATGTCAATCGGCAGCTAACGTTATTATTTAGGATAAATAGAAGAAAGTTTTTTGGTGATAACTATCAAATACTAGTTTCTTTATTTTATGAGAATTTTCGTATTTTTCATTCCGAATTTCCGCTTTTAACAGTTCTATGTCGTCTAGTAAACGCTCACCAACTTTTACAAAAAAAAAAAAAAAAAAAAAAATGAAGATGAAAATGAAAATTGGTGTCAGAAGATTATTTAAAATACTTAAGTAATTGTGTAAGCAGTTTTTTTTTTTTTTTTTTTTTTTTTTAATCACATTGGAGCTAGACTATGGGCAATTAGCAACAATCTGGGACTCACCCCTAAGAAGGCATGCCCTCACAATTTTAATCCTCTACGGAAGAAATCACCCCCCGACTACAGTGACCCCAGAGGTATAACTTATGGAAGGCATTGCGACCACCATAGATTTTACGTGCACCAGTCATCATTGTGCACACAAAGGTCTCCGATTACCTCCCGCAGTCTTCCAGTACATACAAAGATAATTTTATTCCTGGCATTTTGTAATTAGAAAAATATATTTTCGATTCCACACTCACACATTTAAAAATATAAGTAGAAAATCGAAGAAATACGTGTATTAAAGTATTAGATTATTTATCATGTATGAAGTTTATGTATAATAATCATACTTTTTTATTTAAAATAGTAGTTATATTTCAATCGCAAGGTGAAATAACCACCGTTTTAATATATTACAAAAAACATGCAGTGGAAACACCACTATAATTTTGCTCTTTTTCAAGCCGATCACAGAGTTAGGCAACAAATTTGTCGTTTATATTTGTAATGTTGTCTACATTTGTTGACGATATGGCAACAACTTTTGCTATACCACCTTCTTGATGTGGTCTAATGAATTCTTCATTAAAAAATTCGTAAGGTATTTGAATTAACAGCTTTCATAGCATAGCAGAATAAGGCAAAATTTCGCATAAAATTAAAATATGAAAATTATCGCTTGAAAAATAGCAGGTAATTACTTAAGAACTAAATTACGAAAATAATAGAAGTAAAACTGCGTATCAAGTATGGATAAGGTAAATTTATATTAAAAAAAGGTTGAGGTGATTTAGTGGGTGAAACATTTCAGTCACATATCGTGTCGGTCGATTGACTGAGTTTAATGCTTTTAAAATGAATATAATTCTGTAGCAGAAATTTATTAAAACAAATATATAAAAGAAAACTGAGTAGAATTCATCTGTTTGTTTACAAGTTTTATTATATATTATCAAGGCATTTGCCTTTTCCTTTCATCTCGGCCTTAATATTATGCCATTTCGAATGCTGCTTTAAATACAGTCGGCAGCAAAATTATTACAGCGCTAGCAATAATTCCTATGTACAAAAAGTACACTTAATACTGTTTTGTTAAATAAGTCCTTGTCTAATCATGTTCAGTCTAAGAACATAATTCGACAAGGATTTATATAACAAAACAGTATTAAGTGTACTTTTTGTACATAGAAATTATTGTTAACGCTCGAATAATTTTGCTGCCGACTGTAAGTCATATAATGTACTCCTTTAAGCGAAAATCTAATGGCTCTGGACCAACAAATGAGATGGAGGAGCTCTTCTTTTTCGAAACGTCAAACATCTTAGATGAAATGTCTGAACGCTTAGGCATCAAGTAAAGAGTAATTTTATTACTATCTGAGAGTTGACAAAACGAAAAATGACATTTCCAAACAAAGCAGAAATTTAGAACATTCTTATACGTCAATAAAGCGGCTGGACTATCCCAACAAATATGAAGGCGTTTATTCTCATACATTTTATCTGTATAGATATTGGAATATATATATAAAGAATTGAAATAACTAATGGCTGCTTCAGGACAGCATCTGCAAACATAGAATTTTGATGTATTTGTCTGTTTTTAGAAAATTTTCCAAGAGTACTGGTGAATATCGGGCTTTGTCACTAAATTTAAATCTGTAAAATATCGAATAATTTTCTAGACAATTTTAAAATTTCATTATTCACTGATCAGAACTCGAATAGCTAAGAGATTCACTCGCAACAAGTTCTGAATCTTCACGAAAAAAAAATCGCAAAAGAAGAAAAACAAATCTAATTAATGTAATGTTTTGTTAAGGGCGTCTTATTTATTCAAAATATCCTATAAAAATCAAATGAACGCATTATACCATCCGTTCTTTTATATTTTTATGTTTCATGTAGATTTTATCTTTTCCACCCTTTTACAATTGCGTTATTAATTAAAATCTGACAAAAGCAAATAATTCTAATAAAAGAATTTTGCAATTTTTTTTTTTTTTTATTCCTCTCAAGTTTTTATCTTTTGACGTACATATACTCTATTTAAATATGTTTAAAATTTTTAAAACATTGATTCTACTATTGTTTCAATTGTTTTATTTACAGTTTTTAAATAATATATCAATAAAGATTATAATTAAATAACTAATCATGTTCGTAACTCATAAAAAAGTTCTTTGTCATCGTATAGTTTTAAAATTTTGTTTCCATTGTAAATGAGAATAAGCGTTATCTTTGTAATTAAATGAACAAATACTCCAATTAAGTTAAGAGCGTTCTGCACACAAAAACATTTCGTTACTTTCAAAAGAGATTGTGTGCAATAGATATTTGTATCGCATTTATAAAATATTAGCAAACAATAAACAATTTGCACGTTTTCTGATTTTATTCTTATATAATAGAAAATGAAAAGGTAAGAAAATAAATACATACATTTTCTTTATTTGAAATCTAATGACTAATTTATAACAATTTTAACATCGCACTATTTACTCTAGCGAGAAAACGCAGTATAATATATCGTGAAGTCACTCTTTATGACAACAAACGGAAGTAATCGTTGTTTACATTCGATTTCGTGCTTTGCATTGCTTCTTGAATCAGTGAAATAGGTTTTGTATGTTATAATAATGACGGATATTAAAAAATTATAGTATAAATATTGTATTCTACCATTTTGCACTAATACAACGGCTAATGCTTCTCAAAAGTTATTCTTTAGCGTTCCACAGGATCCCGTTTGTTTTGTTTTGTTTTATTGATAACATATACATCAGATTTGTATGCTTGACTTATAGTCCGCTTGTAAATCTTCGTCAGATAACGACAGATAGTACATGACAGAATTACAATACGAAGAATTGGAGAAAACACCCAGGGCCAGCGCGGGAATCGAACCCGCTCTCCTACGCTTGAAGACGATTAGCAGTGTGGTGACATATCCACTCGGCCACGGAGGGCCCCCACAGGATCCTATTAAACGAAAACACTGAACAACCGCCATGAAAAGAAAACGTTTGAAAATAATGATAATGGAAAATGGTGATAATGATATTGAATGATTATAAGATGAAAAAGAAATGCTCAGAAATCACATAAACGATTAATAATTACGAAAGTTAAAACGAATTACTACTTACTAACCAGGCTAACAAAATGTAAACATTGAACATCATAAAGTGTGACGTCAGGCAGCGTTTTGAAGTCACGTGATTTTTGGTTAATTTTAAACTTAATTTTAAAATTAATGAGAACTTTTTTTGCATTTTTAATAAACTTTTTGAAATTTATGGGCCTAAAACTACCAGAAAAATAGGATTTTGCTCAAATCCCCCGTGTGTGCAAGTTCCTCATTAAAGTAAATCTAAATTTAAAAGAAAAAAAACTAATAATAATAAAATAAACAGCTGTTACTTAGAGATTCAATATTATAAATGTATGATATCTACATAATAGGAAAGAAAATTAATATTTCGAGAATGAATAATGATATACGTATATATATATATATATATATATATATATATATATATAATATTATCATTATTTTTATACAATGAAATATACCCTACTACCAGTGCTCGATATCCTCACAAAAAAATAATTGATTGGGAGAAAATAATAGCATGCAAGTAATTAACATTGCGATTGTTTCTCTAAATTAATAATTTATTCCGTAAGATAAAAATCCAAACAAATTATTCATTTATCAGTGCGAGAATTAAAAAAAAAAAAAAAAACATAGGTTATCTGAATTAAAATAAAGTCAGTTTCAAATTTATTTAAAGCTGCAATCTTATGTTTCTGTGCATTTATATTAATTGCATTTCCATACGAGAAGAGATTTAATAATAAAAATTTGTTTGTATTAGGTTGATTTCTTTAGAAATCGACCTATTGCAATCACTTCGTTTATCTATCTATATATATATATATATATAGATATATATATATATAGATAGAATATATATATATATAATATATATAATATATATATATATATATAATGAAAATTTTCGAAATCAAACCAAATTTGGACAGTGAACTAATCTTATAAATATCTTGGATGAGTTCGTTAACCAAGTTGCTGCGACTTTTTGTTTTCAAGTGGCAGCCACTTGAAAATTTCAAACCGACATTGTAAAAAGCATATTTAAAGCAAGATTTGCTTGAATTATGATGTAAATACAGGCCACATAAGGGTCTCAATGAAGTTTATTAATGAAGTTTATCCGCCATTTTTAATACAGTGGCAGATATTTTAAGTTAAGCGGGACCACTTGAAATCAGGCTACCACTTGAAAATTTAAAATCACTATAACTTCCAAAATAATACTCCAAATCGAACCAAATTTAGACAGTGTCTTAATTTATCTTATAAATATCTTAGATGAGTTTATTAACCAAGTTGCTCCGCCATTTTGTTTTCAAGTGGAGACCACTTGAAAATTTCAAATTCAAATTGTAAAAAGCGTTTTCCGAATTTGTTTGGAATTTGGTGTAAATATAGACCACATAAGGGTCTCAATGATGTTTATTAATGAAATTTATCCGTCATTTTTAATAAAGTGGTAGATATCTTAAGTTAAGCGGGACCACTTGAAATCAGGCTACCACTTGAAAATTTAAAATTACTATAACTTCCGAAGTAATACTCCAAATCGAACCAAATTTAGACAGTGTCTTAATTTATCTTATAAATATCTTAGATGAGTTTGTTAACCAAGTTGCTCCGCCATTTTGTTTTCAAGGGGAGACCACTTGAAAATTTCAAATTCAATTTGTGAAAAGCGTATTCCGATTTTTTTTTTTTTTTTTTTTAAATTCTGATGTATATATAGATTACACAAGTTTCTCAAATAACTTTATTAATGAACTTTAACCGCCATTTTTAATAAAGTGGCGGATATCTTAAGTTAAGCGGGACCACTTGAAATCAGGCCACCACTTGAAAATTTAAAACGGTGATAACTTCCGAAATAATACTCCAAATGGAACCAAATTTGAACAGTGTCTTAACTTATGTTATAAATATCTTAGATGAGTTTGTAAACCAAGTTGATCCGCCATTTTGTTTTCAAGTGGAGACCACTTGAAAATTTCAAATTTAAATTGTAAAAAGCGTATTCCGAAATTGTTTGAATTTTGATGTAAATACAGACCACATAAAGATCTTAATGAAGTTTGTTAAGAAACTATATCCGCCATTTTTAATAAAGTGACAGATATCTTAAGTTAAGCGGGGCCACTTGAATTCAGGCTCCAACTTGAAAATTTAAAATCACGATAACTTCTGAAATAATATTCCAAATCGAACCAAATTTTGACAGTGATAATATCATATAATTATCTTGAACGTTTTCACTGGGCAACTTGTCCCGAAATCTTGTGTCTAAGTTCCAGGTACTTGAAATCACACTGCCACTTGAAAATATGACATCACGATAGCTTTTAAAATACTACACTGATTCAAATAAAAGCTGGATAGTGAACTTATGGTTCAAATATCTAGGATAATCTCACTTGGTGACTTGATCCGCAATTTTATTTCCAAGTGGCGGCCACTTGAAAATTTGTCATTTTGGTAACTTGAGTATTACAGAACCAATTTGTATCAAATTTGGGTAGTGGATTTATCATTCAAATATCTCAGATAAGTTCGCTAGGCATCTCACTCCACTTTTTTTTACAAGTGGTGCCACCTGAAAATTTCTTATGACGATAATTTTTGAAATACTGATTTAATTTAAACTAGAACTGGGCAATGAACTTATCGTACAAATATACTAGATGATTTCGATGGGCAAGTTGTTTTGCCATTTTGTTTTCCAAGTCGCAGCCACTTAGACAGCCACTTGAAAATTTGCCATAATAATAAGTTTTGAAACACGGCACTGATTTAAACCACAGTTGGACAAAAACCTATGCTTCAAATATCTTGGATGTGTTTGCTGGAACTTTAGAAACAATTCAAACCAAAGTTGAAAAATGGATTTATCATTCAAACAACAAAAATTTAGAAAATTCACGTAACTCGTGAACCAATCACGTTATTGCGTCCATCTTTGGCATATCGATAATAAGTTTTTTCTCATCAAAAGTCGCCAAAAAAGTCGCCATAGGGGAAAAGTCGCCAAATTTGGTGGTAAATCCATTACTTGCGTTACTGGATCTTTTTAATGCGTTTTTAATTAAAAATTATGCTATTTTAATGCTAAAACAAACTAGAAATGCAGAAAACTAACATTTTATCAGCTTACTAAGCCTCTTTGAAAGAATTTCTACATAAAAAAAAAATATTTTCAAATTTGCAACGATATCTTAGATGAGCAACTTTCTCTGCCATTTTGATCGAAGTGGCAGCCACTTAATTTTTCAACACGATGACTTTTGAGATTTTGAATTAATTCGAACTATATGTGTACAGTAGACTTATCTCAGAAATACATTTCATTTGTCAACTTAACCCCCCATTTTGTTTTCACGCGCCGGCCATTTGAAAATTTTAAATTCACATAATAAAATGTATTTATGAACCGATTTGCTTAAAACTCCATATGTGCATAGCCTATATCAATATTTCTACCAAGTGCATTAATAATTTGTAGCCGCCATTTTGAAACAAAATGACGTCTACTTGATAAGGAAAAAGAAATCAACCTACCCTTCCGAATAAGCCGGAAGGACTTGTTTTTTGTTTATTTAACATTTGTTTAAGAAAAATTAAACAGTTGATAGTATAAACAAAAATAAACATTTTTTTTTTTTTTTAATGATAATCAAAATCCGCATCTTGTCCTTTACGAAAAAATTTTGTGGAGTCCTCTTATGCAGGACCTACAGGTGCCTCGTATACTGATGCTAAATAAATTTATATCTGGTAAGGATAAACGTACGTATTAAATCCAGTTATACGTACAGTCGGTAACAAAAGTCTCCGAACACTAGCTGAAATTCCTATCTAAAAAAAAGTACACTTAATAAAGTTTTTTTAAATAAATCCTTGTCGAATCCTGTTTTTAGACTAACTAAAAACAGGATTCGACAAGGATTTATTTAACAAAACTGTATTAATGTACTTTTTTTAAATAGGAATTTTTGCTAGTGTTCGGAGACTTTTGTTACCGACTGTACAATCTCAAATTAAACATCATATATAACATTTAGGATATATATCAGACAACAATGCTTAAATGCTCTTAACCTTTTCATTCCCACTTTTTTTCCATCCATAAAACAATAAATCTTATGTTTAATCATAAATTTATTTCAAATGTAATATATATAAATATTTTTTTAAATAGGAGTAATAGCTGAGTACGAATTAATATAGCTAACAAAGCAACTGAGAGGTGTTTATTTATGTTTAATATAACCAATGATGCCATTTAAAATCATAACTTTTCAATAAATAAAAATATCAAAATTTTGGAAGAAATTCATATTGCAATTAATTAAAATTCAAATTATAAACATTAAAAAATAAAATAAAAAATATTTCGAACAGTTAATTTACATAAATTGCCCAAAACAGGAAACTGATTCCGATATTATTATCAGAATAGCGTAAAATATACTTTCAATTATCAACGAAGATAGAGAAATCATCTAAAATAGGTATTTTTCGGTGGTAAAATGTATATAGATTTTAATATTGTTCATTTTGAATCAGCGGAAGTGTTAGATGGTAAGAAATAAAATCTGAAATATCATGATTCCAACTGGCATCACGGGAAATGAAAGAGTTAATCAAAATTCTTTTTGTCCTACTCGTTTTTTCTAGACTCAAAGTGTTTTTCAAACGTTTTTCCAAAATATGATTTTTATCTTGGTCTCATTCAAAAACCATGCAAACCAGTTTATATCATGCATACATTAGGTTGCAACAGTCCGGGAAGTATTTTTTCATGGAATCAGACATCCTGGAGTCAGTCAGTGTTTTAAGCAGAGATTTTAAAAACCAGTAACTTCCAAACTACCAATCAGTGTGGCTACTTACTCAGTCGTACTTACTTACTCATTGCTATTACTTTTTTCATCAATGTCTTGTTTCCTCTAAAAAAATTTTAACTTATTCATTCACAAAATATTACTCGATATATATTCTTAAGCCACCATTTTAAGCAAATAATTATATTCTGAAAAGATATATCACTTTTGAAGTGAATTTTCAGAATATTTTCTTATTTAAAATAAAGTATCTTTATTGTTAGATGAAGCTGCCTGTTTTGGACTTATATTGCCTTCGACAAATCAGCAACTTTGAACAATTGTATTCTGTTGGGAAAGTTGATTTCTCTTAGTTTCGTACGAAAAATTTCTAATTATTTATCACTATTATTTACACATTTTATAATTCTCACTAAGATAATCTAATGAACTGTATGGCGTTGTTTAAATGAAATACATAAATTTGTGCGATTTCACTACTCAATAGCAATGCGGTATCAAGTTTAAAATAAGTAATTCTTTTTTTTTTTTTCGTATAAAATCTGATTTAACATGACATTTTTGAATTAACTTTCAGAAGTGTCATTCCATGCAAAAATTTAAAGGTATAAAATAAAATATTAATAATATACATTTCTTTTTGTTCTTAGTTTTTTCAGTTTTTTTCATAAGATGATTATGAAATAAATGATTATACCAGTTTAAATCTTTACATCAATCTACCTAACCGATAAAAAGAAAATAAAAGAAAAATTGTATTAAAGACTACCGAACGGGAACACAGTCCAACGTTCTAAGGAAAAAGCAGCATAGCAGAGTAGTATTATTATGTGGTGAAACGTTTTTAGTGTTAGTCGTTCTGGTCATTTTTCCAATTCCTTTTTCTCATTTTGTCATTATTCAGTCTTATTTTATCTTTCTTGCATGTAGTAGTGAACCTTCGTTAAAGTAATGTTGGATTTCTTTGTTAAAACGAGTACACCATAAATAGTAATTTAACCTAATTTTATTCACGAAATTCCATAAACCACATTGAGAACTTCTGATGCATGTATGGCTTGCTTGCTCCAAAAGCACAGATAAAGCCAATAACCAAATTAGTTAATAAGGTCTATGAACTGTACTCGGTTTTTGTTCTTGGTCATAAGAATTTAAAAGAAAAGTGAATCCCTGTACATACTAAACTTACTGAAAAGTAAGAGCAAACCACGAAAGAGTGCAGTTTTCCTTCCAGTGGTTTGGAAAGAGCAAAATGCGACATAACTGATTCTTATTTTTGTCTTACTAGTGCTGCAGGGCATTTAAATAAAATGAAACATAAGATCAAATACCGTGATATGCCCTTTTATATCTAGGAAATATGACGTGGTAGAGAAAATTTTATTCTTTCTCTAAATTCAGCACCCCGAAATTAATTAAATACACCCAATTTACTAACCAAGTTAAAAAAAAAGGGGGGGGGGAGCTTTAATAGATGACTTTAATAAATAGTTTATGAAACATATATTTAATCGATACCAAATAAAAACAAATCATTAAAAAAATTCTAATTTCATGTAGCAAAAATAAAAAACACACAGTACTCTTTAACTACATTTCTTGCGACCACGGAAGCCTCTGCGCAAGTGCGGATTCAACGAGTTCACTAGTAAAATAGGGGAGACAAGCTTTTCGTTGAGAGAAAATAAGCGATAAGGGAATACCGAATGACTGGATGTTTACTAAATTCAAACCTGTTGGTCAGCTTGGAAACCCTCCAAGATTTTCGACTCGTCCTCACTGCTAGGCGTAGGAAACGTGGTTACACTATATATATATATATATTAGTTACGTGCCGTTAAGTATCATTTTGTTGACATATTATATAGTTTAAACAGAACAACTTTGATTACAAAAAATAATTATTATAATAAAAGTCCACTCCTCGATATGATAATAAAAACGATCACGTAAAAATCATAGTAATCCTATGTTATAAACACTTAAACTCAAATTATACAATTTCTCAATGCGAAAATCTTGAAAATTTTCAATATTTTGTAATTAAGAACATTGTAAATAAATGATAATTCATATAATTAGGCACTTTTTAACTACACAAATGTGATTCATCATCGTTGTTTTTTCGCTGAAAAGGATTTGACAATTTAAATCTATCAAAAGAATGGAAATTTTGCTTTTATTAAATTTATTTTAAAGCAATAAATAAATAAATAATAATTCAATGAAATATCAACCTCGTCGCAAAATAAAAAGAATTAATTTCCGAAAAATAAATATTTAGAATAAATTTTTTTATATTGTTTTAGTATAATACCCAAGTTTTCTAAATTATATTCTAAACCAAAAGTAAATCAAGTACGCAATTTAACTTTCTAAAATTATTTATTTATTTTTCATTATGCGTGTAGAATTTCAATGAATGATCCTAACGTACATACATTTTAAAATTAACATCTCTATTAAGCTTGAAAAGCGCTATACATCTCCAAACCAATCCCATTACTCCATTCTCTTATCAAAGTATTTTTATTATTAAAGCAAAAAATGCGTATCAAAGATCACAAATACTCCACTACAATTTAAAAAATAAATAAGTAAAAGAAAAATAAACTTATAAATATATTAAATATTCTCCGTGGGGTAATATTTGCTATTTTATTCGTCTTTATCTTTTAGGGAGGGGAAAAAAACAGTATTTACATATTCATGCTATTGAACAAATTCCAGAATTTATAAACGCTATTAATTTGAAAGTCAATGAGCTTATAAAAGCATGGTTTATTGAAAGCCACATTTTAGTGCCCATCTATGTCAGCATGTCATCGGCAGTTTTCTTTACTCGTATTAATTCATGAATAAAATGAAAGATCTCTCTTAATGAAATTCCAGCTTAAATAAATGCGCTTCAGTTTTGGGACTTTAAATGTATGTTTTTAATTAAAAAATAGCCTATTTTGTTTAACTTTATGTTTATTAAAACATATTATTAAATATCACAATACTTTTATTATATTTGTTTACTACGTACTAATTTGATATTATTTAAAAGGCAAAAATTTAAGCAGTATAATATATATTTTAAGAATTGAGTTATTATTTTTCAATAAATAATTTAAATAAGAATTACTTTTGCAATTTAAATAGGAAGTAATTAAATTTTAAAAGAGAGCGCAGCAGTTGTTTCAGTAAGCATGTGTGAAATAATTAATCTATCTTTGAGTTTCAGGGGAAATTTGTAACTAGTATGTTGTGATCATCACAAAACATTCTTCCATAATATTAATTTTAGAATTGTTATCTATTGGATAACATGCATAAAGATTTAATCATAGCTTCTCACAATACAGATTTTACATAATATAGAGTTTGATGCAAATTTAATCAACAGGTACCGAAGTGTAGCCATATGGTAATTCAAGAAATGTGAGGAATAGCAACGCCACTTGTCGTCTAATACAGAGTCAAAATAAGTCAGCATTCGTTTTCATAACCCAAGAAGCATGAGAACATTCTGTGAGCATCTAATAACGGTTACAATCGTTCAAACCCCGTGTCAAAAGAAAGTTCTATTAAACATTCAAAAAAAGTATTATTTTCAATGTTCTGAAAAGGTTTGCTGTGTACCATTTATAAAACGACAAGTGTAGTTATATGAAAATTGTTCAAGTATATCACTGTCATTACACGTTTTGTTTCAATGTGGTTATAGCAAATATGAAAAAATGTCTTATTTTCATTTTCACGTTTTGTCGACATGTCAAGGGAAAACATACTCATTGAGAAGTAATAGTAGTGAGGTGGGGAGAAATTACAAAATTTAAACTTTAATTATCTGCTACTTATTATTTACGTTTTATATTCTTTAATTTACACTCATGTCCATAAATTAAGGATAATTCAGATTCACTGAAATCGAGCTTTAATGCAAAAATTTCACACACATCTTCAAGAATAATATGCAAATTATAGGAAGCCATCAGATGACGCCGATATGATGTTACAATGACGAAAGTGTAAGAAGGGGGTAGATGAGGAATGGGAGCAAAGAAGGAAAATTGTTCACAAGTTTTTTGTGTGCTTCTCAGTGCCACAACCGAATGGTTATGACACAGAGGACGCATGCAGATAATGTTTTACGTGGTAGATTTATCGGCCAACTAGAATGTGGGCGTACTCAGATGTAAGTATCGGGGGAACTTAGAATCGCCCAAAGTGTCATTTCTAGGCTTTGGCAACGATTCCAAAATGATGGAAATGCCAGTCGACGTTACAGTACTGGTCAGCCCCGAGTTACAATGCCGAATGACCACCGGTATTTGGCAGTAACTGCCAAAATAAGCAGATAAAGCACAGCATCAGACCTGTCTCGCCAGCTTTCTGCAGCCACGATTGCCACAGTTTCAAGGCAAATCGTGTATAGACGTTTGGGAGATATTGGTCTCTATCCTCGCAGGCCTGTTAGATGTGTTCCACTCACGGCAGTGCACTGTGCCAGCGGTTAACTTGGAGTAGAGAACATGTAATGTGGACAGCGGCACAGTGAGCTTTTGTGATGTTTTCCGACGAGTCCAGGTTTAGCTCGCAGTGTGATTCACGCCAGACTTTCATCTGTAGAACGTCAGGTAGCCGTTACCACCAAAACAACATCATTGAACGCGTTACTGTGGGGTAGGAATGTTCGTTTGGGGGGGGGGCATATTGGGCACCAGAACAGATCTGCATGTTCAAATCGGAAGAATGATAGGCCAGATTTATCGGGACATCATTCGGGAGCAACATGTACGTTTGTTTAGGGGTGCCATGAGCCCAGAATTTGTGTTTATGGATGACAATGCGTGTCCTCACCGTGCAAACGTTGTAAACGGATGCCTACAATCTAAAGCTATCACCCGCATGGAATGGCCAGCATTCTCACCTGACTAGAATCCGATAGAGCATGTGTAGGACATGCTTTTACGACGAGTTGTAGTCCGTCAACCACCTCCTACATGTGTACCGGAACTTCGGAGAGCATTGCTTACTGAATAGAGTAATCTTCCCCAAGATCAGATCAATAATTTAATACTCAACATTCGTAGGCGTTGTAAGGACTGTATTTCATCATCTGAGAGACATACAATGTATTAATCATCATACCAACCATGTAATGTTAAGTTTTTGTAAGGGAGATATTTTTTGTAATTGCTTCAGGAAGCAAAAATCGTAGTTTTTAAAATGGTATCCTACATAAACCACCTTTTTTTGTTCTTGATCTTTTGTTTAATAAATGGACTTTATGAATAAATCATGTTTGTTTTGCTTCTGAACCTTTATTTGCCTCAGCTAGCATTATCCTTAATTTATGGACATGAGTGTAGTAAAATGCATTGCTGCGGATTATTTTTGCAGATATTTATTTTATTTCTTTCATAAAATGTTAATAAAAAGTACATTAAGTTCAGGTAGGTAAAAAAGTTTTAATATCTGCTATATGCGAAAGAAAAGAGTATTGGATTCTTGTAAACTCGATTTCCTTGTTCGACCTCTAGTTTTCCATGGGTTTACACGTTTTGAAATGTCCAGAAAAGGATTCAATCATTTTTAGATAATGTCTGTTTTCGTGTATGTCTACCTATCTTTTTTGTGAGTGTGTTATCAAATTTTTTGGCCTCTGTATCTCATGAACCAGTGCCCGAAATTTAACCAAACTTCATATTTAACTGGGTGTTGGGTGTTATGTAAATTTACGCTGAATCAATTTAGGTGAAAGTATTGGCCAACAGGTGACACTGCCGTTCCGTAATTTATTCCTCTTTACGGAAAGGCAGCATTTCAGCTTTTGTGATGTATAAATGCATTAAATGGTCTCCATTTTTTTAGGAAGATGGAGGCCGACGTAAATTTAGCGTGACTTTCGCACAAGGATCATTAGAGACAAAAAGTCTTTGTAACTATAAGTCTCAAGTTGTAAAAATTTAAACATGTAAACATGCATTAAATTTGATTTGTGAAATTGTTATCATATAAAACTATGCTTATTCAGTTTGGGTGCATATCGACCGACATATGGCACTGCTGTGCTGCACTTTAATTCTGTTAACTGGAAGGCAACATTTAAAATTCTATTATAATAGATGCTCTAAATTTAGAAACGCGAGATTGATATTATGTAAAAATTTGTTGATTTAATTTGTGTGCGTATCGGACGAAAGGGGGCATTGCTACATTGCAATTTTTTCCAGTTACGCTGCTGCTATAATATGTATGTACACCAAACATTGTAAGTTAAACATTTATTATGGAAAAATGAGGGTTTTTTTAAATTGAGTGTATATCAGCAGATAAGTGGCACTGCTATTACTTTCTGCGATTTTTTAGATGGCTACATATCAGTATCTTTTGGTGAAAACTGCACTGGGAGTAGGTGGGATCTATTTAAGGACCAACTCAGGTAATGAAATTTAGACATTAATTTTGAAGAATGAGTATTATGTTCCTAAAATGACACATAATTTAATTTCTGTATCATATTTAATTTCTGAAATTTTTAGAATTGTTTTTGATGCTGATAATGCATGTATAAATAAAGTTTAAAAAGGTATTTATATATATATAATTCTTTTTTCCTATAAATTTTCTTTTATTTTTACTGATTCTCTAACTGTAAATTTGACAGAAGCTCAAATTATGGAGAATGAAAAATTGATGAAATAGCATTTTTGTTCTGTACATTTAAGGATCAAAATTTTAATAAGTTTTTCAAAGAGTGAAAATGTGATCATTCTTGAAAATTAAGTGGAGTTTTCACTGAATATATCTAAAGTCTGTAATTTTTCTGAGTGTAAAACAAAGATATTTATTCAATTAGAAAAAATAACTAGTTTAAGTGTACTTGATCTTTTACACATGAACATCTGTGGACCTTCTTCAGAAGTCAGTATGGAAGGTGCAAGACATTTTTTACTATAATAGACGATTAAGGTATGCATTTGTTTTCATTTTAAAGTGTAAGAATGATGTTTTTAACTATTTTGAGCAGTTTAAAAGTTTTGTAGAAAAATAAACTTGGAAAATGGTACAAAAAAGTACACACTGATAATGTGACTAAGTTTCGTTCAGATTATTTTGAAAATAATTTAAAACATCATGGCGTAATGCATCAAAGTACAAATGTCTATTCGCCTGAAACGAATGGAGTGCCATAATACTGTAATCAAGCTTTGACAAAAAGCATTCGATTTCTGTTGATACAAAATTATTTCTCTAAGAGTTTATGGGCGGAATTAGTCTGCAGCTTAAAGTATAAGAGAAACGGGTTTCCCCATATAAAACTTGGTGGTAAAACCCCTCTAAATGTTTGACGGAACAAACTTTTTCTGTTGATAAAAGACCAAAAAAAGAATACTAATAAGTTATGCTGTTAATACAATTAGTTATAAATTTTGTTATCGAGGAACAAATATAGCAGAAGCGTCTAAACATGTAAAAATAGCAGAAAAAGTCATTAATTTTGGATTAACAAAAAGGGAAAGCACTGGAAATGAACAAATAAATAATAACCATGTAAGTTTTAGTTTAAGGAATGACCAATTCATAGAACCTGTCAACCAACATCATCAATAAAAGACTTGAAAAGGGTAGAGACGATTAAAAATACTGGAAAAATACTAGTAAAATTGATGTATACTATTATCCTTCTTATAAAATGTACAAAATTAAGATGTAATTTCATGCACTGAATTTATTTTGCTTTATATTGTTACAAAACAGCAAATAGATATTTATATATCTTAATATATATAAATCTCGTGTCACAATGTTTGTCCTCAATGGACTCCTAAACCACTTAACCGATTATAATAAAATTCGCACACCATGTGCAGTTCGATCCAACTTGAGAGATAGGATAGTTTAAATCTCAAATTATAGTCGCAATTTTAATTTATTGCTAATTATTTGTCTGTTATTATTTGACAGTCACAATTATCTGTTAACTCCAAATGATTCTAACAGATGTCGATACCTTTCGACTGGGTTGAAATGAAAGCTGAAATATATTTGGTGCTGCCATCTACACAAAGAATCTTCAACTTTTTAACCTATTAATAAATTTCGTATAATTCAATTCTTTCCACTTTTTAAATTTTTGGTGTTAGCATAGCCGGCCACGTGTTACTTAGACTGAAGTGTAAATTGAATTCATATTATAATGAAGATAATACAGTGAAATTAATCCTGTTTTTTACTTATTTGTGCTTCATTGATCAAAACTTTATAATTTAATCTGTATATATATATAAATTACGTGTCACGATGTTTGTCCGGGGTAAACTCCTAAACTAAGGAACTGATTTTGATGAAATTTTGCACACTGTGTGCAGTTTGATCCAACTTGAGAGATAGGATAGTTTTTATCTCAATTTATTGTCACAATATTGTTTTATTGCAATTATTTGTTAATTATAGACCTTTATTAAAGTTGCTCCAAAATATCTGTGAGTTCCATTAATTTAATTGTTGCCAAAAAAAAAAAAAAAAATACGAGTTCATTTTCTTTCGACATAAAAATAAATACATTTAATCAAACGTGAACGTTAAAAAATTATAAAAAGTTAAATTATGCATCTCACGAAAATTGACGTCATAATCAATTTAAAGATTTTATACACATTGATAAAGTGCTAATGTAGTTCTATCATAGATATAGTAATATATATAGATCTCTCATCCCCATGTTATCGTAGAAAGATTTTTGATGCCGAAAAAAGATAAAAAATAAAAGCTTTGGAAACAGCCATTAAGTGGTATTGAAAAAAAAAAAAAAAAAAAAAGAAAAGAAAAGAAAAGAAAGAAAGAAATATGAATTTGAAACTGTATCTGGAGTCTTCCATTCCCCTTTAGCAAATAAATTATTCATAAATTTTATTTGCTAAAATATTAGTATGTATTCCCGTGTGTATTCAATCGGGGAAAGACGGCCATATTTTGGTAAAAACGTCGTCTTTTCCCAAATGAAAAGGAATAACTTTTTTCTCCCCAATGATCACTCTATTCTATATATGCTATACTATATCTATGAGTTCTATACGCAAGCGAAGTGTGACTCACTGACCGTCTGTGCAGCCAAGAAAAAGATTTCCTATGTTAATTGCCCACTGGATTTTTTGTAAGAAATTATTAAAAATCGAGGAAATTTATTTCCCGATTTTAATCCTTATATTTGGGTATAGATATGTATTAGTTATCGCGGGTGTTAGATTGAATTATTTTGCTGTCAAATTGACAAAATTTTAATTTTAAATTTTTAAACTCTGTCGCCCTTGGCTTTTTTTATTATTATTATTATTATTTGGCGATCAAAAGCGTAACACGAAAATATACATGCCAGATGTATGCATTGTACGAAATGTAATATGTATTATTCATTGTACGTATGTATGACATGTAATATGTATTGTACGAAATATTGTTTCATATTATTCATTACTCTTTTAATATAAGTTGTTAAAATAACCATGATTTTTTAAAGGAATTAAATATTTTCGCCAGATAATTTGGCGATATTCTTTTTTTTTTCGCCAAGGATGACAGAAATGAAATCTATTCCGCTGCAAAATATTAGTATTCTTACATCAGATATTTTATTTAGACATTTGAAAACAAATTTGACTTCAAACTATGATAGAATATTTATCATTTTCCTTTTAATTTGTATATTATTAGTATATTAAAATTTAAAAGCATGGTATATAAAAAGTTTTTTTTTTTTTTTTTTTTTTTTTTTTTTTTAAATCTTATAATTATTCTTATCTTAATCCTCAATGTTTCCCATCTTTATTGACTTGAATTTACTATTAAAATTTTAACATACTCAAAAACTTCTCATCACTTCGTTAAAATACACTAAACTTTTCCAAAATCTTTTTGTATTTAAAATGATACATGTATTTACTTTAAATGTCCAATATTTCATAAGATTTCCAATTTTAAAGTTTTAAAATATTTATCAAATTTACTTATTTTTCTGGTTTAGCCTTATTGTTTTCCCTTTTATAACTACAGCTGTTGCCCTCTTTAAAATATTTAAAATGATGAGGTCATTTAATAATAAAATTATCCATTATAGCATATATTATATTTCACTCCTCCATAAAAATTGATTTTAAAATCGTCTGTTTCTTTTATACTTTTATTTTAATAGAATTTTAATAGAATTTAATTTATATATTAGTCATTTTAGCAATTTTATCCAAAGTAGCATTAGAAATAATATATATCACTTCTCCATTAAAATTTATAGGACCCTACAATAAAATTAATTTGTGCTTAATATCAACACTACGAAAATTTTTATCAATCGCTTCCAAATTTTGACCTAAGTTTCAAATCTCAACCCTGTGGGTTTTTACATCGGCTACAACGTTTTCGTCTTTGTTCGTAAATAATAATTTAACTGTACTAAATAGTTTACAGCCGTATAATTCAACGTATAACTTAGTCACAGCAACGCGTGGCCGGGTCTGCTAGTATTCTATATATATTATTGTGCATGAAAGTTATTAATCAGGTAAGTAAGATAAGTAAATATCACTTGTAAAGCGAAGAACACTAAATAGAATAGAAAAAAACAAAAATAATGAATTAAAATATGATATTATACATAGTTATAACTGGAAACATCATAATATTGATAAACAAACTGATCATAAGTAATAAATGTCTAAAGAAAAATAGTTCGAATGTTCATTGTTTTCCAGTCATTAAAATAGATTTAGAGTAATTACAGTCAAAAGTTTCATTCGAGATATAATTATAAGTCCTGTGATCGTTCAGAGTATGGCCTTGAACAATGAGTAACGTATTATTCGAATTGCACAAAAGAAGAAAGATTTACAGAGATTAATTTGATAACTGATTTATAAACAGTGCTAATTGGTTTTCGAGTGGGCGAGAATAATGACAGATTGGATGATATTATCTTATGTAGTTCAACATCGCCCCTCAATCTGGCATGTTTCTCGTATTAATTTTTAGTTGGAGGTTTTCTCTATGTCGGCAAAAGTCTGCTTTCGGAAGTGCCTTGGCGGCAGTCATCTCTTTTGTTGGGCAGTATTCCAATTCTATGATTTCTTCGGTTTTGATGTGCTTGATGCAATGAAATCGCAGGTCGATATGTTTAGTCTTCGATTGGAATTTTTCACTTTCTATCATTTTTATTGTAGATATGTCATCTTCAAATAGGATGACTGGAAGATTTTGTTTCAGTTCTAGCTCTTCGAGTAGCTTCAGAACGTGCTTCGTCTCTTGTGCGGCGTTTGCAGTAGAGACAAATTCTGCTTCAGCTGATGACATTGCTATGCATGTTTGCTTCTTGGTTATCCAGTGGATGGGGTAATTTCCCAATTTGAATAAGTTTCCGGAGGTGGACTTCCTGTCCTTCTTATCTCCTGCCCAGTCTGAATCAGAATACACCGTTAATATAGGTTTCTTTTCTATGCCTATCTCTAGATTTAGATTCTTTGTGGTTTTGAGATAGCGGATGACTCTTTTTACGGCCATCCAATCCATTTGTCTTGGATTTTCTATACAGCGGCTTAATATGTTAACTGCGGCAAAAATGTCCGGACGTGTAACGGTGGCAATATATAGGAGTGAACCTATCGCTTTTTGGTAATTTGTATTTGGTTTTAATAGATTCTCTTCGGTGTCTGCTCTAATATATCCGGTATCCATTGGCGTATTCGTGGGCTTTACATCATTGAGGTTAAAATTTTCAATTAATTGATTAATTTTGTTAATCTGATTTAAAGCAAAGTTGCTGTTCTGTAATCTCTCAATATTTATTCTTAAATAGTAGTTTACCTCCCCGAGATCTTTTACTTCATATTCTTCATTTAATTGTGCAATTCAAATAATACGTTACTAATTGTTCAAGGCCATACTCTGAACGATCACAGGACTCATAATTGTATCTCGAATGAAAGTTTTGGCAGTAATTACTCTAAATCTATTTTAATGACTGAAAAACAATGAACATTCGAACTATTTTTCTTTAGACATTTATTACTTATGATCAGTTTGTTTATCAATATTATGATGTTTCCAGTTATAACTATGTATAATATCATATTTTAATTCATTATTTTTGTTTTGTTTTTTCTATTCTATTTAGTGTTCTTCGCTTTCTGTAACCCAAGGTTATTTTATTAGTTGCAATGTAGCTTTCAGTCGATAAACACGCGTCATTTTCAGACGCATAAAATAAAGTTTTATGTACTCCTATATATAGAGTACTTGATTCACATAATACAATGACAGAAGTATTATAACATACTAAATGGATACTACGATTTATGATCAATGGATATTTTTCTCATCTTAAAAGGAAAATAAATTAATGAAAAAATCATCTTTAATCGAGAGGAGTGGGGTGATCAACTCACACCTGAACTGAATAAAAGGTAAGTGATATTTACTTATATTACTTACCTGATCAATAAATTTCATGCACAATAATATATATAGAATATATATAAATATCTATTTGCTGTTTTGTAACAATATAAAACAAAAGAAATTCAGTGCATGAAATTACATCTTAATTTCGTACATTTTATAAGAAGATTATGAGACTGATGTGTGCTCCTCTATATTAATAAATAAATCTGTACATGCACGATAGATTAATCACCCACTCCTGTAGATACTCAAAAGAACTCATTCAAGTGTTACATATTAACTAAGTTATTTATTAACTGAACATATTAATGTACTAACTGTAATAACTAAAATTATAAACTCGAATAAATAAATGAAAAAATGACTTCTTTCAAAGAAAGTCAGATTGTAGAAAAACTCAATCAAAACAATTATTCAACATGGAACTTTAAATTAAAAATGCTCCTTATTAAAGAAGATTTATATGACACTATAACGGAAGAGTCCCCTAACCCTATAACGACAGAATGGACGAAAAAGGATAATAAAGCTAGAGCTCTTATTAACTTATTTATAGATGATTCTCAGATTATTTATGTGAAAATTTTATCAACCGCAAGCGAGACATGGAATACCCTGAAGGCAATACATGAAAGAAAAAATCTATCCTCCAAACTGTATTTATTGCGAAAGCTATACAGTTCAAAATTGGAGGAGAAAGGCAATATTCATAATCACATAACAAAGATTTTAGAAATCGTTGACAAATTAAAAGCCATAGGTGAAGAAATTAAAGAATCACATGTAGTTGCGTTGTTTTTATGTTCTTTGCCACCCAGCTTTGAAACGCTTATCACAGCTCTCGAAGCTCGACCTGAATCAGAATTATCTATTGAATTTGTCACTAATAAATTAAAGGACGAATACAATCGTAGGCGCGAAAATACATTACCAAATGAAAGCTCATCAAAAGCACTTACGACAATAAATAAGAATCCTGATAAAAATGTAAGGTTAAGGAGTAAAAGAGATGTAGAGACATATTGTCAGAAGAAAGGTGTAATATTTAACCATGATGACTTTAGTTTCCATCCTAATTCACTAAACCAACAAACGGAAGTAATTTCGAGCAGTCCAGTTGACAAAGTAGGGAAGGAGTTGTGTTAAGGAAAAATCTCAAAATCTTTTGCGGAGTCACGAAAATTACCTACAAAAAAAATGAACAGAAAATGCCATGGGAATTGAACTAAAAACACTTACAGAATGGGAGGTTTTTGATATTGTTCCAAAACCTGAACAGAGAAACTTTTTAGGAACAATGTGGATTTTTAATTTAAAGAGAAATATTTCGGGTAAAGAAGAGTTATTAAGCTCATTTTGTGGCGAAAGGTTTCGGAAAAGTTGGGGATATAAATTATTTTGATACTTTTTCTCCTGTAATCTCATTTTCTTTCGTCATATGTTTCTACAGTGTTCTGATTCTTTTAAATGGATGAGTAAATCAACTTTTCGATATTAAATGTGCTTAGTTATATGCATACTTGTGTAAACTGTTCTTGTGTATCAAATCGAATGTTTTATAGAAAAGAGAAAAAATTTTGTTTTGAAGCTAAATAAAGCATTATATGATCTCCACCTAGCTGGGTGAGAGTGTTTTAAAGAGCTGGATAGTACTTTAATTGAATGAGTTTAAATAAATTTAAGGACTGATATTGTACTTATGTGTTTCGATTATTGTATTGTTTTATGTAGATGGTTTCACAGTTTTTTGTAAAAGACGAAGAAGTATTAAATGAAATAATTGAGTTTATTAACCCCTTCCTTCTCGCTACCGTGAAAATGACGCGGTGAGTTTTCACTCTCTATTTCTCGTGCCCGTGATATTTCCGAGCTGGAGTGTTCAGAAGTAATGCACATAAAAGATTTAAAAACAAACCATTTGTGATACCCGAAAAAATTTTTATTTCTTATCTTACATTCTAGATGGAAGTAACAGGCTATTTAAAATGGAATTGGAGATAACAAATTTGTTTTAACCTGCCAACTCTATGCATTTTTAAGTATTTGTAATACTTATTTTCAAATCTTAGCTCAGTTAGGCTATCGATGTGTGGTTTTGTGCTCTGTTAATTTTTCTTTTCTTTTCTTTTCTTTTTTTTTCTTAATATTGTGTACATTAAGCAGTCATAATCGCAAACTGACTCGGATTCTAATTTAAGTATAAATGCATCCGTGTGTGACACGGAAATGAGTGAGATAGCGAATCAGAGAACAGTGTATGTATAGTGTTGTATTATCCGTAAAATATTTTTCATAAAAGTATGTTTCAATGTTTAAAACGCACATCTTTTATTTTTTTCTATTTACTGAAAAACCAACATTCAGTCATAATAACCCTGATTGTTGGTTTTTCTGCAAAATTAAATTTTCTTGATATCACGCTACAAAACATTCCAAAAATTAAAAATGCATTCTATATTGTTCATGTACTTTATTTTGTAAAATTTTCTTGAATGAAAAAATATGCCTTTTTTTAATCGTTTTCTTGAAAATTACGAGAACGTTAAGGGGTTAAAGCATTCGTAAAAATTAGCAGATTTTAGGAGCAGAGTTTGAAGAGAAAAATGAAGATGACTTTATTCATCAATGAAATTATATTGATAAGTTTGAAGAAGCATTTAATAACCCTAAAATTAAAAACAATCTAACATGAATTCCGGGAGTACATTTAAATGTTAAAAAATCTGGAGTGACTCCACTCGACTTTCCGAACATAGAATAATTAACAGTTTTGTAGATAAAGTAAAGAAAGAGGAGTTGTTAAGCAAACAAAAGAAAGAAAACCATAGTAAAGTGTTTGAGTATATTTCTCCATATATTACACGAGGTTTTATTTAACGCTACTGATCTTTGAGCCCATAGATCATAATGATAAAGAATTTTTCGTTGTGTCCCTGTAAAAACCTATAAATGCTAGATTCACCAAAATGCTTATAGTTAGTGCAACAGCGATTTATAATATTCATATAAATTTTCAGCTCAATTGAATAAGGCGTTTAGATGCTATCGCACTTTTAAAAATTTGGTCCCTTAGGCCATAATGATAAAGAATTTTTCTTTGTGTCCCTGTAAAAAACCCGTAAGTGCTAAATTCACCAAAATCTATACCGTTCGTACAACTGTGACCTATAACATGTGTACAAATTTTTTGCTCAGATTAATAAGGCGTTTAGACGCTATCAAACTTTTAAAAATTTGGCCCCATAGGCCATAATGATAAAGAATTTTTCTTTGTGTCCCTGTAAAAAAACTATAAGTGCTAGATTCACCAAAATCAATAGGGTTCGTACTATGGTGACTTACAATATATGTACCAACTTTCAGCTTATTCAAACAAAGCGTTTAGACGCTAGCGTGTTCATTCACAGACATACACACACAGATACATACACACATGCATACACACACACATACATACATCATTGTAAAAATAATGAAAACGGACTCAGGGGACCTCGAAACGTATAGAAATATCAAAATCTCAAATTCGGATTTTTGACATGATTACAATACTTTCCTCACTTTAGTGTTCGGAAAAGTAAAAAGAAGGTTTGAAAGCGGTTGATATTCCTTATGAAGAATAATAACGTGTTTAACTTTTCTTGCATCGCGTACTAGACAGGTCATAAAATCCTCAGTCATTGTTCTTGCTCAATTTTCAAATTGTCATTCTTGGACTCACTGGAAATGTTTGTATCAGGTCTTTCAGTACATAACTATTACAAAAGATTTTTGAATAAAATTGTCTAGAGTTTCTATTGCAAATTTAAACATTTATTCAGACGCTAGTTGGGCATCTGACTTGGTAGGCAAGAAGTCGATTGGTAGTTTTGTAAGTTTTGTAGATAATGTTCCAGTTATATGGAGCTCAAACAAACAAAAGTGACAAAGTTTTATGGATTGAAGTATAGTATTTCACTTTGTCAGATTCCATTTAGGAATTGTGTTAGTTAAAGAGAAATTTGGAGAATTTCCCTTTCTTGAATTTAAAGACTAAATCCCAATGTACTATATCGTAACAATCATAGTGCAATTCATTTTTCAAAAAATAATGTAGGAAAAACATAAAATTAAATATATAGATACCAAAATGTATTTTACGAAAGATAATTTGTATAAGTTTGAATTAAAATTTGTTTCAGGTTCGGTCAATGCTACTTACTTATTAACTAAAGTGTTGTCCAGTCCAACATTTATGTATTACAGTAAGTGGAAATTTGGCTGAGGAACTGAAGAAAAATGACACATTTTTTTTTTTTCTAATTTTTAATCATATTTTGTTCTCCCCATTTCCTCATCTCCATTTATAATAATTAATATTCTTCTTTCATAGATATTTTTCAGTATTTATTCACAAGTGACACAATATTTTATGAAGTAATTAAAGATAATTAAATAGTAAACAAAAACACGTTCTCTTCAAAATAAACTTTTTTTTTCCTTAATATTAAATTTTATTAAAGTATTTACCTGTATATTTTTCTTTAAAAAAATTTTAGTTTAATTTATGAACTGTTAAAATAACTTAATAACAATTTTTAACTGTCATGGCTGACACTTAACTGTCTTATAATAGGTTATCATTCACTATACTCACTATCAAGTTTACTACATTGTTTACATCTGTGCGTTGTTTGACTAATAGATGTAAACGTTTTTGTTGTTCTTGATTTTTCAGTATTAAAGATTGACATAAACTAATTTTGAATATATATTTAACTTTTTTTTTTTTTTTTTTGGTATAAAAAGTTGAGCCTAGAGATGATTGTGATGAAGCATCCAGCGAATCATGTGAATAATATCTGTGCTTGTTAGTTTCTGAAGGAGATACATAATGTTTAAATAACTTCTATATTAGTGTTATTTTTGTTCTTGTGTTTTGAGAGACAGATGTGAAATAACTCTGATTTTTTTTTTTTTTTTCGCTTGCAACAATACCTGTTTTTAACGTTTCAATAGAATTTTCAAAATTTTACTAATATAATATTGTTATATTTTTTATACAAAAGATACTGAAAAGATATAATACTGTTAGAGCTAATTGAAATTTGATTTGATGATTCATATTTTGCAAAACATTGATTTTATATTTATACACCGTGTCCCAAAAGTTTAGACAACCAATAAAGTTTACATTAACATAAAAAGTAATTAGGTACAATTAAATTTCGTGAGACAGGTAATAAATAAAAACAGTTTTGCTGATATACACATATAAATTATGATCAAAGGTTTGAAATTATAAAATGTACATTAAATTATATAAAAATGTGCTGTCCCAAAAGTATAGACATAATACAGCATTACATGTTTTCTTTTACATTTTTATTCACAGCATAAAATAGTTTTACTGTCGTCTGATTCTATAAATGCAGAATTATTTTTCCCTTTAATTTAAATATCATCTGCTATATTTTTAACATAATACTTTAACGAGTTCAATATAATGTTTTGTTTGTGATTCGGAAAACACGCTTCCTGCGTATTCTGATAAAAATTCCACGTTCTAAAGAAATTTCTAAAGATGAAATTATTAAGATTTTAGAGTTAAAAGCGCAAGGACAAAATACTGTACAAATATCGAGAACAATAAAGAGATCCTTGAACAGTATTTATAGAGTTTTGAGATCAAGTGGAACATGGAATACTTGAAAGTGAGTCGGAAGACCAAAGAAAACAATGTTACATGATGACAGAATGTTACTAAAAAAGGCTGATAACTTATCTGTCCGTGCTTGCATCAACTTCCAGAATTTCAAAAAGTACCGTACACAGAAAAATTAAAGCTTCAAAGACATTGTTTAGAGGAGAATGTAAGCAAAACCTTGCTTAAACCAGAGACATAAAGATGAACGTCTAAAGTGGGCTAAAAAGCATATGTCATACGATGAAAAGTGGCTTTCTGTCATCTTCAGCGACGAAAAGGAATGGAATTTGGACGGCCCTGATGACAATAAATTTTACTGGTATGACCTAAGTAGAGAACCGAAGAACTGTTTCAGCAGGCAACAAGGCGGAGGATCCGTAATGACCTGGGAAGGGTTTTGTTTCAATGGACAAGCATTTCTAGGATTTACGGACAGAAAAATGAACTTAGAGGATTATCAGGGTATTTTACGTACCAATTTTACTGCCAGTTATAGATTTACTAGCAGGACCCGACTGTATTTTCCAACAAGATGGGGCATCCATCCATACCTCCAGATCAACGAAAACGTGGTTCGGTCAAAACAATATCACACTATTAGATTGGCCAGCATTTAGTCCGGATTTGAATACCATGGAGAACATATGGGGGATCTCATCTCGTAAAATATATGAAAATGGAAAGCAATATACATGTGTAAATAACTTAAAAACTGCAATTGACAAAGCGTGGTATGAAATATCTCCTTCTGTAATGCAATGCTTAATTTATTCTATGGAACAACGTGTATTTGAAGTTATAATGTGTCGTGGTAATACAATTCAACATTAAAACTAAGTTTTTAGTTACTTTTATAAATGTAAAACCAAAAACACTTACAGGTGTCTATACTTTTGGGACAGCACATTTTTAATGTATATTTTATAATTTTAAACCTTTGATCATAATTTATATGTATATATCATTAAAACTGTTTTTATTTATTACCTATCTCACGAATTTTAATTGTACTTTATTACCTTGGCGAGCGGAGATTTTACTGTAGCGAGTAAAGATTCGGTCGAGCTATAGATGGAATTATTACACCATACTGTTGTTTAAAAAATATATATATTGATTTCAAAATGGCAAATCTTGCTGGCTTTAGGCAATAACCTCATGTTTAACCTCTCCTTTTTTGCTTCGCGGAGTGCCGAGTCCCTATGCGCGCTGCCCGACGATCGGCCCATCCTCTACCCCTGCCTCTCAACACATGTATAGGATAAATGTTTGCGCATGCATAAAAATTCTATTTTCTTCAGTAGTTTCGTTTCTCCAAGAAGGAAGAAAGCAGACGAACAGAGAGCCTCTTTGCCCGTCACTCCGTACCGATATACCTACTTCCCTTTCCCCATCCGATAAAAATGAAATGCGAAAATTTGCATATGCGTTATTGTCGTATAATTCATCATCATCATCACGTGCTTAGGAAGTTCCTACAGCTGTCGAGACAGCCGATTACCTTCACCAGAGGGAGACAAAATACAGAAGGAGGGCTTGCATCATCAAGAGGATCGGAACAAGATCTGAGTGGGTTCCCAAGGAACAAGCGAGCATGTGGTGGAACGAGGATGAGCCAGAGCACTTTTTCAGATACTGTCTATGTTTGTATTGTTGAATGATGACCAAAAACAGACAAAACTTTCCAATATATTTTTTTTTTATAAAACGCCTTTATTTGTGCTTCCAATGATGTAGTAAACAAGGATATTTGTGAAAAACGTTATTCGGAAATTGCCGTTTCAAATTACAATAATGAACTTGTTATACAATCGGCATTTCGTCGAACTGGAAAAATAAATTGGACAAATAAGACATTTCTGATGTAAAGAAATTAAAATAAAAATGGAAGTTTAATCTTTCATGGGAAAACGATTTTGACTCGATATTGTTTGACAAATTTCTTTAAATGACTCTTCACACGTATGCTCTTAGACATTTCAATTATTTTGAAATCTCAAATGCAATTCATTAAAATGATTTTTAATTATAGATGATTATGAAATATGACGATATGACGATATATGAGACCATATTATTACAAAATTTTTATCCACATTTGTAAAAGCATTTCAAACAATTGGGGAAGAATTCCCATAATGTGTAAAAATTGGAATATGCTAACCCTATTTTGTAGCGAGTAAATTTTTTCTTTGGCGAGTTTAATCTGAGATGAAATCTTGGGCCCTAGTTTAGATTATCGTGTTAATATTAAAAATTTGTATTCTAGGACCAATATAAGGCTATCCTTAACCATTCTTATTCTTACAGAATTGTGTTTCCGTTTACAATGAGCTCAAGATATTTATTTCTTCTTGTTTTTTAAATGTAGCGTTGTTTAACTTCCTTCATTATTAAAAAAATAAGTGCTCAAAAACGAGTAAATAGGTATACTCATTTGCAAATAAGTAATTTTGTTTCAAAAAGGAAAACATGCTTTTATGAAGTACCGCATGCTTTGAGATTATCATACATTCACTTCATAATTTATTATAAATATACTGAACTAAAAGAAGCTCTTTAATAGAGAATTTATATAAATTTAAACAGAAAAAGTTCAGACACAAAATTTATTCCCTCAAATCTTCAGAACCTTATTTCGTGGTAGTTTCGTACTATTTTGTGGAAGAAAACCATACCACATGTCCCAATGCCCCAAACATGAATTAGAATTTATGTTTGGGGCATAGGGATTCACAATGTCATTTTTGAGCAGGTCAATATACTCAGTAATAAGTACATGATATTTTTAAATTTGAGTATATTTATTTCAGAGCTTTATTTGAATATGTGACGTATTCAAATTGGACATAATTTGCTCATTTTTGAGAATTTTTAATCTTTTATCTTTCAGTGTTGTTTTTGTTATTCTTCTTCTGGAAGAAAAATCAATTGCTGATTTCTTCACTCCGAAATTTCCTCGCATTATTATACCAAGGAAGACGCATGGCGTTGACCATGGTGCTTCTACGCTGCCTAATTTTATAAATTGAGGTGAGTATGTTAATTATTTTAACACATTCACATCGGGAAACGTAAATTTACGTTTTTGGGATTATGAAGACGTCTTTAACTGCAAAAGTGTGCACCATTATTTACAAATAACAGTTTTCGTTTATTAAATGGCAGAAATCGTTATAAAAAATTGCTATATAAAAAATGGTATCAAAACTGAGCCAGTGCAATTTTCGAGTTTTATATTACTATAATACCCTGATTTAAATAGAAAAGTAAATAAATAATAGCCCATAGGGAAAGTGTGAATCTAGTCTTTTGTCCATATAGTAGTTAGCTATTAGATAACGTAACACACCAACGAAACATCTTATTCATTTCGCAATTGCCTTTTGCGTTGTTGCGTTCATGCTACTATCGTGCTTTTTTCGCCTGAAGAAGGATCGAATATATTTATTTCAATCGAAAGCAACCCCCGTCTATTTTTTAATGTATTTAGTTTTAGATTACAAAGTTTTACATTTCAATAAAATAAATTATTTTAAATAGATGCATCTAGAAGTGCATTTTTATTCAGCAAAACATACGCAATGCTGTCTTTCCTTTTACAAAACACTTTTACCAAATATTTTAAAGAAATTAAAAAACATTGTTTTTATGAATTACTTGCAATTGTGTTTAACATTTTCAGTTTCTTAAATAAACAATAAAGCATGCACGATAAAAAGAATTTGCGACTTCTTAATACAATCTTTATTCACGGAAATCATTTTGTTTATTTACAGTTAATTACGTTCTTAATACAGTAATCAAAGAATTACTGAATTACTTCCTTAAGTTCCGAATTTTTTAAAAATAACTTTTTAAATTTTTAATTGCGCGTTAATAATTTAAAATAATACTATGTTTTTAAACTGAACTTCTACTTTAATGAGCTATTTTTATTTTCTTTGTAATTAGTGGCAGATTTATTAAAGTATAGCTTACACAAATTATAATTTAATGTGCAATTAGTAAATTTTGTTAAATAGTATTTAGATTTTTAAAATGTATATATTTTTTAATTACCGTGCTTGTTTGAAATTGACTAAGATTAATTGTAATAATCTGAAACGAAAACTTTAATCAATTTAAATTTTTAAATATCAATCAAATAATATGAATAAATGTTTCCATTTTAAAGCATGCAATAAATCTGTTATATAATAGCATTTAATATTATTCAAAAAAAAAAAAAAAAAAAAAAAAAGTCTTTTTTTTTTTATGTCTTAAATGTTTTGTGAATTCGTGGGAAAAATTTAAGACAAAAGAAAATGGGTAAAAATTCTTAAAAACTTTGAGTTTTTTAAATCAGTGCCTTATTTCCTATTCTGTACAGAAGTCTTTCAAAATAAAAGAAAGGAGTAAAAATAAAATCTTGCGGGTGTGATCAAATTATATTGAAGAATGGTTTTAACGTCGAAAAACTTTTGACGAATATATGCATACGTTAAGAAAAAGAAAAAAGAAATACTTTCTTTTTTTCATGTAGTTAATAGAAAATCAGGGTACAAAATAAGTAAAAAAGAATTAAATATTTAAATAAGAAATTGATTAAAAACAAATAAGGAAAGTTTTATTAATTTTTCGTTTTTGTCAATAATTCTGCTTTTTCAATTTACAAAAATATTTTCAAATAAAAACTCTATAAGACTTATGTACAGTTTATAAAAATTCTATTTTCATTCTATTGCGCTAATTATGTATATTTGTGCGTGCGCGTTACAGATTTGATTGTTATTAGCTTTTCGAGACCTTTTTCAAGCAATGTCTAAAATAAACATATGGCATAAACACTCCGCATATTTTTTATAAAATGTCCCAAACTGAATAATTGGCACGTTCATGAGAAAATGTTTCAATCATAATTTAAAAGCTAACTGCATAATAATTTAAAAAAAAAAAAAAATTATAATTGAACTAATCTATTGTTCCTTTTTGCTTTCTCTGATCCATATACGGTAGAGAAAGTATTGTTTTGGTGTCAAATTGTTTAAATTGAAATTTTGCTGTGTTTAAATGTTTAAAAGGTCACCTATATCCGAAAATCAAGATTTTAGTGGCTGGTCTGTGTGTGTGTCTATTTCTCTTTCCCTGTATATGCCTGTTATCAGTATAACTCAAGAACAAATATTAACTGGAAGTCCAAACTCGGGATTCTTTGTATTTTATGAGGTTGCTACATGAAACATTTTATTGAAATCGGATAAACATTTTGTATATAAGGGCGTCCGAGAAAATTCAAATACATAGTATCTGTTGGCGAAATGTCTGGTAGGAAATTAAACATTTTTAAATTGAACAACAACAACAAAAAATGAATTGAAACGAATATACACGTTTTATCTGCATTAAAACATGCTTCCTACAGAATGTAGAACGAAAATCGTCATTTTGTGTTTACAAGGCCAAACAAAATAGTTTGTATATATTAGTGCTATGGTTGAAAATGGCTCGAAGTGCATTTAAAGTTGTGTTATGTTATATACAGTCAGTCAAATAATTAACTGTACACGAAACATTTCTCAGAATGCCAAAGAATGAGTCAATATTTAAAAAATTTTGCAAAATGTTTACAATTTAGAAAAACAACATCCTTGATTTTAACATAAAAATGATATTTTTAACGTTTCCTTTTTTGTCTGTCAAAAAATTAGAATTATTCTTTATGAATTCTGAGAAAGGTTTAGTATTCATTTAATTTTTTGACAGACTGTACATATTGTATTAAATTGAAATACATTATGTAGTACGTCCAGCTTGGCGTGACTTGGCCAATTCCTACTTCATATTTCCAAATGCCTGTTTCACATGTACAATGGCCCTCAGTCTCCTACGGCAGGAGTGTCCCTGATCTGGGCAGCACAGCAGGAATATATGAAATTATTGAAAGAAGTAATAAATACGAACTCCCTCTGTATGTGGCTTTTGAGGACTACGAAAAAGCTTTTGACTCTGTATCATCACTAGTAGTTATGGATGCATTACGGAATACTAATATTAATTCAGGGTACATTCACCGTATTGGAAACATTTATAAAAAAGCAATAGCCAAATTAAAACTCCAGAAAACGAGTAATGCATTCAAAATTAGAAAGGGTGTAAGACAAGGGGACACAATTTCACCCAAACTCTTCAATGCAGTACTTCAAGAAGTTTTTAAAAAATTAAATTGGTAACAGAAAGGCATAAAAATTGATGGATAGTTTATAAATCATTTGAGATTTGCGGATGATATTGTACTGCTTTCTTCCTTATTTGAGGATTTTCAAGAAGTGCTTCAGGAATTAAACAAAGAAAGCAAACTCCTTGAATTGAAAATGAACCGCAGCAAGACAAAAGTTATGTCGAATTTCTTTGTTTTTCCACTGAAGATCACTGTTGATATGGATGAATTAGAAATGGTATGCAGTTATACTTATCTGGTACGAGTCCTTACGATGAACGGGAACATCGTGGAAGAAATTAACAACAGAGTTAAACTTGCATGGAGAGCATTCGGAAGAAATAGCGCTATATTCAAAAGCGACCTCCCAATTTGTTTGAAAAGAAACGCTTTTGCATTACAAATAAAGGGGTCTTAAAGTAAGACAAAAAAATATCTGAAAAACATTTCAGACAAGTAAATGTCTCAGACATAATAGACATCTTAATTTATGACACTTTTGTGTCTTAATAAACTGATGGGGCAAATGAACTGATATAAAGTGTCTTAAAAAGGGAACATGTCTTAAAATAAGACATTTTAAAATGTCTTAAAATAGATCATTTTGCATTTCATCGTTGATTAAAATCAGTGGCGCCATCTGCCAATGGGAATAAAAATCATCTTCGTCGTCTCGTTTTTCTCATATCAAGATACAGTTTTAATGCAATGATAATATCTTTTAAGATTTTTTTAACTTAGCAGCGGAAAATAATAATAATAATAATAATAATAATAATAATAATAATAATAATTGAAATTATAATGCGAATATCAAAAATTTAAATCTCTTTTTTTTAAACAAAAAATAAATAAATAAAAATAAATAAATAATTTTTTTCAGTAAGTGCTTTTATTTATGAGATTTTTCTGAAAATCATGTCAAGTGAGAAAGACTAATCACTCTTATTTTACTCCTAGTTTGAGTCTTTCAATTCCGCTAAATGAAATAATTTAAATATATCAAATTTCAATAAATAACAGATGAAAATACAATTCCTATTGTTTAATTTAATATGTTATCTACATTTTTGTTCAAATAAAGCTTAAAATAATCAAATTAATTACAAAAATTGCGTAATTTTAAAACATTTATTTGCGAAATTTAAATAAGCTTATTAGAAAAATTTTAGATGTAACATAACAAGTATGCATAAATGGTAAATGACGTTATCTTATTTGCGTAGAATTATGTTTGAAATACTTAATAAAAAATTAGGAAACAAACCAAAGTTACTGTTGTTATTTCTAGAGTCAAGAAGTTAAAGTGGAGCTGGGCGAGAAGAAATGAGGATAGACGGACCTCCCAAAGTTCTATCTTGGATACCAAGATATAATAAAAGACCGAGGAAGAGACCACTTTGTTGTTGGAGAGAGGAAATTGGGAAGTTTGGACGAGCAGAACGCAGAAGAATTGCAGGAAACTGGGTAGTTCGGAATCTCCTAGGAGAAGCCTTCATCCTGCAGTGGATTGATAAAGGCTAAAATTTATGATTATGATGATGGATTATGTGTATAATTTATAGGCAATATAAAGGGTTATTTAAAATTAAGCGAAATGTTATTTTTTATTAAAATTACGGAAGTGTTCACTAAATATTACCAAGTCTAGAAGAACTTCTTAGTGCTTAATTTTTGTTTTAATGACACATTTTGGGATGCCTAGAATGTGAAAATAAAATTTTTAGTGGTTGGTCTATATGACTTTTATCAGAATGTCTGTTAATCCTTATTAACGATCAAACGATTATTGTGCTTTAAAGTAATCGCCATAACTATACTGTGTGGGTACCTAACGTCTTTCTCAGTTAGAAAAATATATATTATAAAATCTGTTTCCAAAAGTATTTTGAACTGTTTTTAAAGTACGTTCATATACAGTTTTTGTTATCTTATTCCTTAATATGCAATTTTATAATATTGAAATGTAGTGTAAGAAAAATTCGTGTGTGTGTGCCACACCAGATAATTTTACATATGTAAATGCATATGGGTATTCTCTTAATAACATTCTAGAATTTCAGTAAAAATGTTCAATAAAAAGTAGAATTTATATTTAAAAATTACAATACACTATATATGATCAAATGAATGATTATTTTCTACTTTACATATTAAAGCATAGAACATGTTTTAGAACAGAAAAATACTAAATGTTTTTTGCAAGAGACAAAAAATATTCTTTTTTTCTTTCTCTTATCCATATAATGGTAGAGAATGTATTGTTTCGAGATCGAATTTTCGAAAGTGATTTTTGGTTTATTTTTAGGCATTCCTGATATTCGTATATAAGGTTTCTAGCAATTGGTCTGTGTGTTTGTGTGTGAATCTGTGTATGTTCCTGTTATCAAAATATCTCAAAAATAAACACTAGCAGGAAGTCCAAACTCAGTATTCTAAATCTGTATCATATAAAAATGCTACACTAAAATTTTAGTTGGTATCAAGCAAATAGATCGTGTACAGAGACATCCAAGTAAAATTCCTTTATGTCTATGGACGAAATTTCTGGTAGGTACAGTTTAAACAAAATAAAATGAAAACACACACACACACACACATATATATATATATATATATATATGCATAAAAGCATGTTTATAGCATACAATATGAAAGTCATTTGTCGTTCAATTGCAAATCGACACAAAAGAATTCGAATATACGAGTATTAGGATTATGCTTTGAAATTGCTGAAGTTGCATTTCAAGTTGTGTTATTTGATTTTTAAACTGTGCTAAATTTGCGCTTTGGTGTGTATATAATTCATAGATAATATTTATGGTTATACGAAATTGACTGAATACATTCTTTTCTATTGTATGTAATTTATGGAAGTACTTTACCAAATTTTACCAACTTCAAGAAAACTGCTGCGGAAAGATAATTACTTTCGCATATCCTATGTTAAGCAAAGTACTAGTTAGGCGCTGGATTTCATTGCTGGTTCTTTGCAAAAATTACACGTTTTCAAATCCCTTAAATAAATTGAGATATATATATATATATTGAATATAATGTAAAAACAATCGTGCTTTCAAGAATTTCAAATTGGGTATTTTTAAGATCATGCAGGGTTGTCACTTGAAATTTTTGACCAAGATCGGTGAGTTCCAAGGATTGATGATTTTATAATTTGTCTAAATAGTTTGGAATAAACAGTTAAACTTAATAGCAGTTTTAAATACCCTTTCACAATAATATATATCTAATAAAACTGTTTCAAAAACTGTTTTCAACTGTTTTCGAAGTATGTTTACATACATTACTTGTTATCTTATCCCTTCATATATAATATGTCTTTATACTAGTGGATCGGCAGATCAGGAGCCTCAACGTCCTATTTGCATCACGCATTATTCATCAGATCATATCTTTTTATTCCTTATTATATAATATATATATATTGATTTGATTGATTTGCAACATAAAGAGAAACGTTTTTGAGGGGGCTACCGCCACCCTCAGCCCCCCGCTGTATCTCTCTTTCTATAATTATTTGCATATATATATGTGTGTATTCCTAATAACTGATTCTCTTGTATTAATTCCCTGTAATTCATAAGTACTTGTATCAAATTTCATGCACAATGATTACATAACTATAACATATCGGAATTATTTTGTTTAACCCTGTAAATGAATTATCAATTCTATGCCCAGTTCTCCACTGAAAAACATTCTTTTGAAATTCTAATAAAATTTCATTATATTTAACGAGGTGTAAGCATGTTAAAATACACTTTTAAGAAATACCGACTATAGATCGCAATAGTACGAAATTCTTTTATGTATCCCAGAAAAGAAGCCACAGTAATTATATACACTAAAAAGAATGCATCTATTTAATTAATTATAACTCATTAATATTTCAACCAAATTTGACGTCATTTGGATGGTTACAGTACGTGATGGGAATTTTTTTGTGGGTTTCCGTAAATAAATTATTTACTCTATACGTATCCTTTTTCTAGAGAAAACAGGCTTTTAAGCGTCTTTATACTATGTTATGTTATTATAATATGTTATTATACTATGTTATCATACTATGTTATTATAATGTATGTTAATTCCATTAAGTTGAATGCGGCATAAACGCATTGTATTGCGCTTAAATAAATATTTGTTCACAGGCTCTAACGTCACGAAATTCTTTTGTGTGTCTTCGTAAACGAACCATAAACATTGTATACACCAGAAAAAACTATTCAGCTTATTATATGTTTTTCATGAATAATTGATCGAAACTTGACATAATTTGGCTGATTACGTTACATTGCCAGAACACTTTTGTATAGTATTGTAATTAGGAAGCCTAAGATCACTTATTTTCTGCAGAAAACATAAGTTTAAGCATCTCAGTAATGTACGCTAATTTCATTATGTTGATATCAATGTTGAGAGCAAAGTAATGATGTCAAAATGCGTTTAAACAAAATTCACCCGATATGCTGTAATGATAAGGTGTGTGTCCCTGTACACGAACTACAAATGGAATACACACCCAAAAGTATGCAGCTAAAATTCTGTGTGGTGAATAAATATGTGTACCAAATTGCAAATGAATAGCTTGATTTTTGTGGTGGTTATCGCGGTACATACAAATTCTACCCATAGGCCGTAACGATAAGAAAAACTTTGGCGTATTCCTGTACACGAACTACAAATGGAATACACACCTAAAACTATACATCTAGTTTCGTTGTGCTCATGCATATGTATACCAAATTGCAAGTTAACAGCGTGATTTTTGTGGCCGCTATCGCGCGACAGACAAACACACAGACGGAACCCAAAACCGTTTTGAGTCTCAACAGAGGGTCTCCACTGACGTTTCGGCAGTGGAAAAAATGTGAAAGAAAGTCGTATGAGGGACATACCAGATTAATTTCAAACACATTTTTTCCAACGAACTTTGACGAATTTATATTAGTATTAAATTAATACATTTGATGTTTCTGTTCTTTTACATGTAGTATTTCTCTAAAATTTGAAATGTGAAAGAAGCCGTATGAGGGACATACCAGATTAATTTCAAACACATTTTTTCCAACGAACTTTGACGAATTTATATTAGTATTAAATTAATACATTTGATGTTTCTGTTCTTTTACATGTAGTATTTCTCTAAAATTTATACAGTAGGTGCCGCTTAATGTGATCGCGGATAATGTTATCATTCGTTTAATGTTATCAGAATCGCGAAGTCCCGAACGCTTGTATATTAACACACGTTAAAAAAATCGGTTTTTGTAATCAGCGTCTTCGTTTCTTGTTGTCACTTTCAAGTACCATTTTCGATTCCTTTTTTTCATTCAGTCAACAAAAATTGCAAACTATAAAACGAAAGGGATAATTCCCAAAAGAATAGAAGGTCTCTTTTGTTTGCACGTGCAGGTAAAAAACGCAATCATTTAACTCTTAAGAACAAAACTGACATTTTGAAACGCTTTAATAATTTACCCAAGATGAGTCAGAGAAACGCTGCTGCTGTACTAAAAATCTCTCCGTCATTACTCTGTAAAATGATAAAGAATCCCGACGAGATTGAAAATAAAGCAAAGATGAACGCAAATTGGTAAAAAGAGGCAAAAAAGAGAGATTATTGTGTTCAAACGTACCCATGGAGAATAAAAAGATGCTGATTTTTCAACTGCAAAAAAAAGGGATTTCCGAGAAATGGCCGAAAATATCGCTCATTATTCACCCGACAGTATCTACAATAAGAGCTTTAAGATATGCAAGGTTTCAAAAGAACGTATAACTGCACTCTGTTGTACGAGCATGACTGGAAAAAAGAAGAAATTGTTTGGTATCGAATAAAACGAAAAACCAAGGTGCTTTAAGGGTGTTAAAAAATTGCCTGTTGATTATGCTGCAAATAAAACAGCGTGGATGACAGTTGCTCTATTCAGCGAATGGCTTTTAAAGTGCAGCAAAGAATTAAATTACAATATCGTTGTACTCATCGATAACTGCACCACCCACTGTGTAAACGTCATATTAAAGCATATCAAAATCGTACCTTCAGACATCACTGAAAATGATTTTGCAGAATGGATATCTATAGATGAGGACGCCCAAGTGACTACAACGATGACTGATGAAGATGAATACCGAGCTGTATCTTGTTCTTTAGGGGGGGGGGGGGGGGGGGGAGATGAAAGAGCATCAGATGAAGATGATGACTATGTTAAAAACATTGTTGAGAATCCTCCAGCTGCTACAGAAATGAGACAGGCTCTCCACTTCTTGGGACTGCGAATGCAACACAGAGGCACTGCTGGAGACTTTCGCGAACATTACAGGTATGAAAGATTTATCAATAATTTGCTAAGGCAAAAAACAAGACAGACATATTTGAAAGACTTTTTTTAATTGACCTATTTTAACGAATTGTTCAATATAGCGTTTAAATGGATCATTGTCTTTTAAATTTGTAGCTTCAAAAATAAATGTTACTTAGTACGTAGTAAAATTAAAATTTTATACTCCTGATACTTTTCATTTACTGTTATCAATCGGTTATTGTTATCAAATAGTACCTGTCCCAAAGTGATCCCATTAAGCGGCACCTACTGTTATTATCATATTTGCACAGTCGAAAGTCCAAACCACAAATCAAGTCATAAAATTGATTAAATGAATTTTATTTTTATTAATTTAATAGTATTGCAGTTTGGGATCAAAGCGAAATGTTATGCATTCTACTTTTTTTTTATTACAATTACAACATATTCTATAGTGAAACATGTTTTTATGTGTAAAATTATATGTCAATTTTATTTTGTTTAGTGTTGTCTAAAGATATTAAACTATGCCGACGAGAAATTTCGCTCATAGACACATTTGAATACTTTTGTATGTCCATGTACACGAACCATTTGTCCGATTTCAATAAACAGTTTCAAGTACTATACTCATATCATATAGATTTAGGATACTAAGTCTATATTTCCTGCTAATACACTGTTAAAAATTTCGTGTTAGTTTGAACCAAAAATTGGTACTGACGTAGCTGCAACCACCTGATGGTTTAACCTTTTACCATTATTTGGTAATTTTATGTTGAAGCAAATATTGGTATTATATTTTAAATTTAAAAAATTTTTAGTTGAACCGATGCGGGGATCGAACTGAAGACCTTCTTGCCTCAGGTTTTACACTCTGGCACTGTACCACACTCCCTTCTCCGCTAATTCTGTGTGTTTCGTTGATTTTGATAAAAGGGGCGAGATTTTTTAGGGTCTTATTTTGATCCATGGGGAAGTTGTTGCACAAAATTTTCACTTTACCCTATGTTTTCGACCAAGCTCCTTAATTTAAGGTTGGTTTGGTTTCAAAAAGAATTTTACTGATTCATACTTCCTGGACTGTATAATAGATTTCTCTCACTTCTTAAAAGGATACACTTCAATAAACTTTCTTATAGTTAGTAACATCTGGTTAGTAATCAATTGAATAAAGAACGCCTTTTTTCTTGTAATGAACGTTGGTTTTGAATTACACTGTAAAAAGGCAAATTTTTTACAGTGTACATAATTACACGTGATCTCACTTCACAGATTTTATTTTCCCTTTACGGCTTACAGCCGGTGAAAACATACTCTCTCTCTTCAGCGCATTAGTGCGTCATCTCCTGAATACAAAGGGAATTACAATTGCATGTACGCCCGAAACACTTCCCTTGTGAGTGGATGTATGGTAGCTCCGAGTTTTGGTGCAACTTAAATTCAACTGCAAAACGTAGAAAACTAAAAAGTAAGGCTGAACCATATTATGGTGTTGTTTATAACTTTACTTCATATAGTGGTTCAAATTTGAACTTAAATTTTTGACAGAGTATTTGCTTTTAAGTCATTTAAATGATAGATTTTAATCAATCAAATTGATACAAAAAGCAATTAGATACAAAATAAAAATCGTTTTTCACATTCAGAGTACCTCAAAGCATGTAATATCAGCAAAAAATTAATTTAAAAACTGAACCCCCATACTATACTTTCTCCAACATATATTGGTAACAGAAAGTAAAATAAATATGAACACATTTAAATAACTGAAGAGACGCGTTACTTAGAGTGGGAATTTTATACTCCATTGTGGCATTTCATTCTATTCTAAATTTGTTGAAAAAAAATATTTCAAATCTTCAAAGTGCCCATAATATAACTTTTAAAATGAATCTGAGGATACAGAACATTTTTATAAGAAATATTTTTGATGCGAATTAACATTTTTTCGTCGAATGACAAAATAAAAAGTAGTTTGCGTATTTCGTCTAAGAAGTATCTTTACAAAATCTTTAGCAGATGAGATATAAAAATACTCACGAAGAAAACAAAAGCTTAAGAACTTTTCAGTCTTGAATGGTTCGTATTGTTTAAAGAAAATAGCAGTGTCGAGTGCAAGATTGAAGTATTTTCTAAATATTTCAGAACGAAATTCCTTTTTCCTTCATAGTTAAAGTGTTTTACATAAAGGTAGAAACTTTTGTGTTCAACACCAGTATCAGGATTTTTAATGATATAAATTGGTAAGCACTGGAAATATATATATATATATATTCTCTAATATAGTCGAATTTGGAACTGAAGATTAAGTACCGACATAAAATGTAACATTTATGGAGACATTCACGTTAATCAATGAGGGGATTTTTTTTTTCTCCATTCATTACTGAAAAGAACAAAAAATTGATTTAAACATTCTTTAAAGAATTTTGTATTCAAGGTTACTTTTAGGGAAATACTCTCTTAAATGGCACATAAATACACCCATATGTTAAATGTTCTTAATACTTTAAACAGTAAAAGAAGCATTTATTATACATGATTTTTTACACAAATCTTCCCAAACTTTTATAATTTAGCATTACCTTGCGCAATTCAAAAAATTTTTTTATTAAATGTTTTTTTAATTATTGTTTGATTAATTTTTCTTAATTATTTTAAACATGAGAGCTGCCATTGAAAAAAAAATGATTTTGCATAATTTACAAATTGATAATGTTCAAATTTGTAAATAAAAGTAGTTATTTTTATTTTATTTAATTCAAAAGGGTCGGGTTATAAAACGTTAATTTTCTGAATTTCTAGCTTGCTTCATTTTCCTTCAAAAACCCATTAAAATTTTTCACTAGGGCAAGTAATGGCCTTGGCGATGAATTTGCCGACTTTATTTCTCCTTGGCTACTTTTTTGGCAACCTTGGCGAGAATATCTTTAATATTGATAAAGCGAATATCTAAGCTCTAATTCGATTATTTCGGAAGATACTGGAAAATTCTCGAATTGTATGAAACTATATAAAGGAATTGCATCGTGGCCGTACTGAGTCAGTTTTCGCCAAGACATTGCGAAATAAAAAGCTTTGCTTGACCAAGTCTCTGCTATCTATTACAGCCAACACCCACTTGACATTAAATAAAGCCAACAGACGAAATTTCGCGGACGCTCTAACGTCACGAAATCTAGTCCCATCCCATTCACTCGCGTTTCAGGTTTTTAACTTTCAACCCCTCGCTTTCAAATTTTCCACATTTGATTCATTTCAGTCTTTCTGTAAATCGCGTATGCATCTTCTAGTATCTGCACTTGTTTTTAAAATGGATATTTCTTTGTTACTGTTATTATTATATTTTTAAAGGATTAATATTTATTAAGGTAAATGTTTTATCGTGACATTTCTAATCCTTTTTTTTTTTTTTTTTTGTGTGTGTGTGTGTGTGTGTGTGTTCTTAAAAATTTATATCTGTCGCTTAGTAAATTTTTAGTTGATTTTAGAAGATACAATTTAGCACGGAAAAAAACTTTGTACACTTTAACACCGGTCTTTAATCTTTGTATAATATTATTTCCGGCTGTTTTTTGTATCTTTGTTAATGGTTCAATATTTAAAGATATTTTGTGTTTTTTGTGAATTTTTAATTTTTTTTTTTAATATCAATCTCATTTTCTTCAGTTTAATAGTTTATTTATTTAGTGTCACAGTTAATACTTTAGACCGAAGAAATAATTAAAGTAACCACCATAATTAAAGTAACTTAATAACTAATTATGCAATTTGAACTTTTTAATGAAATATTAAATGTCCAAAAGAAAAAGAAATTAATGCTGTTCTGACTTGATTATATATTTAAGTCTTTAAATATTTCTGAAAACATGAGATAGTGAATATTCTTTCATACTCTAAATCTAGGGGGAAATTTTATCAATGATATGTGATGTTGTGTTCATTATTTTAGTCTTTATTTCTTTCTAAACTGTTTGTTTTTATTCAACATATTGTATTACTCAATTCCAATTGAAAATGACAAAGATTAATTTTAATTTTACTGCAGTAAGCTGAAATTTAATAATATAATGATAATGATATTAAAGTCACTATTGTTCCAATATATTGTTTAGAAAAATAAATAGTTTACATTCTTCTTTAAAGTATTGAACTTTGCAGTGAAAATTGTAGGATGAATTAGTAATTATTTTAATGATATGCTCATTATATTTCCTTTTTAACTCCTTATCTAAATTTTTGCTTTCAAAATGTCTGTTTTGAATAAGCAAATTTTATTATTAAACATCATTTAAAAATGACAGAGTTTAATTTTAGAGTTACTTTAATAAGTTCAAAATTTAATTGTAATAACTGAATGGTGTACATGCCTTTTAAAGTAGTGAAAATTGCAAACACTTTAAAGATTAACGCTTTAAAGAATTTTGTGTATCTGTAATTTTAGGTATATTCTAATTAGTGAAGAAGTTATTATTTGACTTATAAATAAAAAATATTGCTGAATAATCTAGTTTTTCATGTATTATTTTTCCCAATTATTCCCTTAAATACTAAACTGTGTAAAATAACTTACATTTGTTGTGTTTTTTCCCCCCTTTGATAAAAATTAATTTGAATTTTGTGTAATTTAGAGCTATATAATATTTTGTTTTAGTATATTAATATTAGTTAACTTTTTTAATATTAAGAAATTAATAATGTACTAATTATTTAAAAGAAAATAACAAGTTTTGTGAATGTGTGTTAAAAAAAAAACGGTTATAAATACCAGTAGCTTAGCAACTAATAATTAATATATCATAGTTATATAATGCATTATAAATAATAAAAACTATAATACACTTAAATTTTTATCAATATGTACTTTGTTCTTAATCATTCTCTTTTTTTTTTTTTTTTTTTTTTTTTTTTAACTTTAAATTAAAATATTTAAATTATGCACTAAATTATTTGTATTTTTTCTTCAAAGAAATAATAAGTTTTTAAAACACTGGCTAGTTAATATTTTTTATACAGAAATCTTTAAATTTAACTATTTAGTAGTAAAATAAGAAAATTAATAAATAAATAATTTTTTTAAGAACATTTTAAAAGTTAATATTTAAATTTTAATGTGTATTTCAAAACTAACCAAATTGAAATTAAATATGTAGGTTTAATATGCTTGCAATTGCAAGCATGTTAAACTTACATATTTCAATAAACTTACATAATTTCAATTTTAAACTTACATAATTTCAATTTAATTTCAATTATAACTTCATTGTAATCTTATTAAGCAAATGATACAATTTTTTAAGAATGCACAACAATTTTATAAATATCAAGATAAAATATTTAGCTTAATGGACATAAATCGTTCTGATTTTAAAAAAAATAATAATAATAAATAAATAAAGCATGTGCAAATGGTATTTGCAGTGAAGAAAAAAAATCATATTTAGAAAAATTAACATAGATATTCACCTTAATGTATTAACATTTTATCAAACTGAAATAATTAATAGAGCATTTATTGTACATTTTAACTGTTATTGATTGGAGAATTAATCACATTTTTGTTTTATTTTATAAATATATTATGTAGAATATACATGTTGAAATTTGAGCAATATAATTAATAGTGGGGAAAAAATAAAATGAACAATATTACCATGAGTATTTCCTGAATAAATAAATAAAAATTATTTAAACAAATTATCATTGAAATTCATCATAGATTTTATTATTTTTATTCTTAATGGATTATTCTTTAGTTCTCTTAATTTAAACTTCGCCAGAAATAATTGATAGGAACAAAAAAAAAAAAGGAGGGACGTAAGTGACTTGGTATCTTTTAAAAATGCATAAACACACTGATAAGAAATGCATAAATATTTCATTCCGTCTTTCCATGCACATTTAATTCATTATACAAAAGGAAATTTACATATGATTTGTCAAAACAAGAGCAATTTAAATAGCTGATATATTTCAATCCCATATTTGATGTTTCTTCAAGAAGAACAGTCGGAATTACATATCGTGACTGTGAAAATCCGCGCGGGGGCTTTTACTAGTCGAGCCGGTGTTGTTACAACTCTTATTGCTGTGTGTTACTGCTATGGTACAGTTTATGTTGTGATTTTTGTGCTGTCAGCTATTATTTAAGCTGTGTTTTCTGGTGAAATTGTATAGTTGATACTTGGTTAACAAACCTTTAATCTTCTGAAATATTCTGTAAATATACTTTTAAGCCTCTGCAAGATTTCTCTTACATTCACAGAGAATTCACGAACCCCGAGTACGGAACGATATTTTAATAAAAATTCTCAATTTAAGTTTTTTATTGGCTTCAAGGTTTCTATCCAAAAATTGTAATATATTAAGAATTAAATATTTTATTATGCTCATCTTAAGTAAATATTATAGGGATAAATCATTCTTCATCAACAAAGCTCTGTAAAGGTAGTTACTCTCCAATATATTCATGTATTCTTCAGCTGTTTGACGCCAACCGAGAAAAATCTGAGATTGCAATAGATGCAAAACCAAACTATCAGTAGACCCCCTCACTTTAGCCTCGACAAATGTCATTCTATGCGGAAGTCGTTGTAGTATTTGATTCAGCTATCTGGACTGTCTGGCAAGAACGTAGCCAGAAATATATTTTCGAGGGAAGGAGGATCAAATTTTTTGCATAGTATATCTTTAAACTAGAAAAATATAAAAGATTTTCTTCCTTGTGGGTCCAATTCAGGTTGATTAACTTCTTTTTCCCTTCTTTTCCTTCTTCCTTCTACGGAACACGTTCATGTTCGGGTTGGATTTAGTCTTTAACGAATCCAGTATAGTTAAGAGCATGTTTAAACAAGAGCTAAAAGTCATGTAGTTTGCATAGATTGTTAATAATTTTCAACTGTACATACTAGTTGTTGATTTTCTAATCATTTTTCAATGAATAAATCAAGCTGGAGTCTTGAAAACGAAACATTCAGAACGATAAAATAATTTCAATATTTTTAATCAAACTGCACACACACTTCACAAATTACGATCAACAGATATTACTGAACATAAATATTTGCATTTACAAACTAAAGGATTATATTATATACAGAGGGCCCAAAAATTAAAGTAAATTCGAAAGCAGTGATTGCTGGCCTTGGGGAAGGAACTATTCCAGCTGCTCTAGTTTTGCTTGCATCGTTTAACCTTCAATGTGCTTTGCCTACGTGATCACACAGGACAGAAAGACAGATAGACTAACTGAATTCAGAATCTCTCTTAAACACTATTGGAAAGTGCTAAAAATGTTTAACACAAATGAAAACGCAATTTAAGCAATATCCAATTGCAGCCTTTAATTTATCTGAATACTTTAGTGTAACCCTGCAAATCTTAATGCAAAACATATCATATTCTAAAAAAACTTTTTTTTTTTTTTAACTATATAGATAATGATTGTCATTTTTATTTTGATATGTGCAGTACAAAGTTTTTTAAATATGATTAATAAAAAAGCCACTCATAGAACGTAATGCATTGGTATTCTTTTGGGTCTCTTGTGCACAGACCGATTATGATTTTTATAAGCTTTTAAATATGGGGCATTCCATAATAAACTTGAATATTATATAACAGTGTGAAACAAATAATTTACAATTCCTAAAAGAAAAGAGAAGGAGAAGAAACGAGTCAAGTAGATTAATTCAAATCACTCTTAAACATTGTTAGAAAGAATTCAAACTGTATAATGAAAATAAAAATACAATTGCAGATATTTCTAATTATAGCCCTTAATGTGCCTGAATATTTTTGTGTAGCCCTGTAAATCCAAATTCTAATCACTATTCGAAAGAAAACATTTTTGTGTGTATATGAATAATAATAAAATAAATAAATCATGATAATTTCATTATAATTTGCACAGAAAAAGGTATTAAAATTCGGTTTATAGAAATACCTCTCATAGAACACAATGCTTTGTAATTTTTTCAGTTGTCCCTGTAAACAAACCAGTGGTATTATGTATCTCATTTTCAATAGGGAACATTCCATAGTAAACTTGAATAACATATATCAGTTTCAAGACATTCCATGAATGTTTACTGGGGTTAGAGCATCAACAGACAAACAAACAAAGTTATAAACACTTTTCAACTTCGTTGGAAAGTACTAAAAAATTATAACAATAAAGATAAATTTGTTTAACGAAAATATAATTTTATAATTGATATAATCCTGTTAAGTATGCCCATGACTACGAATACGCAAATACTTTTTAGTAAATTTCCATATCTGTTTTTGCCCCACACCCTCCGATCCCAAAGAGCGGAAGTGTGGAAAATTGAGCGAAATTCCGTCACACTGGATGTTGGATGCGTGTTAACAACCGACACACCAAAATTCGTGACCACAGATTCCCCAGGACAAATTTATCGCGAAAAGGAAACTCTCGATTTTGACCCCAAGTAACCCTTCTCCCCATACGTTTATTTAAAAAATAATAATAATATCTAAACGCTTCTAAAATAAAATTTTGGAATTTCGTCCAGAAAACGCCCAGACGTTTTCAGTATGTTTGTGTCACTTTTGGAAGAGCTCTACTCAAGAATCCGGATTTTGTAAAATTCTCCTCTCCCAAACTGATTTTCCTTTTTCCCCTTAAAATCTAAAATTTCAAAATTACCGAAAATATTCTTTTGCACCCAAGTCTAATTTCCTCATGTGAAATTTCTTCGCTAAATAATTTGTAACGAAGTTTTTACGCGTTTTTGTTACCTGTGCACCTAGAAGTTAAAAGGAAGCATTTCGCAACACTTCGTCTTTGTTAGGGTCAGGACCCCAAAATTAAACTTCACAGTAAATTTGTGAACCGGTCGTCCACAAAATCGCCACGCCTGTGTTTACTGAGTTAATCAGTCAGTGGAAGTACACATATATGTAATATATATAAAGTATATTTATATAGAGAGATAATAGATGGTTAAATAAAGTACCATTAAAGTATAAAATAAAATCTGAGGAGTGAATATATATTAATGCTTTTAAATTTCCTTAAAAGTTTAATTAAATTATAATGAATGTTTTGCAACGCTCTAATCTAAAAATGATTTGAAGAACTTAAAGGAATTTTAATGTATTGCCTCAATCACATCTCTATTCACTTACCTTTCAACTTCTTTGATTAAGTGTTTTTAGAACTTCATTAGCTTTCAAAGTTAAATTAAGGAGTGATTGATGACATGTCGTCAGAATCAGAAGAATGTTCTTAAACTCCCAATCACTCTCGGACTTTTTTCTTTTAACACACAAATGACTTAGAAAGTAATTTTTAATAGTTCATCTGATCAAAAGCTAAATAATAGTCAGTTTTTTTTTTCCTTTGAAGGTACAGTATAAGAAATGTCATTTAACTTTTTTTTTTTTTTTTAAGATGAAGAAGAAGAAAATAAATTAAAAATATAAATAACTTTCTAATCAAAATAAGGAATAACTGGAAAGAACTTTTGAATTCATTTCTAGGATACTCTCATTTATGCTTAATTACGTTTACAAAATAATGAATTTAAAAAAAAAAAAAAAAAAAAAAGAATGTTTATAATCAGCATTTTTCAAAAAAATCACTTCTCTAGTTTTGGCAATTTGCTGTAAATTTATTCTACTTTTTACTGTGATACTCCCAACTTAAAAAAAACTTACAGGGTTCATACGCACCTTATTTTTTCCCTGAGTCTCATACCAGAATTCTGAAACAATAAAATTCAGCTTAATCATATAGACTTATTTTATAATGGAAATCATTCTACAAAATTACTGGTATAAGACTCAGAGAAAAGATAAGGCCCGTACGAACCCTGACTTATTATTGCATCCATATACTAATTAGCTTTTTTGAATAAGTTTAAGAGTTTAAGTGCAGATTTTCTCCACTGCAGCTTAGAATATAGCATGAATAAAATTTTTGAAAAAAATATAGAGCCGAATCCAAAAAGCAACTATCATTGTAAAAAGTAAAAATGAAATGAAAAATGGCATAAAATGAAATTGTAAATTGAGCCTAAATGTATAAAATAAATTACTTCGCCAAACAACATAAACATTACAATTAATAACTTTTGAAGTCGCTGGAAAATGAAATGCAATTTGATTATTTATTTTTTTTTTATTTTATTTTATTTTATTTTTTTTATTTATTTATTTTATTTTTTTTATTTATTTATTTTTTTTTTTTTTTTTTGTTTACAGTTGTTTTTAGATCCATAGTTACAAACACTGTTGTCTCGAATGATCCATCTTCATAGTTTCCTTTATAATTTTATCACTGTATACAATTGGTCCATTAATAACGTCTACATAGAACAGTGAACATCCTCCACAATTAGTTATTTATGTTTCATGAAGTTACAAGAGTTTCCCTTCCAAATTTTTACAGCTTAGAAAATTTAAATTGTTCGTTTGAATCAAAATAGTTTTTGAATGTGTTTTGCGCATGTCAAAGTGAGGTGTATATTTTGGATAGAAGTTGATTTTTGTATTGCATAAGAGTATCAACTTTTATTTAATTTTCCGTCGACTTAAAAAGTTATGATTTATTGTAATGCTTATGTTGTTTGGTGAAGGAATTCATTTTATACTTTTAAGCGCAATTTACAATTTCATTTTTTGCTAATTTTCATTTTATTTTTATTTGTTTGAACGATTGTTACTTTTTCGAGTCAGTTCTATTTTTTACAAAAAGATTTTATTATTTTTGTTTTCAGCGAAATTCTATTCATAGAACAAAACACGAGAAGACGTTCGACGGCGGTGTCACACATCGCAATTATCAAGAAAAGTGACACAACTCAAAACATGACAATTTCGAGTTTATTTCACTGAAAAATATATGAAGCGCCCCAATGTCCACAAAAAAACGTTACATTTCCACTTCGAAAATTATCCACTCAAGAGGCAGTTGTGTCACTTTGCTTGCCTTTTTGCGATACGAAAAAAAGAAACATCTATTGAATCCACATATATTAAATTAAAAATTCTTTAAAAATGTAAAGAATGGATGCGCTGCATTCGTAACTAAAAATTCTGTTAGACACATAGTATAAAAGTATCCCATATCAGTAGATATATGAAATATAAACATTCAAAAGAGAAGCAGCTTGAAAAGAATCGATGACTCTCTATTATTCATAGGCTATCAAATGAAGCTGTAAAGAAAACATTACAGCGTATATCGTTAATAAATTAAAACAGACATAGAAACGATATAACAATAACGTCAATTGCAATACCCATCTGGATTCTGATTGAATTTTACAGAGCGTACGTGTCACCCGCTCCGCTCAGGGTTGCCAAATTTGGCCTTTTTTTTTATTCAATAGTCACCAATAATTTTGAGAGGTGACATTTGATATACATAATACACTATCAATCTTCGAAGTGATTAGTCAAACGTTACAAACAAAAATTTTTGGTGACTATTGAATAAAAAAAGGCCAAATTTGGCAACCCTGGCTCCGCTAGAATGTGTGCAGCGTTAAGTTCAAACATTGATACAAATATGCATTTCTGTTCACGTACAGAAGTTTAAACATCGAAATAAAGGTCTTTTTTATTTATAAGTTCACTTCGGCACATTACAGTGTAGAAAACTGTGAACAAACAGGTGCACGTTTTAAACGTTCTGTTTTTAACATCAGTACTAAATCAATGACGTTCTACAACTTTGTAACTCACTTTTTCCCTGTGTGTCCCTTCCGTGGAGGATCAAAATTGTTATGACATGTCTCCGGACAGCATATATGCAATCTTTACCCGAATTTGATCATGGGCGAATTTCAGTACTCTTGATTCGCTGTTTCCTTTTCAGGGGCTCTGACGCCAAACCATATGCTGAATTGTACATGTTATACAGTTTTTTATGTAATTAAAACAAAATGTTCGTCTTTTCGGAAACAAATCTGCCATCTTCGTTTTCTAATGAAGTGGAAACAATTTCGGCGAATATCATTACGATACGCAGAAATATTAAAAATTTAGAAGACTGCAGTGTATGGTTTAAACTAATACTAAATGGAACTTATGATCATCAAAACCTTCTGGAGAAAAAATTATTTTCTTGTAGTTATTACTATTTGTAATTTTATTTTAACGTATTGTAAATTTTTATGTTCTAAATTTTAAAAAACGTGTACAAGAAAAAAAAGTCATTAAGTAATCTAGTAAAATACGAAAAAATGGAAAAATATAATACGGTGCTTGAATATTTCTTCTGATGGAAATTAAGACTGGAAAATGGAAGGTAATGTATCCTAATTTTTTGGTGCGTTTCATTAAAAGAATAACAATATCAAGCAAGCAGTTTTCAATAACAGTCATTCTTCAGTAAAATTTTCAAACGTATATCAGTTTTACTCTTTTAAATAATTTTATGAACTTAATAAAATTAGTTCCAATAAATAGAATGTGATAATGTAAACTATTTCACACCTTCCTGTAAAAGAAATATAAATATTAAGCATATTGTTTCACATAATAAAACAATATTAGCAGAAAGATATTACATAAATGAGTTCATAAATCGCAACGTTTAAGAACGATATTTTACATTTCTGTAATACACGCACACATACATATACATAATGTGAAGAATTTAATAACGTTATAAAATTTAGCAATTAATAGATACATGATAATACCAAAAACGCACACATAGCACTTATTTCAATTTAATTTAAATGTTACTGAAAATCACAGCATATATATTCTGCATTCATGAAAATTTATATAATTCATGCATTGATGACTTATAACATGCCTATTCAAATTTACCTTAATCGATTATGAAGTTTAATGTTAACACATTTCAAATAATTTGAATCTACATAGCATAATTATAAAGGTTTTTCTTTGTTTTTCTGTAAAATAATATAATCATATACTCGTCATAATATAAACAGGTTATGCGACGATGACCTTATAACATACCTACCAATGTTGAACTCAATTTGGTAAGGTGTTTGCATGCTAACACTATGTTCACTCGTACACACATAGATGCATATTGTTAAAAATTGCGAATTCAGTAGGCCTGAAAAAGTAGTGCCAAAATCTCACAAACGAATTTTGCATGATTACAAAGCATAGTATTAGCATATATTTGGAAAATAATAAATCGGACAAATTTAGCAAATTAAAACAATTTAAAAAGCCCTCTTAAAAACTATTGAACAAAGATATTTTGGTTAAAAAAAATAAATAAATAAAAAACTGAATAATAAGGGATGTCTTTATTTCCATTTAAAGGTAAACAAATTTTATATCTTTCAACACCATTTTAATAATTTACACTATTTATTTATATATTTCTTTTTTTATGAGGGGGGTGAGTGAGGAGAGGATTGAAGGTTAGTTTATTTGGATACATTTAATTATTATTTTAATAATGTTTAATAACAACATATGAATCTTAAAAAAATTTTCTTTCTTTTCTTCTTTTTTAAAATAATTTAAAATAAAATAAAATAAAATAAATACTGCAACAGGCAAAGAGAGGACTATATCTTTCAAACTGCAAACAGGCTTTCGCACCATTTTACCATACACCATCATGAGAAATATAGTAATAAATGGAATTTGTCGTAATTAAATACATCTCAAGAGAAAACTTATAATTAAGTAAATGTAATTACTTGAACATTGATATAGCGCATTTCTTACAATCATATCCATTACACCATACATATTTTTAAATAAACCAGATAACAGATAACTTAATTGTCTTACAGGTAAAATAATTTTTTATTCTACTGTTATTCATAGTATTTTTAAGCTTTTAAAGAGTCTTATTTTAAAAATCAAAAATATACACAAATTTATGCCTAATTAAATTAACAGAAGGAAATATAATTTAAAATGCAAATATAAAATAGTTATTCTATAGAGCAACTGGAAACCACTATATAGGCGCCACTACATATTTTTAAATGCTTTTAAGTAATTAGGTAATTATATCTAGAACAAAATTGTTCATGATTTAAAACACATTAAAAATAAAAATTACTCGGATATTTAAACTCGAGTAATGTGCTGTATACTTATTTAACAAGTAAAAAAAAATATATTTAGAAAAATATCGTATAAACATAGAATCATTTTTTTTTCGTTTAATTCATCTATCTGTAACAATCTTTTACATTTTTAATTGTTGCTTATAGTAATAGTATTCAATGAAGTAGATTTAACTTTATTAAAAAATGGAGATAGCAGATTTGTTTTTGAAAAGAAAGATATTTTACCGAAAGATAAAAAAAAAAAAAAAAAAAAAAAAAAAAATCTCTTCTACAGAATGTTTCTCTGTATGTAAAGCATGACGTCATTGCCGACATTAAATGAAACAGCATATCAGGAGTACTGAAATTCGCCCGTGATCAAATTCGGGTAAAGATTGTATATATGCCTCCCACAGACTAAGGAAATACTTAGACCCGGTCAGACGGCTTTCTTGAATGGGGAAAAGTGAAGTAACTGTAAGGCGCTTAGAGCGACCGGCGGCCATATTAGTACAAGCAAGAAACCAGTAACATTGCAATCTGTATATGTAAACCGTGGTAAAAACGAATGCATGTCTGTCTGTTTATCCTTCATCCATTACAACACCATTCATCCGATCGCCATGAAACTTTGTGAAATTGTCGAATACACTCCCGCGAAGATTTCTGGCATAATTTTTTTTTAATATCGCCCCCCCTCAGGGAAAAGGGGGGAGGGGCAAGAACGGGATTAAAGCATATTTTTTACTTTCTTCTATATGTAATATAGTATTGGATTCGCGAAAATTTTCGACCTCCGTTTTTTGATGGATTTACATGTTTTGGGATGTCCAGAACATAAATTAATAGTTTTTAGAAAATGTCTGTCTGTCTGTCAGTCTGTCTGTCTGTTTGTATCATTTTTTTGTGGACGCTGTATCTCACGAACCAAAAATAATAAATATGAGTTGCAAAATTAATATGAGTTATTGATAATAGTAATAGTTAACTAGGAAAAAAATTTTGTGCATGTAGGGGCATCGGTTCCCCCCCCCCCCGGGGAAGTAAATTTTCAAGATGGGTATCTTTCGAAAGGTCTCGTTGATAATAGTAATAGTTAACTGGGAAAAAAATTTTGTGCATGTGGGGGCATCGGTTCCCCCCCACTGGGGGGGGGAAGTACCCCCCGGGGTGCAAAGTTTCAAGATGGGTATCTTTCGAAAGGTCTCGTCAATACCTTTAAAACGAATGGTTGAACCATAAATCTGTGATAATTTAAAACAAAGTTATCGATTTTTTTTACTTTTAACAAAAAAAACTTAGAAATTTTTTTTTTTTTTTTTTTTTTTTAAATTTAACCAAACTTGGTATTTAGTTGGTCTCCGACATAAACTGGTGCTGATTACATTTGGGGATCAATCGCTCAACAGGTGACGCTGTGATCTCATTTTTTCTAAATTTTTAACATGGCAGTATAGGACAAAATGTCGTATGAATGTACATAATGAGAGTTATTTTTAACTTGTGATTGTAAAATTAATATGAGTTATTGATAATAGTAATAGTTAACTAGGAAAAAATTTCTGTGCATGTGGGGACATCGCTACCCCCCTGGGGGGGAAGTACCCCCCCCCCCCACACACACACACACCAGGGGGAGGGGTAAATTTTGAAGATGGGTATCGTCAATACCTTTAAAATGAATGTTGAACTATAAATCTGTGATTATTTAAAACTAAGTTATCGAATTTTTTTAATTTTAACCAAAAAAAAAAAAAAAATCGTATTTTTTAATTTTTTTTTTATTGTTACTATTTGAATATGTATTGCTTTTAACAAAAAAAAAAAAAAAAAAAAAAAAAAAAAACTAAGAAAAAAAATCGTACTTTTTTTTTAAATATTGTTACTGATTGAATATGTATAGGAAAATATAAAAGAAAGTATTGTGGTGGCCACAACATACTAGTTCACATTTGTTTTATTTCTCAATGAAAAAATAAATATCCAATATTCTATTCAGCGACGTAATGGTTAATCTGCAACGCTTGTCTGGCAAATGTCTACCACACCTCATAACGCTAAAATAAATATAGAAATTTTTTGTTGATCAAGTATATTTACTGAAGCTTACCTGTGAAACGTAATTCCCGGAACCTTCTTAGATGGTCTATTGGTGCAACCATAGGCTGCACAAGCCATTTTTCACGATTTATAGCCTCCTTTACAATTAATATAGAATAATACCAGTACGATTGTATGAAAAACGCATTAATGTTTTGCTTATACCAATGTGGCGGCTCGGTTACAGTTGAGACTTCACTTTTAGAACTGCCTTGCCCGGTCTAAGTATTTCCTTAGTCTGTGATGCCTCCGGACCACCTCTAGGGGTGTGTCCCAGACCGTCGTCAATTGCCCATCTGCGCAGCACTTGTGCGACGTAAAACCCAACCATCCATCCAACTATTCAACCCGTGTCTGTCTGTTATCAGCATATCTCAAGAACAAATAATAGCAGAAAGTGCAAACTCGGTATTGTAAGTGTGTAAGATACAGGGGTGCTACGCTAAACTTTTCGTTGAAATCAAGTAAATGGTTCATGTACAGGGCCATCCAATAACAATTTTTTTAATATATATATTCATAAAAGCATGTTTTGTGTGGATTGTGGTGAGGAAATCACTCATCATTCGTTTACAGGGCTACCCAAAGTATTTCAATATATTGGTGCTATACATGGAAACTGATAAAATTGTAATTTATTTTGTGTTAGATATTTTTCAAATAAGATTAAATTGAAGTACACAATATTGTTTATAGACAATACACGGGTCTACCCAAAATTGAGCTAAAAGTTCTTTTTCATTGAATGTTACTGATAGAAGTGCTTTGCTATATTTTACTTTGTCGACGAACAGTGGAATTTTTCATACCCATACTGTAAACAAATCGTTTTTTTAAAGTTATATTTTGCATTCTGTTTTTCTACTTAATATCACGTTTTGATATCTCCTGATTACAAAAGTCCAATTTTTAGCGGTTTACCTGTATGTATATCTGTTAACAGCATAATTTAAAAACAATAAAGTGCAGGAAATACAAATTTGGTATTTTAATGTTATGTTCGTATTAGGTTGCCACTTAGAAAATAGATCAATATTGGCAAGTTTAAAAGCAAATTATTAACAACCTTGATTTTTTTTTTTTTTTTTTTTTTTTTTTTAATTGTAGGCACTGTAATTGAACAGGGGAAGGGAGGGGGGGAATTAAGGAGCGATAATCCCCTCAAACAGAATTATATATTTAAAAAAAAACTGTTCCTAAACCTATTTTAGATTATTTTTAAAGTTTTTTAAATTTTATTATCTTACTTTATTGATCTTAAGATTTAATGCACAATTTATCTTTAGATTATTGAATTGCAAGGTAAGAGAAAGTTGTGTAAGTGACACACCAGGTTTTTTTTTTTTTTTTTTTTTTTTTTATCACAACAAATTTTTTTTTATACTTAGATACTTATAACGTAACTTTTCCTTTTCTCATTCTATTAAAAGGAGTTCAAATTTTATTTCACGTTAAAACTCGAATTAATGGAGTACTTCCATACGATTTTCTGTACTAATTCTGAACTAAGTTCCGAAAATTCATTTGAGTGAATTGCAGATGAGATGGCCCTTAGAGAATAAAGGGATTAAGAACATGCTACTTCTTCAAATTGACTTATGAGAATTTTCCTTTTGGGATTTGCGTTTAACGTTTTGAGAGGGTTTTCCCAGTACCATTTTTCATTGAATTATTGAGCAGGCAAAGAAATCGCTGAAATTTTACTTCATAAAATGGGAATGCGTTTAAATATTTAAAGGTTAAAATAATTCTTATCAATTTGAAAAGAATAATTGTCTTTTTAAAACTAGAAATAAGGAAATACCTATTTCTCATTGGAGAAAATTATACCCCTAATTCTATCCTAAATATTCCTGTCATTTATCGTGGTGTATTTTCAATAAGTATTTGCAAAGTTTTCATTTTAATTTATTAAACATTATCAGCTATCTTGTGTAAAAGGTTGAAGTATGGAATATAACTAAGTAGTTGAGCTTCTGATAACTTAAAAATTTGTTTTAAAATATATTGAGGGTTTTTTTTTTTTTTAATATTATTATTATTATTAAATATTATGGAAAAAAAATGAGTATTTCACTATCTTTTAATGACATAAATGCTATTAGTTGTAAAGATTATTACTTATGATTTTTTTTTCAAAAGAACAAATTTAAATTTTTAAAAAATGTGGGATTTTTTAAGGGGTCAGATAAAAGGAATTTTTAAGATTCGGGATGAATAAAATAAAAAATATTTAAGTCTTTTTTTTTTTTTTTAAGAGTAAATAATTTTTTTTTAATTTCAGTTCGAACATGAAGTGAGAGCCATAAAAGGGCCTTGTCTAATTTTATAATGTTTTTATGCACCTCAATAAAAAAATTAAACACTGTTGTTTATGTCTCTGTTTTAAAGAAATACTGAATAATAAAGCATAGCAAACTTGAATGCGTTTATTTTCTTACACATCGTACTTTGTACACCTTTTGCAGAGGTATGCAACCGGTTTTGACAATCAGTCTACTATATCACGTTTTCTATTTCAGACTGCACAGCGTGATCATTTATTTTTTATTTTTATTGTTTTTATTATTATTATTATTATTATTAATATCTCAGACAAAGAGTCGTGCTTAATTATTTTGAACTGAAACAATTATTGTGTGTCCTTCACCATCACAGTTTCCTGCATTTTATTGTAGGTTTTTTAAAATCTGTCTTGTATGTTCAAATTATTATTATTATTATTATATATATATATTTTTTTTTTTTTTTTTTTTTTTTTTTTTGAGAGAGAGAGGGAGAGGGAAAAGGGCTTAGCATGAATTAATATTCATAAAACTGAAACACGTAAACATCTTGGGTTTATAGTTTAAAAAGGAAGTGTTCTTGCTTGTTTTTTTTTTTTTTTTTTTTTTTGTCCCATAAAAACTTTGATATATACAGGGGTCATGGGGCAAACTTGGAGGAGAAGTAGAACATCACAAGGATTCAGAATTTTATAGAAATCCATGACCGCAAAGTTCATTTTAAACTTTTAAGGACTAGATGTTTTTGGTTATTTTTTAACAATAATATCCAAATATGGACGTGGCTCTCGAGTGTTGTGTTTTTTAAAAAAAGTTTTTACATGCTAATGTTTACATAAATAAATATAATCTGTTTCTTATTGGTGTATTTATCGCACTCTTTGCATTAATATGAACACCGTGTATGATTATGCGAAATTTACACAATAGGTGGAGTTACAGGTCAACAAGAAACTACGGGTTCTTAAAGGGTTAAAATTACGTTTGCGGTCATGGGTTCCTATATAATTCTCAATCCTTGTGATGTTCTCTACCTCTCCTCCGAGTTTGTCCCTTAACCTTAAATTACCTGCATACAGTAAAAGTATGTGCAAAAAAGTGTGCACTTACGCGTATTTGACTAACGTTTTATATTTTTGGACCACCTAGGTGGTCTTCTTTGACCACTAAATTTTCAATACCAGAGTGGACTGTATGTGTGTGTGTAATTATACTGTAACTTTTTATTACAACAAAAATTATTAAAACTTTCTTCAAAAAATTCTTGTTAAAAATAATCTTTTTCCAAAGTAGCGTTTACTTTATACAGAATAATTGATTTTTGTATTAAAAGAAAGAAAAAAAAATGTAATGCAAAGATAATTGGAAGTCAAAAAAAAAAGATTACAAAAAAAAAAGTTCCCTTTAAAAAAATGTTTTTATCCAAAATCCTACTTAATTAATGATATTCTACTTTTTTTTTTTTTTTTTTTTTTTTTTATGAAAATAGTTTGATAGCAAGTAAAATATACGTTATTATTTCAAGACAACAATAGATAATAAAAATAATTTTCTTTTCTGACCGAATTAAGCTGCTAGTCAAATAATTAAAGAATCATTACCTGTAAGAAGTAAATTTTGATAAATAATTATTTAAATAAATTGAGCGTAAAAATTCTTTAAAAAAAAAACTATGAAGCTAATGAGCCTTGAAATTTGTAAAATGACTGCAGAATAAGGCATGCCTGAGTAATTAAATAATGAATATTTGAATAGGCAGTCTTAAACAAAATATGTAATGGAAGAGAAAGAAAAAATATCTGATTACTTTTCAGAAAATATGCTGCCAAATTATTGGAGTAGAATACAACAAATATTGTTATTATTTTTTGTATTAATTTATTTTGATTTCAGGAAATAAATCGTAGGTATATACACAGAAGAAATGCAATCCATATTTTTATTTTCATTTAAAGTAAAATATTTTTATCGGAAAATTGGTAATATTGTAAAATAATAACGTTTATTTTATTGTTTAATATTTTCTACTTTAATAAAAATGTAAGGTTTGAGTAATTAAATTAAATATTAAAATCCTTAATGAGTATGTTTGTTTTAACCTAAAACAACCTAAAGTTAGATGAAACGCGGTAGTAATTTTCCTTTATAAACAATGCTTTAGTGTGTATAGAGAAAAAATACAGATAATAATTAAATTTAATTAATTTCTCTTATTAAACAGTTTTTTTTTTTTAATCGTTCTATTGCAATTATTTAGATAATGTATATATTTATATAGAGGGAGTCCCAAAAATATTTTAATGCGCTTTAATTCTTTGCTAGAGATAAGTGGGCAATGCAAATTGAAAAATTGTTTATAATAAGATCGTTAATTTTCCAAAAATTACGCTTTTAAGTTTTTATACGTCTCCTGTGGAAATGTTTGAGCAATCGAAAAATTTTTCTTTTCCATCCAACAAGACCATAAGAGAAAACTACACACTATCTATTTTTAAAACCAACTGGAATAATATAATACAGAGAAATATCTGACTTTTGTAATTCCAAAGAATGCTTAAAAAACTCTTTCTTTGGTGAAAATAGGAGTCGAATATAAATTATATAATGATTATCATTTTTTGCTTTTTTTAAAACTGAGATATATAAAACATTTTGAATACCTGTATTCTAAGTAACATCTCTCAGCGGTAGTCGTTGGAAGTGCATTTTGAGTTATGATATGCGTTTTGAACTAATTTTGCATATTACAGGTTATGCATAAACGCTCTATATTGTTTACAGGATTAGACAAAAGAATTCATAAACATTATTGAATGTAAACGGGGATTGTTTAAAGGAAGTTTTTCGTTGAATAATGAATTTTCAATCTGAACTATATTTAATTCACTAAAATGTTTGTAGCACATAAAATCATATACTGGGGACACAAAATGTATAAATGATCTTTGAGTGATAATTTCTAAAAGTTTCTTCAGTAGAATTTTTTTTTTTTTTTTTTTTTTTTTTTCCTTGAATTAAAGTTTAGCTTAATAAGTGCCAAAAAAAAAAAAAAAAAAAAAAAAAAAAAAGAAAGAAAGAAAGAAAAGAAAAAGACTTATCCTGTACAAACATATATATTACCATGTATTTCTTCCATTTATTGATAAAAGTTGTTGGCAAGGCTTTTTCACAGATTATACGTTTTATTAATAGATTGTAGATTGAAAGAAAATAACTGTTTTTATAAAACTTCTATACCTATTTTCATGAAACCTTGTAAACATTAAAAAAAAAAAAATACAGTAAGTGTCACGCATAACTGGTGTGTGGGGCATATTTAATTCTTTTTAATGAACATCAACATAATATTAAAGAAAAAATATCGATTCATTACTTTAAAACTTTGATAAATTTCATAATACATAATAATTTTATTCCGTACAATCATACTATATTCCAAAGTATTAAAAGTATTCCACAAGGTGCTTCTGCTTGTGGTTTATTATCTGATTTGTATATTTATTATTATGAAAGAAATTTCTCTATTAGTAATGACTTAATGTTTTATAGATATATAGATGATATTATCGTTTTTTACTTTAGTGATAAAATACCAAAATCTTCATAAATAATTATCCTCATAGTCTTTTATTAACTAAAAATGATATGATAAACAAAGAAATAAATTTTCTAGATTTAAAAATATATAATGATAATGGAAACTTAGATTTTCATATTCATAATAAGAGAAAAGAATTTTCTTTTAAAGTTAATCTACTTACTCATTACAAATCTTGTTTGCATAAAACCATATATAAAAATATTCTAATTAACTTCCTCTATAGAATAAAACATCTTTCTTCTAAAAAATATAAAAGTAAAAACGTTAAATCTATCTATTTTCAAGCAAGAGTATATGGTTATCCAAAATTTCTAGTAAATTTAATTATTAAATCGTATTTCTGATTTAATCATCTTTCCTTGTCTATGATGTTTACATTAATTTTTAAAAAAAGTGCATTTGTGTATTTTTTACCAAAAAAAAATTATATAAAAAAATGAAATACAATAAAAAAGGTGGAGGCTGGGTGTGCAGATGCTCGATTAAGGAGGATGGGTGGTATTGTTTGGCTGGATGGTTGAGCGGAATTGTGATTCTCGTGTATTTATATGTGTGTATATATATATATATTTGCATATGTATTTATAAAAAAAATGTTTGCTTTATAGATTCTATAAATAACAAAAAATAAATAAAAAATAAAAACACTGATAATTCTAAAAAAAAAATGCTAATAGTTTTTATTATTATATTATTGACTTTCAAATTAGTTAATTTGACAATGGAAACATTTATCAAATCTATATTAAAAAAATAAAATTGAATAAAATTAATTAATTAATTAATTAATTAAAAAATTAACTATTGTTTTTTAATTAATAACCTCAATTTTAATTACATATTGCATTCTGTTCTTTTATTAACTCTAAATTGGATTTTTAAATGATAACATTTGAATAGATTTTATTCAGCACACAAAAAAAAAAAAAAAAAAAAAAAAAAACAGGGTCATTACTTTTTTTACACTCCAAAAGATGGCGTTCATTACTCACTAGTTTGATTTTATGTTTCAACAAAATGACACTTCTGAGTTTCCGAATTTTCCTAAATCAAATTATCTCAATTAATCAAAATTTAATTTTAAATTATCACTTTTAGGTTCATTATTAAAAATCAAACAGTTCACTCAACTTTATCGTTCAGTTGACAAATACGATTCCAAAAATAAATTAATCGTTCAGTTATTTAATACGATTCCAATATTAACTGTGAATTTAACTGTATACAGCCAAAATGTTTGTTTAGTGGTCAAGCTACTTATACCAGTTTTTCATGTGTAATGTAAGTTAAACTTTAATTTTATTAATTATTACTAGTAATTCATTTAACTATTATTATTAGTATTTCATTTAATATTTTGAAATTGCTGCTTGAATTTAAATAAGTTTGATTCTCGTTTGGTTTTTCACATATTATTCTTTCAGTTTAAACTTTTTCTTTTTCTTTCTTTTTTTTTTTTTTTTTTTTTTTTTTTTTTTTGGGGGGGGGGGGGGGTTATAGGGTATAGTTTATTGTAAATGTTCAGCAATTTGCATACAACAAGACAGAAATAACTCCTATTTTACATGCAATATTCATTCTTTACCCTTGAAAACGTAATGAATTTGCATGTTTCAATTTAAGGTTGCTTGATATTCGTAATCTTTTTTTGTATTCTTTCTGGTTTCATCTAATTCAATGTTTCTTGGTTTCATCTATTCAATGTTTGAAAAGGTTTTCAATATATCTATATATATACATATATATATATATACATATATATATATCACCATGTTACCGAATTTAATGATATGACTTATTCTTTATGAAACTTACAGTGAGTGTTACATAAAACTGTAGGATTTTGGAGGGGATTGGATAGACGGAAATAAAATGACTTTTTAAAACTTAAACTGTTACATATTTCAATGAAAATTTTATAAAAAATCACATATGTAATTCTCTGTAATTTTTCATTAACAGAAGTGATATTTACACAAAAATTAAAAAAGAAAAGAAAACTGAATAATAGGGTAGTTAAAAAAATTATTTCATTTCCATGTACCCCTACACTTCTGGTCAGCCATACGTAACATACTTTTCTACCTATAGTCAAAGTTATAGCTCTTTTTCTCCCCTTCCCCCCTTAAGCATATGTAGCATTCACTGTAATTTTCACTGTAAGAAATGATTATACAAAGTTCACAAACTGCAAAAATGTCCTTCTTTCCGAGTGCCTTTACACGAGAATCAATTCAAATAAAAAATTCTGGGTGTGAATAATAATTGAACGGCGGTTATATTTGAGAATGGACATCTTTGAAAACAAGAATGCTTAAAAGCCGTATTTCTGAATTTACTGTCCCCATAGAGAATAAAATATACAGTTTGAATAATGTACCTTCTTATGATCATTTTTCCAATTTGCATTGTTTATCTACTTCTTAGAGTTACAGAAACAAACATTTTCACTACTTGATAATTTGCTTGTAAAATAATTTCATTATTGTATATGTTTCTACGCTTTAAAAATTGAAAAAAAGAATTAAATAACACAAATTATAGATTAATAGATATGAGAAATATTGTAACTTTCCAGTTTTTAAGAATATTTCGTAATCTTTATATTTTCAGAATGTTAGCCATTAGGCTATGAAATTGATTGTAGAAAATAATACAACTTTATAGTACTGGTGAAATCATAGTTAAATAAAATTTGGCTGAAAATTTTTTTTTTTTTTTTTTTTTTTTTTTTGCTTTATATGCAATATTTACTTATACTTAACCTATGAAAAGACATATTTTATTGCATATATCCATATTAAGAAAGTTTCTGCTTTTTTCTTTTTTTTTTTTTTTTTTTTCTGTAATTCACTTGTTACACAGTAAAGGTTAAATGCAGTTGTCTGCAGGTTAAATGTAATGAAATGTATAAAATACTTTAAGAATGAAAAAGCTTTATTACAAACACCAATTTTTTTTTTGTTTCTTTCTTTTTTCTTTTCTTTTTTTTTTTCTTTTTTTTTTTTTTTTTTTTTCAAATATGAATGATGAGCATTATCCACATTTCAATTATAATGAATCTAAAAGAGAAATCATCGTTATGATTATCTTTAAATCATTTGTTATTAATCGTGATTTAAATCAGTATGATTAAAATTAAACAATTCTCCCCTACCCTCATACATACGCACACTTGGTTAATGGCTAAAACAACTTTAAACACTCTCTTTCACATTTTGTGCATGCACATTCTTCTTTTGCTGTTATCAGCTATAAAAATTTCTGTTTTTGTACAAATCGAGAAAGTCTGTTCTTCATGATCAGAAACATTTTTCAGGTTGTCTTCAGAAATCCTAAAGGGATATCTTCATCTTCATTCAGTAGCTGAAAGAGAATATGTGTAGCCAATTTTCTTTTCTTTTTTTTTTTTTTTTTTTTTTTTTTCTTACAAAACGACTTGTGCAATAAAATTTATATGTAGTTATTTATTGAATATACCTGATTAGTTTATTTTAGCAAGTATGTGTTTGTGTGCGTTTGCGGAGAAGGGTTGTACACGTTTCTCAGACAAGTAATATATTTGCAATATACATGTGTATTAATTATTTTGCTTGCAAAAAAAAATATATATATAGATATATATAGATATTCATGAATAAAATATTATAAGATACGTAAAAAAGAAGCTTTCTTTCTCAAATTTCTTTAACTGAACGATTTAAAGATCAAATAAACTTTTTAAAAATCTAATTTAGTTATATAAACTTTTATAAAAATACTCAAACAATTTGAGAAATACAGTCTTAACAAACATGTATAACGGGTTCGTAGTAAGAAGCACCATTTTTATCAAAACTAATATTAACACTTTAAGATTACTAATTTTACACATAGCTTTAAAAACATAAAAATGATCTTTATGATTTTTAAGAGGTTCCTGTTGCTGCATAGGTGAATTAATATTACAAAATAAAAGTGTAAATGAATATAAAATTATTATTAGAGGAAAAAAGAAGGAAGGTACTGTTTCAGTAGTCATAATTTTTTAAGAACCGAATGATTAAAAAAAAAAAAACACTTAAATCTCATTTAATTTAATTTAGCTTCAAAAGTCCTTAAGCATGCTTTATTAAAATAAAAAATACAGTTATATAAATGTATATCATGATTTGTAGCAGTAAGGCGAATTTTTATACTTAAAACTAATGTTAAGGCATCTTATTAATTAAAAGAATGAAAATTAGAATCAAATTTAGTTTGTATAATATTTGAAGTAATTTAAATTTCTTTCTCATTCGTGAACTTACGCTGAACTAGCTTAGCTTGAACTTACCTTGCGTGAAATATTCTTCACCTCCTCACTTGCTGAGGTAATGGCTAAAAACTTTAAACACTCTTCACTCACCTTGAATTTACTTGCATTGAACTTACCTTGAGTGAACTACACTTTAACCCCGTGACTTACTGAGGTTAATGACTAAAAACTTTGACACTCTCTTTACTAACATTGAAATTACTTACTTTGAGTACGCCCCACCAATGGTCGAGTGGTAGAAGGGAAATGCCTGGTTCGATCCCAGGTTACGCTGGTCGACTTAGTCGTTCAGAGTTATCTGTGGTTTTCTCCAAAATTCGTTTTCTAGGACCTTTTTAGAAAGACCCCCCCCCCTCCCCAAGGAGGGTATTCCAACCATAGGCCTGGAACTCTAGTGTAGTCAATCGACCTTAACCCCCACAAACAAACTTACTTTGAATAAACTACACTTCACACACATACCTCCCTCTGCTCATAGGAATTAATTTACTTACAATCTTACGAAATAAAAAAATACACGAATGTAAAATTATTACTAAGGAAAAAAAAAAAGTGGAGAGGGGCTGTTTTGGAAGTCATAATTTTTAAAAGCTTAACAGTTTAAAAAACCACACAAAACTCATCTAATTTAATTAAGTTGTATAAAATCCCTTAAACATGCTTGAGTAATGTTAAAAAATACCACTATGTAAAAATATATCATGATTGTGAGGTAGTAAGAAGAATTTGTATGTATAAAACTAATGTTAAGACATTAGTTTTATGCATAATGTTTTTATCAATGAAAAAACAAATAAATGAAAAACAAAAAATTACAATTTAATTTCGTTCGTATAATATTTGAAATAACTTAATTACTTTACTTAATTTACTAAATATCTTATTTAACTTAATAACTTTACAACAGTCAGTTACTTCACACACTACTTAATTTTGATATCGGACGTAAAAATTTTAGTCTTAGGGAAAATGTTTGTAAATAATTCTGGATAAATTTTGTCCGAAATAAACATATTACAATGTGAATAACACCAAAATAAACTATAATAATTAATGAACTTACTTTGAATTATCATCAGGGAATTTACCAATGAATACAAAAAAAAAAAAAAAAAAAAAAAAAAAAACCTCTTGTAAACTTCTAAGTTTGTATCTTCTTGTAAATTAAAAATTGTTCATTAAAATTTAGCGATCCAGCTGATCACTCTTCTGCGGGGTGCCTAATTTCACCCTATACGTAGTGCATGGCACCTTAATTAGCTCTAATCACCCAGTCAGAGGCCAATTCGCACGCCAACCACATTTTCAAGCTTTAAAGGTGCCAAATGGTACTGATTTGTCACCTTTAGTTTTAACAGTGTAGGACTTGTAGTTTCTTCCAGTTGTACTTTGGGACCAACATTTGTCATTTGATTTACGTATCTTTACCATACATATGGACCTACTCGAGTTTTAGAATGTAATTTGCCTTCTCTAGCCATTATTGGGCTATTTTCTACTTATCTCCTGATGTGTAATTACGTACAGCAACTTTTTTGATTTACTTCGAATTCTCTTACTTTTTTAGTGTTAAGTGCATTTTTATGTCGCTTATTTTTAACATGATTCTTTATATTTCGTACGAGTAAATCTAATTTTGAGCTGATGTTTCTTTTGAAAAATAATTATGCTGGACATTCCCCTGTCGTAATATGAAGCATTATTCGGTATTGAAGCAAAAACTCATTTAACTCTGGTTCTGAACTTGAGGACTTCACTCCTTTATTGTCTGTACGTATCTCCCTGCCTGGCCATTAGTTGTGGGATGATATGGTGCACTTATGATACATACCTTCATTCTGTAGAAAATTTTTGAATTGTTCTGATGTAAATTTTGGCCCATTATCACACACAAGGGACACAGGATAACCATATCTGGCAAAAAGAGAAGAAAGACAGTTTATGATATTATCTGTAGTTGTACTAGGAACAATGAACACTTCAGGCCATTTGCTATGGGTATCAACAAGAATTAAAAACATGTTTCCCATGATTGAACCAAAGTAATCTATATGTATTCTTTTCCACGGTGTTCTTGGTTATTCCTAGCGATGTGTGTCAATTTCGGGAAGATTACGTTTCAATTTTATGCAAACCGAACAATTATTTACCAATTCCGCAATGTCTTTGTCCATACCTTGCCACCACACAGAACTGCGTGCCAGTGCTAAAATGTAAATCTTATAAAACTTTATGCCTATGAACTGTCGAAATTACAACACGACTTCCTTGTAATATACGGTTATTTAATAAAGAAAAGTCTTTTTGTTTGTGGCCGAAAAGTAAATTATTTGACACCTCTGTGCCTGAGATTAAATGTTGATACATTTTTTTTAGTACTGGATCAAACTTAGAGATTGCAAATAAAATTTTTGTGTTTAAAGGTAAGGTACCAATTTGATGGATAAATAAACCATCAATTTCATCAGTGTTGCCAATTAAATTTAGTGACAAATTTGATGACCTTTTTTCTTTTTTTTTTTTTTTTATGACGTTTTGGACGACGGCGGCAGTAAGTCTTCACTACGTAATGGAAGACGTGATAGAGCATCGGCATTTCCGTGATCTGCAGATTTTTTTACATTTAATATCATATCGGAAATATCAAGTACAATGCATATCTTTGCATTCTAGCAGCCGAAAGTAGCGGAATGCTTTTTGTGGGTGAAAATATGGAAACTTAGTGTCTGATGCCAGAGTACAGAGTAAATCTTATACCATATAAAAATTGAAAAAATTCTTTTACTCCAAAAATCATTGATCAAGCGCTTTTTTATCTACCTGACTATACCGCTTTTCTGCGGAAGACAAATTTCTAGAAACAAAAGTTATGGGTTTTTCGGGTTTATATGGCATTGTATGCAAAAATACAGCCGAAAATCTATAAGGAGAAGCATCAGTGGCTAAAATCAGGGGTAATTTAGGATTAAAATGTGTGAGAACCTTTTCGAAAGCAATTTCCTGTTCAATTGTTTTAAATGAATTCTCACAATTTTTTGTGCACCGAAAATTTATATTTTACCGTAATAATTCATTTAAAGGATAAGCGATTGTAGCTAATTTAGGAACAAATCTAGAATAGTAAGATACTAAACCTAAGATAGCTTTTACCTGAGTTACGTTTTTACGTGTCAGAGCATTTAAAATAGCAGAAATTTTCTCTTGTGTTTTATGCATAACATTTTTATCAATTTATAACCTCAGTAAGTCATTTCAACATTCATGAAAAAGGATTTTTCCTTATTTATTTTAAGATTGTATACGTGTAACCCTATGTAGCACTAGTTTTAATCATTCCAAATGTATTTTATCAGTTTCCCCTGAAATGCTTATATCATCGACAAAAGCTTAAATACCCTCTATACCTTATAAAATTGGCTCGATAGTTCTTTGCCATATTGCTGGAAAATTGGCAATTCCATATGGCAGTCGCATAAATTGAAATAAGCCCTTAGGAGTGTTAATAGTATGTAATTCTTGTTAATTTTTCTCTACCGGTAAATACGAATATGCTTGATTTAAGTCGAGTTTTTTTAAACGTATTCCATCCCCCTAAAGCTACTAAAATATCCTCAATTTTCGGTAATGAGTATTTGTCGACTTTTAAAAATTTATTTACTGTCACTTTAAAATCACCGCCCAATCGAATTTTCCCAATTGGTTTTACCATGGGTTGGATGGGTTTTGCGTCGCACTAGTGCTGTGCAATGGTCAATTGGCGACGGTCTGGGACTCACCCCTAGAGATGCCATCACCCCATGCCTAGACCCCTAGGCATGCCATCACAATTTTGGTCCTACACGGAGAGGATGGCTTCTCCGCTTCGGTAACCCCATAGGTATAATTTTGTTGTTAACATGGAGGATATTGCGGCCACGACAGATTTTACGTGCACCAGCCACCATTAGTGTACCCGACAGTCTTTGGCCGGCTCTAGTACCGAACCCACAATCTTCAAATTACGAGACCGGCGCTTTACCGACCGCGGCCCGGTTTTACCATCGGAACAATCGGGGTCGCCTATTTACTAGTGATAACTTATTTTAATGCACCTTCATTTTCTAATCTTTCTAATTCTTCATTTACTGCATTCCGTAATGCGTATCTAACTGTTCACGCTTTACAAAATATGGGTGTTGAATCTTTCTCTAAATGTAATTCAACTTTAACATTTTTAATTTCACCTACATTATTCGTAAACAAAAATTTGGAAATTCGTTCAGTAAGTTACTTAAATTTTCCGAAATTGTTCCTTTGTTTTCCGGAACAGTTTGCAAATTATTTGGGAATATGTTAAATGCAGTTGTCCAATTCCTACCTAGCAATAAAAGAAAACTGTCTTTTTTATTAAGTTTAATTTAACATTTATAGTTTTATTTTTGTAAGTTACATTTACTCTCACAAATCTCCCGGGTTGAAAAAGTTCTCCTCTAGCTATTTTTAATTGTAAACCGGCAGAAAACATTTTATGTTCCGGAAATAATCTTCGAAAACAGTTTATCGGTACAGCGTAAATATCCGATCCAGTATCTAACTCTATTCTGTTTTAGCACTGTTTTCTATCAAAACACAAATTCTTATAGGTTTGGTGCCCTCCGAATGTAATGACAAAATGTCCACGGTATCAAGAATATTTACACTTTTCGTTTAAGTAACATTGTTTTATGCGTTCCTACAAACCTTACTTAAATATCCCCGTTTTTACAAAAATTGCAAACTGTATTAATAAATTTACAAATATTTGCTAAATAAGAACTATTTTCACACCGGTAACACTAAATTTTACTTTTATTTGCGCTCGCAGTTTTATTCACGTTTTGTTTACTTACGTTATTTTGAAAATAATTTTGTTTCGGTTTCTTATGAGCAGAAAGTTAATTCAAATTCAAATTTTTATTTTGCAATTCTACCATATCATTTTCAGTAGTTTGCATAGTTACAGCCTGTTGTATGGCTTGTTCAAAAGTTAAACCTCCCACCTGCGATATTAATTTTCTTTGAATCGTCTCATTTTTTAATCCGCGTAAAAACTGTTCTAAAATATGTTCTGTAGTATCCGTAAATCCGCAGTGTGTTGTAAATTTCTTCAAGCGAATACTGAAGTCTTGAAAGTCGCCGGATCTCTCTCTCACTAAGGGCGTTTGAAGCATCCTGAAAAGGAACCTACAACCAGCTCGGGATTTTGCCAATCTAAAGCCCCAATTGGACATAATTTGGCATGATATCTCGCAGGAGCACATTTGCGAACTCTATCAATTAATAACAAGCCGAATAACTGCCTACATAAAAATCAGAAGTGGACTTATTATGGAAGTTATTGACTTGTTTACTTTGGGAGGCCATTTCTCTTAATTAAATCATCCAAATGTTTTGAAACTGTAATCGTTTGTTTTTCTCTACATGTAGATCACATCTACCAATTTTCGTCCTATTCGGATAAATCCTTCTTGGAGCGTCTTTTTCTTTTTTTTTTTTTTTTTTTTTTTTTTTGTCTTAGAGTGTATTAAGTATTTCAATTCAACATTGAATATGGGGATCCCAATAATACTTTTCTGCTTTTGTCTTGTGTTATGCACTATTAATATTCCTATTCAGTGAAAGGCAAAGCAGTGAATTGGCAACCAAAGCCCCGCAGGATTTAATAAGTGAAGCAAGTCGGGGATTTGTGAGCGGAGCGAGCAGGGGGCAGAGTATTTTAAGACAATTAATACACACACTTTTAAAGATTATTTTTCAAACCTTGCTTTAAAAAAATGTTATAACACCTTAAAATGAGTTAAAATATCATAAACTGTCACCATAAAAAATCGATATATATATGTGTGTGTGTGTGTGTGTATGTGTAATGGAAAATTTATCGTCGTGGCAATTTTAGAAATACTAAATCAATTCGAGCCAAAAATGGACAGTTAATTTATATTAGAAATATCTTGGATGAGTTCTTTGGCTAACCTGATACTTCATCATGTTTCAAAATAGCGGCTATTTGATAATTTCAAATTCTTATAAAAAATGTATTTAAACGGATTTACCTGAAACTTTTTATATACATAGCCCATATTAAGGCCTCAATTATTCTTATTAGTCAACTTGATACGTCATTCTATTTATTTATTTATTTATTTTTTCCAAATGTTGACCACTTAATTTTTTCCAATTCACGTAAGAAAAATACCGGATGGCCATAATAAAAAGTATCTCTATTTAAAGCTGACTGTAACGTGATTAAATAATTCAAGTATAAATGTGTACTTACTATATAAGAAAATGAAAGAAAAATTGTACAAGAAAAATTACAGTTCAAAAATTGACAATAAAAGATTGTTTATGGTAGTGGTAGTCAACTTGGTCCCTATCACTCAGTACTGGGCATTCCAGCTTTTATGCGTGGTGGGTGGTAAGAGTTTTGTATAATACAAGAACTTTTTTTTTTTTTACTGATTTTTGAAAAACATAGAAATAGAAAAATGCCTTATTATTACATACTTTAACTCAAAAATCTTAGTAAATAAATAAAAATATGTTAGAGTAACAAGATTATAAGGGGTTTCTCACAAAAAAAGCTTTTGCAACGTGGTTGAAATATTTGAATATTCAAATTAAAACGCAGCATGTGAAAAACCCATTATGAAATTTCAACTCTGGAAAATACCCAAAATCTAGCTCGTTTTTTTTTTTTTTTGCTGACGATTTCATTCAAATTTATTTCTATTCAAATTAACTTTTGAAAAAAGTTGCCCTATATATCTAGCTTTCAACCAATGTAATAAAATTTTTTCTATCTTTCGTGCATGCATACTACCATTTACTATAAATGGTCGTATCTCAGCAAATATTTTACGCGTGAATTTTATGCTTCAGAATAACGTTTATCTAATGTTTTGCGAACTTTTCTGGAAATTTTGTAAAGTTTTATGGAAATCTGTTTTAGTTATAAACAAAAAACTTGCCAAAAAATATTATAATTTTTGAAAAAATTTATATCTATAATCACGCAAATTCCACACCAAAACATATAAATATTGTACATAGTATGCGCAAAAATGTGTTAAAGTTACAAGTCTTTTGTAACTTAATATAATACAGGGTGATTCAAAGTATTTTTGCTCTTCTATAACTTGTGGTTAGACCCCTATTTGAACTCTGGGCTAAATCGATAGTGGAAAAATCTGAGTTTTAAATGTTCTTTGCATGCCTGAACTTCCGCGCCATTTTGCCCATTTTTTATTTTTTTTTTTATTTTTTTTAATCGAAAAAAAAAATCTAATAATTTGTTTACCCACTGTATATATATATATATATATATATATATATACACTATCTACCAATAAGTATTTGAACACTTTCGAGTTTAGACGTTTTGTCAAATATCTAGAAAAATTCTTTAGGAATCATCTTGATATTTTTGTAGTGTAAATAACATGTTACAACCTCATGCATTTCAGCAAAAGTTCTGTCCTGAAGAGAAAGGTTTAACCAGTAAAAAATGAAACAAATGTCAAAATGTTTTGGGTCACCCTGTAAAAAGAAATACTTTAAATTCGTTTTGGCTGTAGCATGTGATCGTGAGGATTTTTCATTATCTGTATAAATTTTCATGAGACTACCATAAATGATCATGGAGATATAATAGGGTTTTTTTTTGTTGTTGTTGTTGTTGTTGTTGTTCTTTCAAAAGAAAAGTTAAACCATAAGTGGTTTTACTCACATTTTTGTTTTGATTCAATCAATGCTCAATCGTAATACAGTGTTCGCTGACTGTAAATAAATATTGATAAAACCGCCTATCATTTTTTACTTTCCGAACACTATAGTGAGGAAAGTATTGTAATCATGTCAAAAATCCGAATTTCAGATTTTGATGTTTCTATACGTTTCGAGGTCCAATGAGTCCGTTTTCACTATTTTTGCGATGATGTATGTATGTGTGTGTGTGTGTGTGTGTATGTATGTGTGTATGTGTGTGAGTGAACACGCTAGCGTCTAAAAGCTTTGTTCGAACAAGCTGAAAGTTGGTACGCATATTGTAAGTCATCATAGTACGAACCCTATTGATTTTGGTGAATCTAGCACTTATAGTTTTTTTTTTACAGGGACACAAAGAAAAATTCTTTATCATTATGGCCTGTGGGACCAACTTTTTACTTTCTTCTATATTCAATAGAAGAAAGTATTGGATTCGTAAAATTTTTCGACCTCGGGTTTTTGATGGATTTACACGTTTTGACAGCTGTAGAACACGATTTGACATTTTTTAGAAAATGTCTGTCTGTTTGTCTGTCAGTCTCTGCGTGTGTGTGACAAACTTTTGTGGCAACTGTATCTCAAGAACTACTTCACAGAATTTCATACAAATTGGTATGTAGTTGCACCTGGACATAAATTAGTGCCTGTCAACTTTTGGTAAAAATTGTCTTACAGGTTGCGTTGCCATCCCGCTTTTTCTAAATTTTTAACATGGTGGTATACTAAAAAATTTTGTATAAATGTGCATAAAGAGGATTATTTTTTAATAATCATTATGAAATTTACCAGAATTATTTATAATAGAGATAGTCAACTGGGAAAAATTTTTTGTATGTGTAGGAACCTCCCCCCTTGAGGGGAGTAAATTTTCCTGATAGGTATCTTTCAAAAGAGCTCGCCAGTACCTTTAAAACGAATGGTTGAACCATAGATCTGCGATAATTTAAAATGAAGATATCGATTTTTTTACTTTTAACAAAAAAAAACTTAGAAAAAAAAATCGTTTTTTTTTTTTTTTTTTTTTTTTTTTGAGAATAAAATGGACATTTTTTGAATATTTGGTGTTATGCGACTTCTCTAATATGGAAATCATCTGCATTATGGAAGATAATTTTTTTAAATAATAATTTTAATAAATTTTTTTTACTGAGTGAATTTGTATAGGAAAATATAGAAGAAAGTCATGTGGTGGCCGCAACATACTAGTTAAAAGTGCGATAGCATCTAAACGCCTTATTCAATTGAGCTGAAAATTTATATGAATATTATAAATCACTGTTGCACTAACTATAAGCATTTTGGTGAATCTAGAATTTATAGGTTTTTACAGGAACACAAGGAAAATTCTTTATCATTATGGGCTCAAAGTTCAGTAGCGTTAAATAAAACATCGTGTAATATATGGAGAAAAATATTCAAAGACTCTATTATGGTTTTCACGCTTTTGTTTGTTTAACAACTCCTCTTTCTTTACTTTATCTACAAAACTGTTAATTACTCAATGTTCGGAAAGTCGAGTGGAGTCACTCCAGATTTTTTTTTTTTTTTTTTTTTTTTTTTTTTTTAATAAATAAAGAACTGAAATTCTGATCATTCTATCTCTCATAACTTTTTGAATTTACACGATATTTGTTTGGGATTTTCATATAAGTTGTTCAATATTTTTGGCTATTAAATTATGCAAATGATTTTTTTTTTTTTTTTTAAAAGCTAGCGCATGTGTACCTAAAAATTATTTAGTAAAAATGTTCATATTTCGAAGATATTTAACATTTTTGCATTCTGATTGCAATATGCTGTGTCTAATATAGTATGCCAAATTTCCTAAAAATGACTTTGCACTGTGTCTAATACCCTATGCATTATAATTTAAAAAGTGGAAATTGTATTTAAAAAATAAAAAAAATTGTATCTTTATGAAAATAGGTGGTAGCCTCATAAACCTTTATACAGATAATGAGAAAAATCCACATAATCACATGCTACAACCAAAACACATTTAAAGTATTATATTTTACAGGATGATCCAAAACATTTTGACTTTTGTTTAACTTTTTACTAGTCCCTTTTTCCTATTCAGGACACAACTTTTAATGAAACATATGAGGTATAACATGGTCTTTACGCTACCAAAGATTCAAGATGATTCCTAAAGAATTTTTTTAGATATTTGACAAACCGTCTAAGTTCGAAAGTGTCCAAATACTTATTGATAGATAATGTATATAATTTCAACAACATCAAAAATGCCAACTATCCAAGCCTACCTGATCCTTTAAAAAAATTAGCTCTTGATTACTGAGTATATATGGGCGTTTGATTGGGAGCTATATTCTTTCTTTTAAGAAAAGTATCAGAATTTTTTTTTAGCTTTGTTCAGAGTGTTTAGGTATTTTTGATAGATTTCGATATTTTTATGCATCTCATTCTTCACATATTTACAAATTAATGTAATTTTTAAGTTTAGTTCTTATTTTCCACAAACAATATTTCACAGAGCAATTTTTCTTCCTCGGTTATTAAAGAGTGTTTTTTTTTTTTTTTTTTTGTGGGGGGGGGGGGGGGGGGAGGGGGGATTTTTACATTTCTTTACAGTTTATATCTGGTTTTAACAAAACGCTTTACATATTACTTCATATGTCGTAATATACATGAAATATTTTTGCCATCAAAAATAATGAAATTATTCTTGCAAATTTGTATTTAAATAAAAATATAACTTTTTAATTTTCTGATCATAAGACTCAGTATTTAGAAAATTAATTATGTTTAAATTTAATATATATATATATATATATATATATATATATAAGCATTTCATTTGAATTTCCTTGCGTTATCTATCTATATATCTATCTATCTATATATATATATATATTAGGGTGGTCCTTAAAAATGAACATTTAAATTTTTGTATGGGGCACCCGCTTATTTTGTTCTATGTATAAAATAAAGACTTCCACAAAAGTTTCAAAATTTAAAACAAGTTTTAAGGGTGGCTACCGAGGTTTAAAAAAACAAAAAATTGACAAATTTAACATATTTTGTAATTTTATTATAAATTAGCTATATATTAATTTGAAACATGTTTTTGTCTGTCTCCACTATATTGAGAGAACTACTTGGTGTAAAAATTTGGTTGATGTGTCTAAAGAAAGGTCTTGGTCTGTAGATGTGCTATGAGAAGAGAAAAATAAAAAAAAATCCAATGGTTCCCCCCCTGGGGGAAAACCGTTCCCCCCCCCTCCGAAGGAAACAGGTGGGAAACCGTTTCCCACCCGTTTCGGGTTAAAAACACGTTTACGAGCTTAACTAAGCTCCAAATTACTTCACGGTGAAGAAATTGTATATATGGGGACTAGAGTCGAATACTAAAAAATCACTTTCTGCGAATTTGGAATTTTCGATTTTAAAGGGGGAAGAAAGGGGGAAAGTAGATTTGGAGGGGGGAGAAGGGGGAAAATTAGTTTGAGAGGGAAATCCGTTCTAGACCCACGCATGTAGCACATCATTTTAAAGGTCTGGAAATTTCATGTCGAATGGGGATGTTTGTATACAATATAGTGCGACCCCTGGTGGTGAAAAATGGAACTAGATGATTTTCTGCAGACCCTATCATGTTACATCTTATTTTAAAGGTCTTGGTATTTCCTGACCGTTGGTGATGTTCGTACAGAACACACTGCACGCCCTGGCGGTGGAAAGTGCAACTAAAGGATTTTGCAGCTGACACCAGCATGTGAAACCTTATTTGAAAGGTCTTGGAAATCCAAGGCGATTGGTGATAGAGGTCTTGAAATTTCATGTTGATTGGGGATGTTTGTGTACAATATAGTGCGCCCCCTGGTGGTGAAAAATGGAACTAGGTGATTTTGTAGTAGACCTATCATGTTATATCTTATTTTAAAGGTCTTGGTATTTCCTGACCGTTGGTGATGTTCGTACAGAACACACTGCGCCCCCTGGCGGTGGAAAGTGCAACTAAAGTATTTTGCAGTTGACACCACCATGTGACACCTTATTTGAAAGGTCTTGGAAATCCAAGGCGATTGGTGATAGAGGTCTTGAAATTCCATGTTGATTGGGGATGTTCGTACACAATATACTGCACCCCCTGGTGCTTAAAAATGGAACTAGGTGATTTTGCAGTCTACCCTATCATGTTACACCTTATTTTAAAGGTCTTGGTATTTCCTTACCGTTGGTGTTGTTCGTATAGAACACGCTGTGCTTCATGGCGGTGGAAAGGGCAACTAAAGTATTTTGTAGTTGACACCACCAGTGACACCTTATTTGAAAAGTCTTGGAAATTCAAGGCGATTGGTGATGTTCGTATACAACATACTGGACCCCCTGGTGGAGGAAAGTGGAATTTGCAACGCGTGCGTAGCATGCATGTCTGCTATACAATGCAGCAGCCACAGGCAGAGGTAAAACGAGTCAGAGATTCGCTCGGTTCAATGTTCATTTTTGAGAATTTTTTCATGTTATTAGCGGCCTGTATATACGCTGCCGCAGGCACCGGGTCACGAGCCCGAGTTCCGTTCTGTTTTTTATTTTATTTTTTTTTTTTTTTTATTATTATTTTTTTTTTTTTTTTTTTTTTTTTTTGTGATGCTTTCATTTAAAAATAGAAATTCAAACAAAACCGAGTTAAAGATATAAAACCATACAAATTAAAGGTTCATTTAAGGTTATTATCATAGGCCCGGGCATTGCCGGGCGGGTTCGTTTGGTTCCAGGTTCATTTTTTTATGTTATTAGCGGCCCGCGTATGCGCTGCCGCAGACACCGGGGTCACAAGGCAGAGTTTCGTTCGGTTCGAGGTAAGTTTTTTTGTTACAGCTGATTATTTTTTTCGTGTTGCTTTCATTTAAAAACAGAAATTCAAACTAAATCGAGTTAAATGTATAAAATCATACAAATTTAAGGTTCATTTAAGGTATCATGGACCCGGGCAACACCGGGCGTGTTCGTTCGGTTCCAGGTTAATTTTTGAGAATATTTTTATGTTATTAGCGGCCGGCGTATGCGCTGCCGAAAGCACCAGGGTCACAAGGCAAAGTTTCGTTCGGTTCGAGGTAATATTTTTGTTACAGCTGATTATTTTTTCACGATGCTTTTATTTAAAAATAGAAATTCAAACAAAGTCGAGTTAAAGATGTAAAACCATACTAATTTAAGGTTCATTTAAGGTTATTACCATGTGTCCGAGAAACGCCGGGCGGGTCAGCTAACATGTAGTCTTAGTATTAAACGAAAAAGAAAATAAAAGATAGCAACTGTTTATTTGGAGTCAGTTTGACGTCACATTGACTGTATTTTTTAGAAAGTGATGTCATATATAGTATTTCTATTTATAAGCACTTTTCTGACTTTCTTTTTTTTAAGTGAAATGTCGTAAATTATATTAGATGTTTTAACTTGAAATACATTTAAATAATGATGCGACGTTTTTTGAAACATTACGGTCAATAAATCGACGGGTTGCCGCTAGTTATATTTTAATTACATTAAAAAATCGAGACAATATACATTAAAATATTCAATTTAAAATATTAAAATACACGTAACATAAATTTGAACGTTTCATGACTTATTTTAGGCTCCTCATCAATAAAATGCATCAAAAGTAAACGCTGAGAAGAACAACAGATTTCCTTTACGAAAGTACAGCATATTCAGCAGGACTTGTGAATGCCTCATTAAGCGGTGAAAAATTCTGATTCGTATACCATCCATCCAGGAAAATTCTTGAATGATAATTTGAATAGTAGTTAGATACGATTATTTTAGTATTGTTAAAATCATGTAGATGGTCGGTTTCTATGGCATACTTCACTATTTTCGAACAAATATCGCGGTTTTTGAAATTTCTTTTATGTTCGAGAATTCGAATATGAAGGGAACGTCCAGTTTCATCAATATAAACAGAACTGCAAGATTTACAAGGAAAAGTTATGTTATGCGTATTTTAATATTTTAAATTGAATATTTTAATGCATATTGTCTCGATTTTTAACGTAATTAAAATATAATAATTTATAATGAAATTACAAAATATGCCAAATTATAATTTTTTCAAACCTCGGTAGCCACCCTTAAAACTTGTTTTAGAATTTTAAAATTTTTGTGGAAGTCATTATTTTATACATAGAACAAAATAAGTGGGTGCCCCGTACAAAAATTTAAATGCTAATTTTTAAGGACCACCCTAATAAATATATATATACATATATATTTGTTTTGCTTTAAGTTAAGCCACTTCTAGTTCCTCTTTGCAAAAATTATTTTATAAAATATATACGAAGTATCTAGACTTTGAAACAAACAGCTTTAGAAATAAAGAAATATTCTAAATTCCTGATGAGAAACGGAATTTTATGAGCAATAATTTATTGGAATTCTTGGATTATTTAGAGAAAATGTTATGAGAAAAACCTATTGCTATAATACATTGCATTAAAATAGGAATTCAGAGATTTCTTTGATGTAATGATCTTTCATAGAATAAACTTTTATAACACAAAGCAGAGAGAGTTCTTTTCATGTAATAAGACTTCAGGGTATAAAGAAATTAATAATTTCGTACTTTCTGAAATTGGCTTATGAGAAATTACTTTTGAGATTTATATAAAGAATTCTGTAAAACCTGTTACTTTTTAACTATATACCTAATAAATAATATGTGTAGGACGAAATTATTTTATGTTATTTACATTTTTATTAATAATATTATGATAAAATAGTTTTGTAATTTACAAACAAGTGTAATTATTCGAAAAAGGTAAAACCCCACTCTTTATGCCCTACTTTACTCATAATTCATGTATATAAATGTAAGGCAGCTTAATCGAACTGTTTTTTTTAGGCGGAGAGAGAGGAGCAAGGTTTTCTAAGTATATCTTTTATCCCTTTATTTTTATTTACTTCTTCATTTTACTTCGTTTTATTTATTTATTTTTATTTTTATTTATTATTTTTATTTATTTATTTATTTATTTTGTGTGTGTATTTACTCAAAATGTAATTTTAAAAATAATAAGATGGTTATTGAAATTGTAACTATTGATTGGTGTAACTAGTGTAACTGTAATTATAAATTGATAAAAATCTTAAAATTTTTAATCAATTCATAAAAAGTACATATTTGTAGGAGCTCGGGTTTTCCACGATATGATTGAGGGGGCAGGAATTTTTGACAGATTCTTTATATGTATATATATATATATATAACAGGTGATACAAAAGTCACAGAAAAAATAAAAAATATACTATTATAAAATTATTGTCTGTAGCTCTATGCGATTTTCATTTCAATGTACAAAAAAGCATGGGATATGCAATGCATATATATTAGAAAAATATTTGTTACATTTTTTACCAACATATCGTGCTGTATTCTGGGTTTCCTCTCACATTATAAATACTACATTCGCCTGATCAAATGACGCCCTAGTGCTATTACTGAAGTTTTTTTATGAGAATTTCCAATGTTCAACGTCTGACGTTCACTCTAAAGAATGACAGCCGTCAAATTGAGCATTTATAGTTCTAGTTATGTTCTTGATTGTACTACATCACTGTAAAAAAGTAATTTGACAATTGAAGCTCCTTCCGGTGAAGAAGATTGAAATTTGCTGATAAATCTTTTGTTTCCTAAAAAATTCCCATATCGTTCTGTGTAATTTATTAAAAACAGCAAATAGTCAATATTTTTTCATTAATATCTATACATATATATATATATTAAGAATTTAGAGGAATTTAATTATTTTCTCTCCTTTAAGAATCAGGAATTCCAAAATCGTACATAATGTTTTATTTACACTCAAGTCTAATCTCACCATGTGCATCACCGTGAAGTAATTTGGGGCCGAGTTATGCTTACAAACATATTTTTTTCTTCCTGTCCTCCTCCAGGGGGGAAACGGGGGGTATTTCGATAAATCCCGTTTCTTTAGGTGTCAGATACGTATAAACAATCCAAGCACCAAACTTCGTGACCACAGCTCTCATAAATTTCCCAGGACAAATTCAGCGCTAAAAAGGGTGTCTCGAATTTACCCTGTGTAACACATAGCCTTTTTCCAAAATCTTTGTTAGAGTTCTACTCAAAAATCAGGAATTTTTGATATTTCCCGCCAAAAATTGATTTTCCCCCTCCCTTCCCTTAAAAATCGAAAATTCCTAAATCGCAGATTATGTATTATTTGTACTCATGTCTAGTCTCCCCGTGTGCAATTTCTTTACTGTGAAGTAATTAGGAGCCGAGTTATGCTTATAAACGTGTTTTTGTCTTCACCCCCCCGGGGGGGAAAAAGAGTAATTTCGGAAAATTTGATAGATATAATTTTAAGGTGGGTAAAGACCTAAATTCCTGCGAAGCGCCGTTGAATTCTGCCCAGCCGTTCTCAAGTGATACCTGTACAAACGTGTTTTTGTATTTTGCTCCCCCCCCCCTTTTAGGGAGGAACGTGAGGAAATTTTGAAAAGTTGATAGATTTAATTTTAAGTTGGGTAAAGACTTGAATTCCTCCGAAGCGCTATTGAATTCCGTCCTGCTGTTCTCAAGTGATACCCAGACAAACGTGTTTTTGTCTTTTGCTCCCCCAGGGGGGAACGTGGGGGAAATTATGAAAAGTTGATAGATATAATTTTAAGTTGGGTAAAGATCTATGTTTCTACCAAGCGCCGTTGAATTCCGTTCAGCCATTCTCAAGTGATACCCGGACAAGCGTGCTTTTGTCTTTTAACCCCCCTCCCCAGGGGGAACGTGTGGGAATTTCTGAAAAGTTGATAATTTTAAGTTGAGTAAAGATCTAAGTTTCTGCCAAGCACCGTTGAATTCCGTCTAGTTCTCAAGTGATGCCCGGACAAAAATAGCGTTACAGACGTGCGGACACCCACACAGGCAAAATTTTCTGAAGTCATTTTCGGCTTTCATGGTGTGTGAAACGTGAAGATATCGCAAAATTTTTTGATTCTGACAAATTTACAGATAAAAGTCTGATTTTATTAATATAGATGTAGTTACCTAAACGTTATTTAATTGCAGAAATTGTACTTTATATAAATCAAAATTTTTATTACATCAATAATAATAATAATAATATAATAACAATGGTATACAAAATGTAAGAGACTTGACCACTATACAATAAATAGCAATGTGATTGTTGCCTAGACTAAAACTGTTAAAATTTTTAGTATTTCGTTGAAAATATAAAAAATTTAAAATTAAATTTAAGCATTGTTTCACATTAGATTTTTAAATTATTGTTCATCAGTAATAATAAAAAAAAAAAAAAAAGAAAGGAAGGAAGAAAATTAAATTATATGTTCTAACTTACACGTGATTTGCATTCTTATCTGTAATTTACACTCATGTCCATAAATTAAGGATAATTCAGATTCACACTGAAATCGAACTTTAATGTAAAAATTTCACCTGTAGAAATAACACACACATTTTTAAGAATAATATGAAAATTATAGGAAGCCATCAGATGACGCCGATATGATGTTACAATGACGAAAGTGTAAGAAGGGGGTAGATAAGGAATGGGAGCAAAGAAGGCGTTGGTGTTGGTGTTAGGGATTAAGGCCGATTGACAACACTGGGGTCCTAGGCCTGAGGGGGAGTGCCTTCCGTGGAGGTCTTTCTAACGGGAGCAAAGAAGGAAAATTGTTCACAAGCGTTCTGTGTGCAGCTCAGTGCCACAACCGAATAGTTATGACACAGAGGACACATGCAGATAATTTTTTACGCGGTAGAATTCTCGGCCGACTAGAATGTGGGCGTACTCAGATAGAAGTATCGGGGGAACTTAGAATCGCCCAAAGTGTCATTTCTAGGCTTTGGCAACGATTCCAAAATGATGGAAATGCTAGTCGACGTTACAGTACTGGTGGCCACGAGTTACAATTCCGAATGACCACCGGTATTTGGTAGTAACTGCCAAAATAAGCAGATAAAGCACAGCATCAGACCTGTCTCGTCAGCTGTCTGCAGCCACGGGTGCCACAGTTTCAAGACAAACCGTGGATAGACGTTAGGGAGATATTGGTCTATATGCTCGCAGCCCTGTTAGATGTGTTCCACTCACGGCAATGCACTGTGCCAGCGGTTAACTTGGAGTAGAGAACGTGCAATGTGGACAGCGGCACAGTGAGCTTGTGTGATGTTTTCCGACGAGTCCAGGTTTAACTTGCAGTGTGATTCACACCAGACTTTCATACGTAGAACGTCAGGTACCCGTTACCACCAAAACAAAGGCATTGAACGACACCGTGTGGGGCAGGAGTGCTCGTTTGGGGAGGGGGGGGGATCATATTGGGCACCAGAACAGATCTGCATGTTCAAATCGGAAGAATGATAGGCAAAATTTATCGGGACATCATTCAGGAACAACATGTACGTTTGTTTAGGGGTGCCATGAGCCTAGAATTTGTGTTTATGGATGACAATGCGCTTCCTCAGCGTGCAAACGTTGTACACGGATACCTACAATCTGAAGTTATCACTCGCATGGAATGGTCAGCATTCTCACCTGGCTAGAATCCGATAGAGCATGTGTAGGACATGCTTTTCCGACGAGTTGTAGTCCGTCAACCACCTCCTACATGTGTACCGGAACTTCGGAGAGCATAGCTTACTGAGTAGAGTAACCTTTCCCAAGATCAGATCAATGATTTAATACTCAGCATTCCTAGGCGTTCTAAGGACTGTATTTCATCATCTGAGAGACATACAATGTATTAACCATCATACCAACCATGTAATGTTAAGTTTTTGTAAGGGAGATATTTTTTGTAATTGCTTCCGGGAGCAAAAATCGTAGTTTTTATAAATGGTATCCTACATAAACCACCTTTTTTTGTTCTTGATCTTTTGTTTAATAAATGGACTTTATGAATAAGTCATGTTTGTTTTGCTTCTGAACCTTTATTTGCCTCAGCTAGCATTATCCTTAATTTATGGACATGAGTGTATATCTCTTTTGAATCAATAATAAGTTTACGTTTGATAAGTTATATAATTTCTATGCTCTACCTTCTATCTTTGTTTGAGATTTTTTAAGAAAGAACTGTGTGTTATTTAAACAATCATCCCATCTCTCATAACTATTGGGTTGTTCGATAAATAATGTCTTTTTTTTTTTTTTTCATGTTTTTCAAAGTGAATTTATTTATATTAACAACAAACATTAATCAATGATATATTGACCATTTTGTTGGATGACCTTTTACAATCTTTCGGTAAGCTGAAAAATTTTACATTCGAAGAAGCCTTGGTTTTTAGAAGGGAAGGTTTTAAAAAACGACATTATTTATCGAACAACCCAATAGTTTATAAAACAAATCAAATTATCTAGATTGAGAAATGAGTAATTTTAACAGAAAGAAAGCCTCTAAATTCTCCAGAAAGAACAAAAACTTAAGAACTGCTTCTAATTATCTTTTAAGAATTTAGGGATTGTTTGAGGGGGAGGGGGGGGAGAGAGGAGATGAATCCAGTTTTCTGAGTTTTTGGAAAAAGATTAAGACAGGAATCTGTTGCGCCCTTTGTCTTTTGATTTAATTATGTTTGAAGTAATAATCCACTATGATACCAGACGTACAAAATACTTTTGTTAACATAAAGGATTTGATGGTCTATTTCATATGATGGAAAAAAGAATTTGCGACTTCCTAAAAATAATCAACTCGAAATTCTTTTAGAGATTTAATGGTAACAATCATGTTTATAATTAACAAAAATTTTTATGTTATATAAATATTTTTATGTCAAACAAAAAATTTTGCAATGTTTTTTTTTAAAAGGAACTGTTTAATTTTAATTATCTGGAAATCCTATTTTTCAAATCTATTTCATAAAATAAAATAAAATCCAAATTATTGAGATGGTGAAATAAGTAATTTATCAAAAAGAAAGCCTCTAAATTCTCCAAGAAGAACGGACATTTAAGAACTGCTTTCAATTGTCTTTTGAAAATTTGAGGATTGTTTGGAGGGGGAAAAATAGAGGAGGGTAAATCACGTTTTCTGAGTATTTGGAAAAACATTAAGGCAGGAATCTGGTGAGTCCTTTGTCCTTTGATTTAATGATGTTTGAAGTAATAATCCTCTGTGATACCAAATGTATAAAATTCTTTTGTTGACATAAAGGATTTGATGGTCTATATAATAAAAAAAAGAATTTGCGACTTCCTAAAAATAATCAACTAGAATTTCTTTTAAAGATTTAATAGTAATAATCATGTTTATAATAAATAAAAAAATTATGTTATATAAATATTTTTATGTCAAGCAATAAACTATTTTTATAAGCTTTTTTTTTTCCCTCTCGATTCAACAGAAGTACTTTCTTAAAATGAAATCCAGAAAATAACTCAACTTGAGTGAATTTTCACCCATTTGCCTAGAAGAAACACGTTTTCTCATCTTAAGGGCCCTCTTCACTCACCGACGCCGGAAGCCCGAGCCAACGTTTTTCTATGGGGAAATTTTCTTTACAAATAACTTATTAACTAATATATATTTTTAAATTCTGTTTTCACATTCTAAAAGTTTCCAGCTGTTAAATTGACGCACCTTTTTTAAAAATGTATTTTTTTAATTTTTAATATTTTATTTCGAAATTGCAAAATGAAAAAATTTCACATATTGAAAATTCGTATTTTGCAGCTTCAAAATAAAATATAAAAAAATAAATAAATAATTTTTTAGAAAAGGTGCGTCAATTTAACAGCTGTGAACTTTCAGAATGTGAAAACAGAATTTAAAAATATGTATTAGTTAATAAGTTATTTGTAAAGAAAATTTCCCCATAGAAAAACATTGGTTCGGGCTTCCGGCGACGGTGAGTGAAGAGGGCCGTTAAGTTAAATTTACTAAATTGAATGAGCTAACTCAAACTTGAGTTATTTATTGCATTTGAGTGATTTATTTATTTTATTAATGATTTTAATAAACTGGATAACTTTACAATGGTGTTTCCCGTTGCATTAGCTTGCTACTGAAGAAGTGCGTTTGAGCAAGAGCGGTGTTGCCATTTACAAGTGGACGAATGAGCAGAAATAACTCAAGTATCGATAAATAACGATAACTCAAGTTCATTTAAATAAAAAGCTACTAATTAGCTCAAATAATTGTATTTTTAACTCAAGTTGATTAAATAATAATAATAATTATTCCTGTTTTGCACGGGTAATTAACTTATTTATTTTAAGAGAGTATGCAAGTATTGTTTCAGATTTGTTTTATTTTATTTTATTTTATTTTTAAGCAACTGTGTAATTTCAGTTATCTGGAAATCCTGTCTTTCAAAACTATCTCATATCATAAAATAAAATTATCTAGTTGGTGAAATAAGTAATTTTATCAGGAAGAAAGCGTCTAAGTTCTTCAGGAAGAATGAAAATATAAGGACTGCTTCTAATTGTCTTTTGAGAATTTGGAGATTATTTGTAGGGAGGGGAGGATGGAGGAGGGTGAATCCAGTTTTCCGAGTATTTGGAAAACCATTAAGACAGGAATCTAGTGAGTTCTTTGATTTAATGATCTTTGATGTAATAATCCTCTATGATACGAAACGTACTAAATTCTTTTGTTGATTTAAGGGATGTGATGGTCTATTTGATATATTGGAAAGAAGAATTCGCGTCTTCCTAAAAATAATGAACTCAAAATTGTTTTAGAGATTTTAAGATTACAATTTTTCATATTTAATCAAAATTTTTGTGTTATATAATTTTTGTGTTTTATGTCAACCAGTAAACTGTTTTCACAAGTATTTTTTCAGTTCAACAGAAGTATGTATTTATTATTTTTTTTTTTTCACTTAGAAATATTTATTCTAGATATTTATTTATTTTTATTTATTTTATTTTATTTTATTTTATTTTATTTATTATTTATTTATTTATTTATGTGTTTGAAAAGTTTAAAAAATAATTTGATTGTTTTTTTATCCGTTATTTTGATCTAAAGCTGCCACAAAAATATTTTACACAGACACATACAGACAAATATCATTCCAAAAATAGCCAAAACACTTTCAGAAAATTTTATAAACCCGTCAAAAACAGGAATCTGAAATTTTTTACAAATCCATTGCTTTCTCCTTTTGAATATAGAAAAAAAACAGTTAAAAAAAAAAAAAAAAAAAAATGAAAGACAAAGAAAAATTAGTAAATCCTATTTATTTCATTTACGGGGCTTTTAGAATATTAAATAAAATAATATTAGTACTTTTAAAAGTATTCTTACTAATGTGCAAAATTTTCAATACATTTTATACATATTTCTCGAAATATTCAAAGTAGAAAACTTTTCAAAGCAAAAAGCGCTTTACAAGCTGAATTATTTCCTCGATTTTGTAATACTTAGCTGTTCGAAAATGCTCATATTGAAAATTTGTAGCAGTACTTTTTACTTTTTTGGCGTTTTCAAAGCCTATAAAATTATGATAAAAAGCCTCGTTTATTGCTTTTTGTGAAACTTATTTGCGAAAGGAGGTATAAAAATGGAACATGAGGTAATAAAATAGTATTTATACGATTCAATAAATATTTATCAAATTGGATTCGAATATTTATATAAAATAAGGTAGAGAATTATATGGTAGAGGATAATTATTTACTCATTCTTAATATAAAATATAAATAAAATCTGAATTTGAGAAAGACAACTATGCCTAAGATGACAATTTTCTAAGTTGGTGGAAATTGAAATATAAAATTGATATAAAAGGTCAATTTGCCTAATTGCGACTACATTTTTGGAATGTTTATCACATTTTGGCTCTATTTGACATATTATCAAATTAATAAAGGAAAAAAGAAAGATAAAATGATTGTATATTATAGTTCTAAACTTGTGTATTGGTTTATTTCTTTTCAAAAAATTGAATTATTATTTTTAATACATGAAAAAATATGCCTGTGTCGCAATTAAGACATTATTGTCGCATTTACAGTATCTAAAGTCTAAATGTGATATTCGATGATATTCAATGTGCCTAAATGTGGAAATGCATTCAGATACTTCAGTTAAGCATTCTTCCAGGATTTTTCAAGATATTTATGCGATATAGGTGCATTATAATTTGATATACCTTTTTTATGCTCAGCAGTTTTCAAACGATTCAGTAGGATTTGTTTTAGGATCATGAAAATATTCTGTTTGGGGGTGTAAATTGTTTTTGAACGTTACACATTTTTAATAACAGGAATCTTTTGAAGCATTCATTCATAATTTTCAAAAATGTGAATTGTTCATCACTGATATATTTATCTAATATTAAATTTGTCTGAAAAGATGCATCATATATTACTGTACATTGGACATTACAACCTTTATTGTATTCTCTTTTATTTTTTGTGCTGTCAGGACAATTAGCATTAGTCGATAAGCCCTCATTGGTCATTAAATCATCATTATCAGGATCATCAACATTAGTATATAAGTCTTCCTTAGCCATGCATCATTCTATTATTAGCAGGACAGTCATTATCAAATCATTAATTTCTAATTTAAAATACATATTTTCTTTTTTAATTGATATGTTTTCCGAAAGTATTTTACCTTTGTAGTTCATCGTCAATAACTATATTCTTCTTAGCAGTTATATTGGTGGTATTATCATTGGTGGATGCCTATGAACTAGAAGTATTTGTCCCTCTTTCACGATCTGACTCCTCTTTCTCAACTTGAAACTTTTTATAGTGCTAAAAAGACGTTTTTTCCTGATGGAAACTTTTCCTAGTTTTTTCATGAGGATTATTAGTCCTATGTCATTGCATTGCATCATTCTAATTTCAAAGTGCCCTGAAATATTTTTAATGCGCCATGTATTTTTTGTGCCTCTAGTATTAACAAAGGGACCTTTTAAAACATAATCTTTACCTAAAATAATACTATAATATATCTTAATTTATTTAATTTCAATTTCAGAGCTTATAAATACTTATTTAATTAACTACAAAAAAACTGAGATTTGAAACATTAAAATTTTCTGTAATGAATTGATGATATTGCTTCATTCTGTACCTGGCTCTGTTTCGCTATTATGATATCAGCATCACAAACGTACTGGCAGGAAACTTTTTAGCTGATATGCTTCCAACCATTTCGAAAAAAGAATATATCCGTTTGATACAGTCCCCTCCAAAATAATTTTCAGTTTTTTCCTATGAATGGAATTCAAATAATAATTCATTATTTTTGCTTTAATCATTAAAAATGCGAATCTATTCAGTTATTTACCATCTATTACTTCGACTAAAAACGTCACTGATTACTTACAAACTTTATTAGTTTGTAGGTAAAAATAAAAATAAATAAATAAATAAATAATAAAAATTATATTTAGAGAGCATTATAATACTATTATAATGGTTTTATAAATGACATATGCTGTTATAATTACAATAACAATTCTAATATTTTATAAGTCCGCATACACATCTCTATATTTACTGAATAATATCTGATATACTCTTACCCATAAAAAGCCAAGTCAAGCATTCCTAAGACATCAAAATTATTATTGTTTGAGGTATGAATTTTACTAATTTGGCCATTTTAAGCAATTACCCAACAATGACCAATTGATAGTTACTATGACGATGAGGAAATCTCTAATTTCACGCGGTAATTTATTAATTCGATAAAATTCAGTTATTCACAAGTTCCGCCTTTAACCCTTTGCGGCGCAGGGTAATTTGGATCATTTAAATTACACTGCCACCGGAATTTACGAACAAAATTAAAATAAAAGAAGTTTTAATTTTTCAGTTTGAAAAAGGAGGCCTTTTCTGCTGTGTTATAAATGTAAATTTTTGCCAAAAAATTTCCGGGATGCGTTTTTGCACTTGAAAATTAAAATTAGGTGTTTCATCAGCGGGAACACTGCGACTGAAAGGGTTAAACATTTTTCTGATTTGAAACTTAACTTTAAAAATATAGCATAATCTTACCTCTAATATCTGTTTAATTCCTCTTCTAATTTAATGTAAATTATTTATCCTAGGACTATGAAGTGAAAGAACGCCTAAATGCAATAAATATTTGAACTTCAATTGAACTTTAATTATAAATACCCTGTACCACAGATCCTGCTTTATTTTATTTTAAAATTATACAGTTACTTTATTAACCAATCAATTACTCTGTACATGAACGACCAATCTACCAATCAATGAAACTATACACGCAGGCACACAAACTTTCACAGATAACCACTTCATACACACAAACCAAACTTAATTATATTCCTCTTAGTGCACATAAAACTTGCTTATAAAATATTCGACGTACAGTACTTATATTTACATTCACATCTGCACGTGATAATTTACATTAGGTACACCATACCTAGAATATCTGAAACTTAAGAATAAGGTTGAATTCAATCCATAGAATAAAACTCTAACTCTTACCTTGAAACCAAAAAAAAAAAAACAAGGAATTATAAACTGTCTTATCTCTAAAAATGAAGTTACTGCATTGATTAAGATATTTCTTCATATTTCTTATGTCGCATCGACATATAAGCTAATTTCTATAACAGTTGAATCTTTTTCTTTTGTTTATTTATTTATTTAAATTTTATTATAATCTGTTATTTGACTGATTTTACTTTAACAAAATATGTTTTCTTAGAAATACAACTATTAAAGAACATATTATTTATATAAACTGAGCCATTTTTATAAATTTCAGTGTTTTTCGAAAAATTTAATATATAAATTTGACCAATGCATTCTTACTTATAAAAGTACTTATATAAATTTGAACTATATAAATATAACCTATAAACCATATAAATATAAATTTATATAAGGTTATATTTAAAACTTATATAAATTTGACCAATTCATTCTATTCTTTCTTAAAAATCTTTTTTTTTTCCCCTCTCTTTCATTTATTCTGTTTTTATTTTTTATTTTTTTACATACTCAAAATTAGTTTACACATAATCAATCAAATTATTAATCAATCTTCAAAGTAGAAAGGATTGATTAAAAGTATTTTACAAAATCTTAGAGTAGAAATTTTTCTGTTACTGTATAACTGCCATAGAAGATGGTAAGTATGAAACAGTCGTTTTTCGCATGAAAAATGCCGTATATAAAGCATTCTTTAGAAATGGAAAATGTATTCTTCGATAAAATTATATTAAAAAACCCTCTCTTGAGTGAACTCTCCCATGAAAGCATGATAAAATATTCCATTTATTTTCGTAATATGTGAAGCGCGACATTTTATTAGTGTCTTGTGGTGTACTTTAAAATAAGTTCGAAATAAATTATGCTGTATCACTTCTGGAACCAATTTATTTCCCTGGGTAAATGAAATGTCATTTTTTTTTTTTTTTTCCTGCAATACATGCTTTTGCATAAGAGGTTTAAATTCTTTTCTGATCTTAAATAGAATGAAGTTACAAGATCAAATATGACAAACAAAAATATCGTATTCTTAATTTCATAAAACTTTTATGATGATAAAATCAATCGATTTTTTATACATTAATTTTTAAAGGGAAAAAAAAAAAGGCTGATTTTCTTAGCAGAAAAAAAATCATAGTATTTTTATTCATATACTTTCAATTACTGATTTTCCTTGTTTACATACTTTAAAATTTAATCAATGAATTTCCAAATAACCCAAAATTTTATTATTTAAACTACTAATAAATAAACATTATAAAATATCAAACAACTTAATAAATACACTGCATAAAAAAAGTAGACGGACACTTATTTGTAATACTTTAAAGCCGTTTATTTCTTTAATTAGAGATATGAGGTTAATTTCTCTAATATAATTATATTCTTGAGACATCATATATTATTATTTTTTGGATATAGATTCAATCCTTTTGAATTATGTAGTGGAAAAATTCAGGAAACAAAAATGGTGCATATTTGCACTGTAATTTTTCTTTAAAAAAGTAGACGGACACATCTTGTAACTCTAAAATAAAAAGTTTTTAGTAAGGGGTTCGTCTCCCATTTGCTTTAATAAGTTCGTATACTCTGTTAGGCATCGAATCAATGAGATTCTGAATCTTTTTTTGACAGAAAATTTCTCAAATGTTTGTAAGAGCTTCTTTGAACTGATGAATTGATTCACACTGACGTCCACCTCATAAATTTTATGAACAAGTATAGCCCAAATGTTTTCTACGGGATTCATATCCGAACTCTTGGCTGGCCAGGGTAAAACATTGAAGTTGTTCTCATGAAAACATTTTTTAACGTTGTTAGCGGTGTGTATTGGCGCTCCATGTTGTTGGAAAATCCAGTTTTCTCCTCCAAGATCACACGCAAATGGCAAAATCTCACTGCTTAATGTTTCAATGTGATGTTTGTGAGTCTGCTTTTTACTTAGGAACACTAAATTTGCCCTTCCACCATAGCGTTTCTTAAATTTTTTTTCTTTTTTTATTATTTATGAAATTTATTCACATGTATGTATACTTATGTTCACGTGTGTTATAATAATACTTTTTAGCCAAAAGTTTTGGCTAATCGATTTTAATTTGTTTAACTGTGTTAGTTTGAGATGTAATTTATATTTGTGCTTGATAATTTGAATATCATACTTCTTTTATATACGTACGACAGAGATTAAAGAGGTGGGATAAAGCTTGAATTTCGGACAATGAAGTGTTGATATCAATTTAGACCTTGAGACACTGCTTGGTCGCCTTTTCGCTCCGGCTCTCTCTGTCAAAGACAAAAAATCCTTTAAATGGCACTCTGTTATAGTGACTTACAGAAATAAGCCTTATATAGCAAATTTATTACGAAATTCTAATAAAAATATAATGATAAAAATTACTGCACATATAAATAAATATAGGGGAGACTGGGGCACAGTAGACCTAGAGGCAGAGTGGACCACCCCTATTTAAATCTCTTAATATTTAACTCTTATAGTTTATATTGAGACTCATAGGTAGAAGCACGGTACTACTTCTATATATCCAAAAAACCACATGGTAAAAGCTAAGGTAGACATTTTATACTATTTTTATGTTTTGAACTGCTCAAAGTAATTTTTCAAGTTTGAAGTTTTTTTTTTATTTTATCAGGATTGTACTATTGACTATAAGTGTTGGATAGTTGTTCAGAAAATGTAAGATATTGTTGTTTTTAAATTTATAAAAATTATTAGTATATTTATAGTCTATATAGAATTTTAATATTATTATTTGTTTTGTTTGGACATGGGGCACAGTGGACCACCTCTACATGAGGCACAGTGGACCACCTTCCAATGTGCCTAAAACTCCAAATTATATTTGATACCTTGTTTATTTTAGTTAAATTTACATATACAAATATAATCTGACTCAAAATAATTAATAATAAAATAATAATCTTAATGTATAATAAAATAAATTTCCGAAAAGGGAAAATAGTTGAGTAGTAGTATAATAATTATGAATATCTAATTTAATAACTATTTGAATTGTTTAATGTTTAAAAAAAAAATTAAATTATTATGTGATGTACTAAATAGTAGGTTATATAAATTTATTGTTGTTGTTTTCAGAAACAACATATAAAAGATTTGGGTTAGTATTAAAGGTATTTTTGGTTTAGTATTAAAGCCTGACATTTTTGCTTTCTAAATCAATTTGAATGATGTTTCTATCTTGCTTAGAACTTGAGTTACAGGCATTTTAATATTTGTCACTTGCAAGTTTTTGAAACCGGAAGTGACCGTAAATGTTTGTTTAGATAAATGTTTTACTCAATATAACCATCAATATTTTTTACTGCATATAAAACGAATTCAAAAAATAAAATAAAAAACTTTGAAATAAATCAGGAGCTTTTTAAAATTATTTTTTATTTAATAGGTAATATTTGGTTTTTAATCATGTTTTCTGCTTTTTCTCAAAATGATATTTTTAACATTTTGTTTTATCGCAAAACGTCATAACTCCAAAAGTTATAATAGAAACGTTATGAAACTTTGACAAAATACGCTAGAGAAGTTATTTAAGGGATTGAACTACTGCAATGAATCTAGTTATTTATTTTTTATTTATTTATTTATTTATATTTTATTTATTTATTTATTTATTTATTTTCGATAGAAGTTATGAACATATATATATTCATGTTTTTTCAGCGTGTAAAATGTTAACTTCTCTAAAATAGTAAATAACATGGTTAAAGTTTTGCGAATACTTCACTCCCTTAAGGACCTTTCAATAATCAAAATAAAATTTACAGAATGAAAATATCTTTACTTAAATGTGATTTATAATGTTTTAAAAAAGTGCTTTTTTTTTTTTTTTTTTTCGCAAATTTTATGTATATTTTGAGCCTAAATATCGAAATATTTTAAAATTTGTATATTTTTTCATGTTATTCACTGTTTTTAACTATATTATATTATATAATGCACATAAATAGGCAATTTTTCAATTATTAAAACAAATTCCTTCCGACAGTAAGCAGGCATCTTAAGAAACTTTAAAAAAAAAAAAAAAAAAAAAGCTTTATGTACATATCTTGTCTGTTTCATAATGTAGTAGATAAAGGGTTAAAATAATAATCGAATTCGGTTACGAATGATACATCTTTTATTTTCCATTGAATACTGTAGATTTTAAATTGAAGTCTTTTACAATGAATTCTCCTTCTTCCTCTTTCTTCGTATTTGTTTATTTATTAATTTATCTATTTTAAAAAGTGTATAAGTAAATTTATGTGCCCTAACGTTGCTCATAAAACTGAGGAATACATTTTGACCCCCCCCCCCTAAAAATAAACGTACAAAAAATAATCTTTAAAAGTACAAAATATTTAAGAAACTTTACGGTAAAAAAATGTACTAAAGTGTCGTAAGTATTGTTATTGAAACCCAATTTATTGTCACTTATAGTCGGTATATAATTACTTTAGTAAATGTGGTGATAAGTTTAGATAATAGATTATTGATAAACAATATATTTATTTCATAAAAACTTTAGATATCATAAAAATTTCCACACACTTTCAATTATCGTTTAATATCAGCAAATAAATAATGATTTTTTACGTAGTTTGTGGTTTTTTTTTTTTTTTTTTTTTTGTGCCATGCAATTACGTTTTTATCTGGTTTCTCATTAAAAGATTCTTTTTATTTGTTAAACATTTTACAAAATAGATTTTTTTCTAAATTTCGTTTAACGGGATCTTTAATTTTCTTGTCACTCTTGAAGGGTTGTACTTTGGATTCATGTTTCTTTCTTTCCTTTTTATGTGAACTAGGTGTGTTAACAAAATTAATTTGAAAGAAAATAAAAACGTGTTCTAGAAAATTGGCTTTAAAAATGTCTCTTTTCTTTTAAAGTTTGGTGTTTATACGGATAGTTTTTTTAACCTGTATAACAAACACTGCAAATCACTGCAAATACTATTAAAAAAAATCAATAAGATTTAATTATTTCCTTATGGATCTTTATAAATATCTTCAATTTTTAATTAAGTCCTCGCAATTTATTTTATTTTATATAACAAAGATTCCCAGTAACGTTTCAATAAAAAGCTTTAGGTGCTTGTTTTTCAAGTAGAATTATTTTAAAAACACAAATATTTACATAAATTTTTAACAGAAACGCTTTTGTGTATATATTTCTCTAAAAAATGGAGAATTTTGATTTAGGAACTAACTTTAAATATAAAACAAATTTCCTCAGTGAAATGTTATTTTTTCTTTATTTTTTTCCCTTTTCGATTACTCGCTAAGTTTTGTATTGATGAGATCTGAGTACACTCCTTTTATGAAATTCAAAACTAATAATTGATTATAATAAAATAATAATAAAATTAGGAAATTATGTCAAAACTTATCAATTATTGATTTTTGTCCTTTTTAAACATCCAAATTTGTATAGCAATAGTAATTAAATAAAAATAATTTTGTCTTAAATATTATTAGCAGAGGTAATTATAAAAACCAGTGCGCCTTAGAAAAAATATATTTCGTGATTTCTTATGATAACTCAATATTTCTATAATTAATAAAATTTGAATCATATAATATATACTCATGTGATATCTCTGACAAATACTAAAGATAAATTAAAATATATGTCTTGTAAATATTTTACACTAAAATGCTAGAGAAATTAATATATTTCCCAATTAAAAGAATTTAATTGGGAAAAGCTGTACCTTCCAGTGGACACCTGCACATGTTGGTATTGAAGAGAACGAGGAAGCAGATAAGCTGGCGAAGGAGGCGAGGGACCTAAACTTGGAAATCTGCAGCACCGTAACTTTAGGTGACGCTAATGCAATTGCTAGATACAGACTGAAAGAAAAACACATCAAAAAAGAACATCAACTATGTGTTATCAATGCAGACAGGATGATTACCAAGACTATCTCCAGACTTAGAACCCAACACTTTGGTGGAATGACAATAAACACAGATGGCACCAGAACTTACAAATCATGTAGGAACTGCTTGGAGGAGGAACTCACTCCAGAACACATTTTCAACTGCCCGGCCATCATAAGAAGCTTACAGGCCTTTGACGAATTTCCCTTTCAGGGAAATCTCTATAGTGACAATATTGTGGACATTGCCAAAGCCGTGATTTCGGCACATGGAATGATTTGATTTGACTTCAATTGGACACGACACCAACCAACCAACCAAAAAAATTCATAATCAATCTTAAATCAATTCTCAACTCAATATAAAGAGAGAATACTATATATATTCATTTTAACAACTAAAGAAGCTCAAGATTAGAAAAAGAATCTCTATCACATAAAACAACAATTATTCTCGAAAAAGTTCTTATACAAGTTGAAATCATTAGATAAACAATTCAGTTAGATTAAAATACAGGCAGCTATAAGATAACACAAATATAAGGATTTACCCTCCACTCCTCCCCCCCTCTCCCCTCAAATGTCCGTAAAATAAAATTGTAAGTTAGAATTTTCTTAAAAGAAACAAAACTACAAAATATACATGATGAAATATTTTCATATGTTGGTTTATTCTTCGGTAGACAGAAACAGAATGGACGATAAAAAAGGGTTCATATATTGGCCACCACCGCACTTTATTTTACAGCACGCGTTTTTACATCCGCAGTTTAGAATATGAAAAAAAAAAAAAAGAATATAAAGGGAGGGATATATAAAAAAAAACCGCACAATCATAATTGAAAAAAAAAAAGTTAGAAAATGCTATAACAATAGTCTAGTAAAAGACAGCGAAAAGAGGAATAAATGGGCTCGAGCACCTGGAACTGTCGATGACTGGGTTAACTACATCTCGCCTAGTATTTTATATTTTATATCTAGCCAAGTTTTTATACTTTGGCTTACTTTTCGGTAGACAGAAACAGAATGGCCACCAAAAAAAGATACTTCTCTCTCTATTTTTTTTTCTTTTGTTGTTGTATAGCTTCAAAAAATTCTTAAGAATATATATATAATATATATATCGCAGATCTATACCTTTATTATTATGAAAAGCAATTTTGTTATGATGATGTCAGGCTTTATCATTACATAAATGACATTACTGTATTTCATCTTAACAAAAAATCACCTTTTCCTTTAATTATTCATCAAACCTAAAGCTCACTCAAAATACTCTAAATAATCAATCAATTAACTTTTTAGATCTAAAAATAATTTTTAATGGTAATAAAATTTACACAGATGTTTATGACAAACGACATGATTTCAGTTTTTTAAAGTAAGCTTGTTTACACATTTTAATTCCTGTCTGCATCTTTCGGTGTATAGAAACATCATCATGAACCATTTATTTCGAATTAATAATTTATGCTCCACAAAGTATAAAAACAAGAATATTAATAAATTGATCACAGTCACAGCTAAAATGGGTTTTCTTAAAAACTTTGTATATTCTGTTTTATATCCGTAACCATGCCTTTGTCAGTATACATTTATTTTTTTTAAGTGCACTTTTGTGTATTTTAACCAAAAAAATTATGAAACAATAAAAGACAATAAAAAAGGTGGAGGTTGGATGGGCAGATGTTTGATTACGTAGGATGGGTGGTGGTATTTGGCTGGATGGTTGCGTGTGTTGTGAAATTATATATTAATTTTAAAAAATTAAACCGAAGGCCTACTGCATTTACTTTGTATTAAAATATATTCCATATTTTTCTTTAAAATGTTCAATTTCTTCATTATTGAGTTGTCAACTGTTCTTAAAATTAGTAATCAAACATGAGCACACATGATAATCAGTCAATAAATAAATAACCATGTTGCTGTTTAGTATCATTATTCTTCATCTGCTATGTACAACTAAACCCTTGAATTATTTTGCTTGTCTTAATTCTTGTGACTCCAAATGCATCATCCTGTGAGTAATGTTCGTTTTTTATGGTTGCTTTCTGCTTGATTCTTTGATTTCTTGGACTGAATAGTTTATTACACTTTATTCTTCATTTTTAACTGCAATTAATTTCTTGTACGACAGAATGCCCGTTAGCAAATTGCTATTATATCTGCTAACGAACGAAACCGTACATTGCTGCTCAACGGTGAAAAAAGGTCATCCCTGATGAGTTTTTTTCACCATTCTGTGCTTTTCCTTAATAAAAAAATATTTTATTTAAAATACTGTCGTAATTGTTTATTTTCTCATTGCTTCTTTGGTTTTAGTTCCCTTTTGGTTTTAGTTCTTTGTCATTTTTACGCACCGGCAAAATTTTAGTTTGTTGTAAATTCATTCTTATTGGTCTATGTGGTTTCAGGGATATTATATCTGTTGCTTGGCTTTTACTACATATTTTACACATTTACGACAGAAAATACAAATATGAATAACAGAAAATACAAATTCCATTATAAATATGATTAAACACTTTTTATTATTTTGTGATAGTTTCCCTTTTCGTATATGTGATTATTATTCGCTTAATGTTATAATAATAATGGAACAAGCTTGGTTACTAAACAACCCAGCATCTTCAAGTATAAGTTTGTCTTTGCCATTCCTAAAGTTGAACCTGAATTTGCTTTTCATGAATAATCCATTCTAATTACACTGTCCCCGTCTGTATCCAAGAAGTTGCTCTCTAAGCTAGTAGATAGGAGGTGCTGGGTTCTAATTTAGGTCGCGCTCGTCGACCTAGCCATTCGAATTTTCTATGATTATACCTGAAACTCGCATGAATACGAGTTGGAACCCCTTAAAAAGACACACTTTTCTAATAGATGTCACTTTTTGAGTAGACTACTGAACTTAATTGGAATTAATCTAACACTCTTAATGCACAGTGATAGTTAAGTAGCACTAAATAATTAAAATAAAAATCTATTAATTAAGCAATTTTCCCTACAATTGAATTTCTGTTTATTATATTTGGTATTTATGTACGATACCATGGAAAATTTTTGTTCTATATGAAATATTTACAGCGTTAAAATAATAAAACGGTGCCAAACGATTTCACTTTTTAAAAAAAACAATTAATCGTAAAGGATCAATAAAATGTATCGATTTGTCCTACAAAATTTAAACAGAAATTGAAATCAATTGTTGGAGTTACTCGTAACTATTTTATTTATTTTACTTTAAAAAAAATAAATGCATCCTTCTCCATTTTACTTCAAAATCATTTTTAATAGCTTCGTTGAAGAAAACGTAAATAAATTTCCTTTCAAAAGTATTTTGTGATAGCTTTGTGGAAGGAATGTGGATGAACGAAAAATAATAGATACTTGTACTTGCAAGCGAGAGCGAAATATTCTTCTAAACATCCATTGTACAGAGGGAAAAAAACTATTTCATCGTGTTTCCTTTATAACATTTTTCTATTAAAGCTTAAATTTCAAAGAGATTTCCGTTCGAAGTTAAAACTCATATATATTCTATATTGTCTAAATTTTTCATAAACGCAGATTTTGACTTTAAATAAACGTGTACCTGAAAGTTTTAGATTGAGCATTTTATTTTATTGTATCCTGAAATGTGGAATTTTGAACACAAGTTATAGAAGATATTTTAGAAGAAAAGAAACATTTAAAATGATCCGGAAAAATGGTATCTTTTTTTTTTTTTTCAAATAAAATTCACGTAAATTATTTAATGGATTTTTATAATATATATGTGCATTTATGCGGGGTGTTCGAAAAGACTTGACTTCTACTTTAATACCTAAATTTCTTTTACAAAGCAAAAATACAAATAATTAAGAATATAAATAATTAAGAAAATGAGGATTTTATGTAATAGTTCCAACAATTAGACAGGGAAACTGTTGGAAATATTATTTAAAATCCATATATATATATATTTAATCTTCCATTTCCATAATTTTTTATTTTCCAGTTTCTGATTGGTTAATTCCTTCTCAATTCCCATAAATGTCTTGGCTAATATTCCGGAGTTAGAATCTGTTCCCACACTGTTGAAAAAAAATGCAACTTTGCTGCCAGAAATTCTCTGAAATGTGAGAAAAAAGTCGTAAATTAAGAAAAAATAACGTTGACAAAACGTATTTTTCTGTAATTACAGAGAATTTCTGGCAGCAAAGTTGCATATTTTTAGCAGTGCATGTTATATTTAGAAGCAATAATCCGTCTTGCTCAGGACTGCCAACTGTCCCGACAAGTAGGGGCTTTTATCAGATTTTTCAGTATGTTGGGATGGATTTTGAATTTATAGGGACTTTTCAGAGATGCTTTTCAAGACTTTTATAGGATTTTCTTTCTCTCCCTTCACCCCCCCCCCCCACACACACACACACAATTTCCCGCTAAAGTTTGGATTGTTATCATCAATGTAGAGATATTTTGAACTGTCCCCAGCGACATGGAAAAGTTTGAGTTGGCAACAATTACCTTGCTATTCTGCATTTATAATCATATACACTACACTTTCTAAACTACAATATATTACTAAATTAAAAATCTAGTGTGTAATCAACATTTAATCTTAAGGGTCCGCTTCACTCATCGCCGCCGGAAGCCGAAGCTAATGTTATTCTATGGGAAATTTTTCTTTACAAATAACTTATAAATTCTGTTTCCATATTCTGAAAATTCCCAGCTGTTAAATTGACGGACCTTTTTTAAAAAATTATTTTTTTAATTTTTTCTATTTTATTTTGCAGCTGCAAAATACGAATTTTCAATATGTGAATTTTTTTCAATTTGCAATTTCAAAAAGAAATATTAAAAATTAAAAAAACACATTTTTTAAAAAGGTCCGTCAATTTAACAGTTGGGATCTTTCTGAATGTGACAATAGAATTTAAAAATATGTATTAGTTAATAAGTTATTTGTAAAGAAAATTTCCCATAGAATAAAATTGGCTCGGGCTTCCGGCGACGGTAAGTGAAGAGGACCATTAAAAACGTCTTCACACACCATAATATTAAAGAAAGACGATTTCGAGAACTACCGATTTCGAAAGGGCGTGGTCTTTCTTTTCCAGGTGCAAAACACGTGCTATTTATTACCTTGAAGGCAAAAGCAAGACTGTCTTGCTTTTGAGACATTTTTAGGAAACGGCGCAGAAATTTTTTATGCTTTCTTAGTGCATAATGTCTATTTTTTATAACTGCGCAATTGTTTGTTCGAAAGCGGTAAAAAAAAAAAAAAAAAAAAAAAAATTAATTTAATTTTGTAATTCTTACAATGAAGTTCCCTGGAATTTTGAAATTTCAAATTATTTGTTCGAATGCAGTAAAAAAATTTAATTTAATTTTGTAATTCTTAAAATTGAGTTCCCTGAAACTTTGAATTCTTTTATAAACTTCTGAAACTGTTTACGCAACCTTGCAATTTATAATGCATGTTTAACTCTTTGCCGGTTCTAATGCTCTAAAGCGCTCTAAATGTAAATTTCCCAGGCCAGCCTAAACGCTCATGTTGCAGTCTCAATAAATCTATTAAAAAACAACTACCAGAAAAGTTTTAAGAATTTTCTTGTTAAGTGATGATAGGTAATAAATATAAAGAAATAATTATGGGTCTATCTCTTATAATTTAATAGTTATGATTTTTTCCAAAGAGAGAACATACTTTTCTCTGATATATCTGCATGTACAAATGGTATGCGGAATTTTTACGAAGTTTTTACTCGATAGGAGTCTGCACTGCACTCTTCCTATCTCCTTCTCCACACTATAATAAATCATTCTAGGCAAAAATGATGTTCATAAATCTATATCTTATTTATTAGATATATCGTAATTTTATATTTATTTGTATCATAATACTACTGTTACAAAATTGTAAATAATTGTGTTTATTTTTGTATAAATTCTTTCAAAGAGGCTTAGTAAGTTGATAAAGTGCTAATTTTGTCCATTCCTAGTCATTTTAGCGTTGAAATAGCCTTATTTCCCCTTAAAAACGCATTAAAAAGCCCAATAAGGCAGGTAATGGATTTGGTGCCAAATTTGGCGACTTTTTCCCACTTTGGCAATTTTTTTGGCGACCTTGGCGAGAAAATCCTTATTAGGGATATACCAAATATGGAAGCTGTAATTTGATTGGCTGACCACTTTCTAGAGTTTTCTCGAAAAATCTGGGTTCCATGGAACAGTATATAAGGGTGCTTTCTCGCCAAGGCCGGTCAGTTCAGTTTAGTCTGTGATCAGAGTCGGTCAGCTTGCATTGAGCCTCTTCGAAAGAGACTTGCTTTAAGTGTTATTGCTATACAGTTTGTACTGTGGGTTTGCTATTAACAGCTGTTGTTTAAGCTGTGTTTATTGGTCGAATTGAAGCTGATACTTGGTTTATAGATCTGTATTTTTCTGGAACTTTCTGTGAATAAATTACTGAATTTTTGTACGTTTGGCCTTTCATTCTCGGACAACTCACGAACCCCCAAGTACGCAACATTTCTGGTGTCAGAAGCGGGGTTGTCTGTGAATGGTTATAACTAGAGCTATGGAGGAACAGATGAAGAAACTTCTAGAAAGCTTAGCTACCCAGATCAATGAAATCAAAGAAGGGCAAAGAGAAATGAAGGAAGGACAAAGAGAGATGAAAGAAAGTATGGAAGCATCGCAAAGAGAGATGAAAGATAGCCTGAGTCAAGAGATGAATGAAATGAAAGCCGGACAGAAAGAATTGAAAGACGGCTTGACTGAAGAAATGAAGGAAATGAAAGACACTATGGGTGAAGTTCAGAAAGAAATTAAATCTAATCAAGATGAGATGAAGAGAGAGCTTTCAACGGTGAAAGAATCATTAATCATTAAGTAAATTATCGGATATGGGAAGCAGAATAGATGGAATAGAAGAGAAAGTTTTGAAAATAGAAGGAAGTTTTGAAGAGAAAGCTATGAAGATAGAAGAAAATGTTATGAAGGTTGAAGAGAAAGCTATGAAGATAGAAGAAAATGTTATGAAGGTTGAAGAGAGTGTTACGAAAATAGAACGGAGTTTCGAGGAGAAAGTTAAAGAAAACTTTGATCAAGAGCTGAAAGGAAGGTTTTCAGAGATAGAAGGTAAACTGAAGATAATAGAAGAAGATCTTGAGAGAAAAGTGGAAGAAAAGTTAGAATCCCTGCCCCCAGGAAACTGAAAAGAAAGAGAGAAGAATCCAGAATCAGGAATTTACTAAGCTTTCCACCTACGACGGCAGTTCCTCGTGGCATGTATATAAAACGCAGTTTTCCATCGTAGCTGAAGCTAACGGCTGGGACTCTACCGCCAAGTCAGTCCACTTAGCAGCAGCATTACGGGGAGATGCAGCCGAGATACTGAGAAATGTTACTAAAGAAGAAAGGAACGACTTCGAGGCCTTGACTAGAGCACTGGAGCTACGGTTCGGAGAGAAGTGTTCTAAGGACTATAGTCGCCTCCAGCTAAAGTCCCGTTAACAGAAAACGGGCGAAAGTTTGCAAGAGCTGGCAGCGAACATTCAGAGATTGTCACACCTACCATTCTCAGACTGTCAAGCTGACACTCGAAACGACTTAGCTCTTCAGAACTTTATCGATGCTGTTCGGGATCCAGAAATTCAAAAAGCGCTGAGACTCTCCAATATCAGAGACGTAGAATCAGCTTTAGGCTATGCACTTAGGATAGAGGCAGCCCAACAAGCCTCCCGTAAAGACCGCCATACCATAAGAGCAGTCTCATTAAATGATACGCCTGCTGATGAGAATGAAATGAAGAGAAGTTTCGCAGAGATCTTAAAGAGATTGCGCAGCCTGGAAAATAATATAGAAAAAAAGGATCGGAAGATAAAGTGCTGGGGCTGTGGAGGGGATGGTCATGTGAAGAGGAACTGCCCTGTACGACCAACTATAGGAAATCACCCGGCTTCAACATCAATGCAGGGAAACTAAGAGGAGGCCATCTCGCGGGGCGGAGGTTGCCTAAAATTAAAGAGCCTCAATTTACAGTATTTCATGTTTCATCGATGAGTGGCGGCGATAATGGACTTCACGTCTATGGCCAAGTTAACAACACCACCTGCCGGATGATTCTGGACACAGGAGCCAACGTGACCATCATTAGAACGGATTTGGCTCAAGAACTAAAAGAGAAGATCATTTGGACGCCGCCCTGCGTTAAACTCCAGACTGTGACCGGAGACGAAATCAAAATATATGGGAAAATGAACTTGACCATCACTTTTGGGAATGCGAGTTACCATCATATGGCATATGTGGCTGATATAAGAGATCCTTTAATCATTGGAGTTGATTTCCTGAGAAAATTTAACTTTCAATTGGACTTCAAGAATAATGAACTGCATTCGAGTTCGGAAGACATCGCTGCGTTCAACACTGAAAATCAAGACATTCAGACAATTTACCAGATAACAGCCAAGTCTGAAATTTCCATCCCTCCACACACAGAGACAATAGTTTCAGGAACACCACCTACAAAGCAATACTTCCGCTATGGACTGATTGAATACCCGAATACAGACAATAGCCCAAGAGGAGTTCTGGTAGTTTCATCTCTAGTTGATCTCTCAAAGAGTACTATTCCTGTGAGAGTCGCAAACATCAGCGATAAGGTCCGGACAGTGATAAAGGATGAGGTGTTAGCAACCTGCACTCCTGTTACATGTATCAACCGCCCCACGTAATCAACTGAATCCAAGTCTTCTGAACAATTAATAACGGAATTGCTGAAGAATGCAGAGTTAGGAAAGGAACAGAGATGTGCTGCGGAGAAGCTACTCCAAGAATTTAAAGACCTTTTTTTCTCGAACACCTGAAGACGTCAGGAGAACGAACATCACACAGCACAAAATTGATACAGGAAATCCTCCTCCAATCAAACAACATCCAAGAAGACTTCCATTTGCTAAACAGGAAGAGGTCACTGAACTTCTAAATGAAATGCAGCACAATGACGTCATCGAGCCATCAACGAGTCCTTGGGCTTCTCCCATAGTACTGGTACGAAAAAAGGATGGTTCAACAAGATTTTATGTGAATTATCGTCGTTTGAATGACATCACGAAGAAAGACAGTTACCCTCTTTCCAGAATTGACGACACATTATACACACTTGCTGGCAATAAATGGTTCTCGACTTTGGATCTGAAGAGCGGTTACTGGCAAGTAGAGTTACATCCTGATGATCGTGAGAAGACTGCAATCACCACGGGACAAGGACTGTGGCAATTTAAAGTTATGCCATTCGAATTATGTAATGCACCTGCCACCTTCGAACGCCTGATGGAGACAGTGCTGAAAGGACTTTCCTATGAAACCTGTCTGGTGTATTTGGATGATATTATCATTGTGGGGCGCACCTTTGAAGACCATCTTCGAAATATCCGAAAGGTGCTGGAGAAACTCAGAATGGCTAACCTCAAGTTGAATCCAGGCAAGTGTAACTTGTTCCGTCGTGAAGTGAGCTACCTCGGCCATATCATCTCTGCCGAAGGTGTGAGAACTAATCCTGAGAAGATCTCTGCAGTCGAGAACTGGAGTCGCCCTGAAAATGTACACCAACTACGAAGTTTCCTGGGGTTATGCACTTACTACAGGAAGTTTGTCAAGGGTTTCTCAAATATTGCCAGACCACTCCACAAGCTGACGGAAGCCAAACAGAAGTTCCTGTGGACAGATGAATGTGAAAAGCTTTCAAGCGACTTAAAGAGGCCTTAACATCATCGCCTATCTTGACGTATCCACAGCCCGACAGACAGTTTATACTTGATACAGATGCCAGCCATGAGAGTGTCGGTGCTGTTCTGTTGCAGGAAATTGATGGTCAAGAACATGTCATTGCCTATTGGAGTAAATGCCTGTCTAAACCAGAGCGAAATTACTGTACCACCAGGAAAGAGCTACTCGCCATCGTAAAAGCCATAGAACATTTCCATCATTACCTCTATGGCAGAAGATTTCTGCTCCGGACTGACCATGCATCTTTAACGTGGTTGCTCCAGTTCAAGAGCCCGGAAGGACAGATTGCCAGGTGGATACAACGCCTGCAGGAATATGACTTCGAGATACGTCATCGTAAAGAGAATCTACATGGTAATGCAGATGCCTTGTCACGGAAGCCCTGCTCGGAAAGCTGCAAGTACTGCTCTAGAGCCGAACAGAAATACCTGCCAATAAATCCGGTTGCCTGCCAAGTCACTGTCTCAACACCATCAGAACAACATTCCGATCCATGGAGTGACGAAGAACTTAGACAAGCCCAGTTGGAAGATCCTGACATAAATCCAATATTACAGCTGAAGGAGACGACCAGTAACAGACCTACCTGGCAGGACATTTCCAGATTTAGTCCCATTACGAAAAGTTATTGGGCACTTTGGGATTCTCTTTATATCAGAAACGGCGTATTATACAGAAAGTGGGAATCTGATGATGGGAAAAGCCTCAGATGGCAGATTTTATTACCAAGATCAAAAATTCCAGCTGTTTTAGAACAACTGCATAGTAGCTCTACCGGAGGCCATTTTGGGGTAATGAAGACTCTGCAGAAAGTTCGGGAACGCTTCTACTGGTGCAAGGCAAAAGAGGACGTGGAGAAATGGTGTAAATCCTGTGATGCTTGTGCGGCACGTAAAGGCCCACAGAAACGAAGTCGAGGAAGACTACAACGGTATAACGTAGGAGCACCATTTGAACGGATTGCAATCGACATCTTGGGTCCTTTGCCACGGACCTCCAGTGGAAATAAATACATCCTCGTCGTGATGGACTATTTCACCAAGTGGCCTGAGGCATATCCCATTCCCAATCAAGAGGCATGCACAGTCGCAGATGTCCTAGTGCAGCAATGGGTGTCAAGGTACGGCACGCCCTTCAACTTCATACCGACCAAGGTAGGAACTTTACCTCTGATGTTTTCAAAGGACTGTGTCAACTACTCGGCATAGACAAAACCCGGACAACACCCTTACATCCCCAGTCGGACGGCATGGTCAAGAGGTTCAATCGTACCATCCTGAATAACCTCTCTCTTCTAGTATCAAGGAACCAGCAATATTGGGACTTGAAGTTGCCATTGTTCCTGCTGGCTTATCGAAGTGCTGTCCATGAAACCACCGGCTATACTCCAGCCCAGATGCTGTTTGGACGTGAACTTCGTCTCCCTTGTGATCTCCTGTTTGGTTGTCCACCCGATGCGCCTTCATCGCCCGAGGAGTACATCCAAGATCTCCAGGCATTATTTGAGGACGTACACAACTTTGCTCGGGAGCGGATTGACATGGCAACGGAGAAAATGAAGACAAGGTACGATCTAAAGGCTACACAACATGAGTTCCAGGAAGGAGACAAGGTCTGGTTGTGGAATCCTGTTCGACGCAAAGGACTCTCTCCCAAGTTACAGTGCAACTGGGACGGACCATACACAGTCTTAAAAAGGCTGAATGATGTAGTGGTGAGGATCACTAAAACACCTTCATCAAAACCGAAGGTGGTGCACTATAACAGGCTAGCCAAGTACCACACTTAACGGTAATATTAAAATTTAAAATGTAAATACTGGTAAAATTTGCGCATGCGTAATGTAAATATTTGTATGTAAATACTTGTACATATCTGTGAATTTTGTAATATTTCTCACTTCATTTTGTTTGTATTTTGTCGTTATATGCAACTTAGTTTTTGTATTTTAAATTGTGTAAATTTGGTTAGTTTCGCCTCTTGACCAAGGGTTGCACTGCCCGGGACGTGCAGTCCTTGGGAGGGGGGCAGTGTTACAAAATTGTAAATAATTGTGTTTATTTTTGTATAAATTCTTTCAAAGAGGCTTAGTAAGTTGATAAAGTGCTAATTTTGTCCATTCCTAGTCATTTTAGCGTTGAAATAGCCTTATTTCCCCTTAAAAACGCATTTAAAAGCCCAATAAGGCAGGTAATGGATTTGGTGCCAAATTTGGCGACTTTTTCCCACTTTGGCGACCTTGGCGAGAAAATCCTTATTAGGGATATACCAAATATGGAAGCTGTAATTTGATTGGCTGACCACTTTCTAGAGTTTTCTCGAAAAATCTGGGTTCCATGGAACAGTATATAAGGGTGCTTTCTCGCCAAGGCCGGTCAGTTCAGTTTAGTCTGTGATTAGAGTCGGTCAGCTTGCTTTGAGCCTCTTCGAAAGAGACTTGCTTTAAGTGTTATTGCTATACAGTTTGTACTGTGGGTTTGCTATTGACAGCTGTTGTTTAAGCTGTGTTTATTGGTCGAATTGAAGCTGATACTTGGTTTATAGACCTGTATTTTTCTGGAACTTTCTGTGAATAAATTACTGAATTTTTGTACGTTTGGCCTTTCATTCTCGGACAACTCACGAACCCCCAAGTACGTAACAGTACTTTGTGCATTCATTTATATCTTAACTAGCAGACCCGGCCACGCGTTGCTGTGACTAAGTTATACGGCTGTAAACTATTTAGTACAGTCAAATTATTATTTACGAACAAAGACGAAAACGTTGTAGCCGATGTAAAAAACCACAGGGTTGAGATTTGAAACTTAGGTCAAAATTTGGAAGCGATTGATAAAAATTTTCGTAGTGTTGATCTACAAAAAAGACACTTAAAATGTACAAAAAAGCCAAGCTCAAAGAAAGAGAATTGATTAAAGTTGTGTCTAAAAAGGGTGTGATATCAAATTCCCAAGCTTACATTCAAATACTTATTTAATATTCCCTTTTAACTAAATTTTCACATGTGAATCAAGTGCCTTATGATATGTTGATAGAAATCCTTCTTTCCTGTACTAAATACATCATAGCGTGTTTCTGGAAAATATTATTATTTTTATTTATGTATGATGGGCTTGGCGGCCATCTTTCAAAGTTTTACGTTAGTTTGAATTCTATAAATCTCATCAATTATAAGATGAGTTGGTTGATTTGTTGATTAATTGAGTTTTATATCGCACTAGTGCTGCGCAATGAGAAATAATTATAGGATGGGAGGATGGGAGTGCGCCAAACTTAACACTGTTAAAACTTAAATTGATTCAACTTGTGTGCTTAACGGGGCTTTTGCGATGTTTTTAATGCATTTTTTTTTTCTTTTTTAATCTGAATATTTCAACCCCTGTTGAATGGAATAACCATATTATTTTTACGAAATATTTATTCCAAGAAGCTAAATTCAAATTAGGTAAATATAACGGGGGGTGGAAGCTTCTATGCTTCCCCCCCCCCCTCTCCTTCATGTTTTTACGTTAATTTAAATTTTTATAATAGATATATTTTAAGAAACTTCTTTCAAATTGTGTGAATGTTTATTCATTACTTGAAAGATGGCCGCCAAGCCCATCATACATAAATAAAAATCATAATATTTTTCAGAAACACGCTATGATGTATTTAGTACAGGAAAGAAGGATTTCTATCAACATATCATAAGGCACTTGATTCACATGTGAAAATTTAGTTAAAAGGGAATATTAAATAAGTATTTGAATGTAAGCTTGGGAATTTGATATCACACCCTTTTTAGACACAACTTTAATCAATTCTCTTTCTTTGAGCTTGGCTTTTTTGTACATTTTAAGTGTCTTTTTTGTAGATATCATTTATTTTTTTTAAATAGTTTTTATATTTACTGGAATTAACCTGATACTTTACATCAGATATGTCCTGGATTTCAACTCAGCTTTCGTGCGATGTTGTTCTTTGCGTTAAACTGTATTACAAAGTTTTCTTTGCGTTAAACTTTCCATAATTTTGGTTGCTAGACATTATCCATGGGTTTTCTATGCAGACTAGTATGTCGTGTCCATCACAAAACTTTCTTCTACATTTTCCTATACATATTAACGCAGCACAAATTATTTATTATTTTTTTCATTATGAATGCTGAATATTATCAACTCAGAGAGGTATTGTTGCACAAAATGTCCAACGGAAGTAAATTTTCACCATGCAGATGGCATCCTTTCAGTTCTAAAAAAAAAATTGTAGTATATGAGCTCCACTTATCGGCCGATAGGCATCGAGATTGAATCAGCATAATGTCTCATAATGGCCTTTTCACATATTAAGTTTTGTTTCATTATATGCAACAGAACCTTTCCTTAAATTGCGAAAATCGCTGTATAGCAGCGCCACATGTTGAGATATTGGTACAAAAGTTGATAAGCACTATAATTTGTAACAATGTAAATTTATTTGTAAATTTATGCAATTCCATGTATTAGTTACTCAGACATAGCCTTGTCTGAAATTGCGGCAATCACTGTATAGCAGCACCATGTTGAGCAATTGACACCAAATATTGATAAACGCTATTATACATCAAGGTTCAATTGCATATAAATTTATATGTAATTCTGAGCAGTAGCTCCTGATATCTAGTTGGAACAAAACTTTCGCCACACACATAGAACACACACACGCAAATAGAAATTTTCTAAAAATAGTCAAATTGTTTTCAGGAGCTCTTACAACGTGTAAATCCATTAAAAATCGAAAGTCGAAATTCATTTCAATAAAATGACAAGCGAAGCGGGCAAAGCCTGCTAGTATACTATATAGAAAGAAGTAGAAATCTTTATGCATCATAATTATCATTGCCAGATTGAATTGAAGGATATTAAAATTGGATACTATATCGTGTACTGACTTTCTTATTCTAAGGTATGAAAAATATTAAAAAATCAGCAATTCAAGCTATAGATTTGAAACAAATGTTATTCAAAAATGTATTCATTTCTGTTTTCAGGGATATAAAATTTAAAATTGTACAAAATAATAAAAGCAAAGATTCTTTGGTTAAAAAAAAACTTATAAAAATCTGATGTGGGCACCACATGACTTCCTTATACACTTTTAGAAATATACATAATGTTAAAAAACATTGACATTGGACCCGAAACAGTTGGCTAAAAATATTTTTAAAAAAATGAATTATCACCGTGTTCTGAGCTTTTCTGAAAGTTAGCTAAAAACCGATTGCAAGATTTGTACTGGTAACGCTGACGAAGGCAGCAGGGACCCGAAAAAATTGGCTAAAAGTATTAAAAAAAGGAATTTTACCATGTTCTGAACTATTCTGAAAGTTTCAACTGTCTACCTAGTCGGTAAGTTAGTTAAATACTTTTTTTGTTGGACCATATAAACGCTGCCGAAGGCAGCAGGGACCTGAAACAGTTGGCTAAAAGAATTAAAAAGATGCATATTCACCGTGATCTGAACTATTCTGAATGTTTCAAATGTCTAGCTAGTCGGGAAGTTAGTTAAATAAATTTTCTGTTGAACCATGTAAACGCTGCCGAAGGCAGCAGTGACCCGAAACAATTGGCCAAAAATATTTTAAAAATGCATTGTCACCGTATTTTGAGCTTTTCCGGAAGTTTTAAATGTCTAGCTAGTCGGGAAGTTAGTTACAAATCGATTCCAAGATTTGAACTGGTAACGCTGCCGAAGGCAGCAGGGACCCTATACAGTTGGCTAAAAGTATTTAAAAAATGCATTTTCACCGTGTTCTGATCTAATCTGAAAGTTTCAAATGTCTAGCTAGTCGGGAAGTTAAATAAATTTTCTGTTGAATCGCATAAACGCTGCTGAAGGCAGCAGGTATCGGAAACAGTTGGCTAAAAATATTTAAAAAATGCATTGTCAACGTGTTCTGAGCTTTTCTGAAAGTTTCAAATGTCTAGCTAATCGGAAAATCAGTTAAATTGCAAGATTTGTCTATCGTTTTTGAGTTATTACCGTTTTTTGATACATTATGGCCAAATTTTGGTTATTATGAACCTAATTTTCCTAAATATCTCCAAAACGGAAAATCATAGAAAGTCCAAAAAGGGAGGTGCACAACTAGATGTTATAACAAACATATGTACCAATTCGCAACTTTCTACGTCCAACCGTTTTTGAGTTATGCGACATACCCACACACAGACACACACACACACACATACAGACGTCACGAAAAATCGTGTAAAATCCCTTATATCTCTAAAACGAGAGCTCGTGTTAAGATGACACTTGCAGGTGTGCAACTAGACATCATGAAAGTCACACGTATAAATTAGCAACATTCAGCGATCATTCGTTTTTGAGCAATGTGAAATACAAAATCCATTTCGCAAATCGGGATTACTATACTTCCTTATACTTTGTATAAGGAAGTAAAAAGAAAAAGCAGCTCAATTTGAAATTAATATTTTTCGCGTAAACTGAGATGAAGCAATTTCATATTTGGCGATTTATGTCTCTTTGGCGATATTTAACAGTTTTTCAGCAATTAAGATAGGAAATTTTGATTTTTAAAAGCTAAATTTTATAAAAGTTCCTAGATTAAGTAATTGTCTATCTGAAAAACCAGTTTTCAAAGAATTCTGCACATTTATGAATTCTCTAGCTTGTTTTAAAAAAAATTTCTTGAAGAAGAAATTTTTCAAAAAGTTGTCAAAACATCTAATTTTACGCTAAATTGAAAATGCTCCCATTTTTTTACTTACTAACTTAGAAAGTTCGTTTTTATCTCAAATTAAAGATCTCGTTGATACGAATATTTTACTTTTTGTTTCATTTTACTGCGATATTTGGTTCGTCCAATATTTAAAACTTTACGGAAAAAAAATTTGTCGATTTAACAAGGGAAAGTTGGTTTCTGTATAATAAGCATTTAACGATCTTGGGTTATTTCTGTCGATTTTATTATTGGCGCGTTCTGCTTTGTGTTAGTGGTAGTTTGTTTGTTTTGCTTTTCTCTGAGCTTGGCTTGGCAAAACGACCGTTTCTGCTTGATATTAAGCACAAAATAATTTTATTGTAGGGTCCTATAAATTTTAATGGAGATGTGATATATATTATTTCTAATGCTACTTTGGATAAAATTGCTAAAATGACTAATATATAAATTAAATTCTATTAAAATAAAAGTATAAAAAAACAGACGATTTTAAAATCAATTTTTATGGAGGAGTGAAATATAATATATGCTATAATGGATAATTTTACTATAAAATTACCTCATCATTTTAAATATTTTAAAGAGGGCAACAGCTGTAGTTATTAAAAGGAAAACAATAAGGCTAAACCAGAAAAATAAGTAAATTTGATAAATATTTTAAAACTTTAAAATTGGAAATCTTATGAAATATTGGACATTTAAAGTAAATACATGTATCATTTTAAATAGAAAAAGATTTTGGAAAAGTTTAGTGTATTTTAACGAAGTGATGAGAAGTTTTTGAGTATGTTAAAATTTTAATAGTAAATTCAAGTTAATAAAGATGGGAAACATTGAGGATTAAGATAAGAATAATTATAAGATTAAAAAAAAAAAAAAAAAAAAAAAAACTTTTTATATACCATGCTTTTAAATTTTAATATACTAATAATATACTAATTAAAAGGAAAATGATAAATATTCTATCATAGTTTGAAGTCAAATTTGTTTTCAAATGTCTAAATAAAATATCTCATGTAAGATACTAATATTTTGCAGTGGAATACATTTCATTTCTGTCATCCTTGGCGGAAAAAAAAAAGAATATCGCCAAATTATCTGGCGAAAATATTTAATTCCTTTCAAAAATCATGGTTATTTTAACAACTTATATTAAAAGAGTAATGAATAATATGAAACAATATTTCGTACAATACATATTACATGTCATACATATACGTACAATGAATAATACATATTACATTTCGTACAATGCATACATCTGGCATGTATATTTTTGTGTTACGCTTTTGATCGCCAAATAATAATAATAATAATAATAATAAGCCAAGGGCGACAGAGTTTTGAAATTTAAAATTAAAATTTTGTCAATTTGACAGCAAAATAATTCAATCTAACACCCGCGATAACTAATACATATCTATACCCAAATATAAGGATTAAAATCGGGAAATAAATTTCCTCGATTTACAAAAAATCCAGTGGGCAATTAACATAGGAAATCTTTTTCTTGGCTGCACAGATGGTCAGTGAGTCACACTTCGCTTGCGTATAGAACTCATAGATATAGTATAGCATATATAGAATAGAGTGATCATTGGGGAGAAAAAAGTTATTCCTTTTCATTTGGGAAAAGACGACGTTTTTACCAAAATATGTCCGTCTTTCCCCGAGTGAATACACACGGGAATACATACTAATATTTTAGCAAATAAAATTTATGAATAATTTATTTGCTAAAGGGGAATGGAAGACTCCAGATACAGTTTCAAATTCATATTTCTTTCTTTCTTTTCTTTTTTTTCTTTTTTTTTTTTTTTTTTTCAATACCACTTAATGGCTGTTTCTAAAGCTTTTATTTATTTATTTATTTTTTTTTTTTTTTTTCGGCATCAAAAATCTTTGTACGATAACATGGGGATGAGAGATCTATATATATTACTATATCTATGATAGAACTACATTAGCACTTTATCAATGTGTATAAAATCTTTAAATTGATTATGACGTCAATTTTCGTGAGATGCATAATTTAACTTTTTATAATTTTTTAACGCTCACGTTCAATTAAATGTATTTATTTTTATGTCGAAAGAAAATGAACTCGTATTTTTTTTTTTTTTTTTTTTTTTTTTTTTTTTTTTGGCAACAATTAAATTAATGGAACTCACAGATATTTTGGAGCAACTTTAATAAAGGTCTATAATTAACAAATAATTGCAATAAAACAATATTGTGACAATAAATTGAGATAAAAAACCATCCTATCTCTCAAGTTGGACCAAACTGCACACACTGTGCAAAATTTCATTAAAATCTGTTCCTTAGTTTAGGAGTTTACCCCGGACAAGCATCGTGACACGTAATTTATATATATGGCTAAATATCACATAAGTGTGCATTTTGGATTTTTTTTAACTTTTTTTTTAAACTTTGTATTTTAATTTGAATTTTTTAAAATAAGTCCGTAAGTACATCTTAAATAAATTCTGAGTTTGACAGAGATCGATCATAATTTTTTTAAATTTTATTGAAATTTTTCAAAAAAAATTTATAATTTTAATTATGTTATAAAATCAAAATTACCATTTAACTTTTTTTTTTTTTTTTTTTTTTGGTTCAGATTCATTAAAAAATACAAGACTTAAGCTTTTCTAAAAAGTTCTTCCCATTTTAAAAAATAAAATAAAATAAAAAAAACCAAAATTTTTAAATTTAAAAAAAAAATAAATAAATAAATAAATTTAATTTAATTTTTTATAAACTTAAATTATATCAATGGGAAATATCATAGACTGCATACCTCTTGACTATCCGCGATTGTAATGAAATGCTCGCCCTCTGGTGGGCTAAGGTGAAATTACAATAAACATGGTTTAATTCGAATTCCATACAGCCGCCATTGCTACACGATATTTAGTTTCACATATATTTATAGAATAAAAATGAATAAATACGGTAAAAAAGATAACACATAGTGTTGTGTGCTACAATCTAACTCCAAAGGATCAAGAAATCCAGAATTGAGCTTCCATTTATTTCCAAATGACAAATTTAAAATTTCAGTTGCTTCGGCTAATGGAAGTAAAGAATTAATCAGATGATTTGAAACTAATATTTGTTCAGCTTCAGTTAAAATCTACTTCCGATCGAACTTTGAAGAAACTGAAATATTTTTTTCCAAAAGCAATCAATTTTCCATGATGTAATGGCGGAATATTAAGTAGAATTACAAAAAAGAACACTAATGGAACACACGTGGCCATAATGTTTACTAACAACTGCAGTGTTCAGAGAGCGCCATCTATCGATCATTACAAACGCGGATAAACTGGAAATAATTAGTTTACTTGCATTAAATTTTTAATTATAGTATTTAAAGATGTCTGTTGGAAAACTAGAGCAGCTGTAATAGTTCCTTCCCCAAGGCCAGCAATAACTGCAGAACTCAGCAGTACAACTCAACTCCTCTCCAGTTGAAGCGAGTGCTACCGGAATGCTTCTGTTTATCGCTACGAAAGAATGTTCTGTTTTGATCAATATGTCGCTATGGTGCGAATATTATTCGAATATAATATTACTTTAATTTCCGGGCCCTCTGTATATAATTGTTGTATAATAGTTTGTAAATAGTAATGTTTGTGTTCAACAATATCTGTTTATGGAAGTGTGTGCAGTTTAATTAAAAGAAAATATTGAAATTATTCTATGTTCTATTTCAAGACTCCAGCCTGCTTTATTCTTTAAAAATTGATTGTGAAACCAATATCTGGCGCCCCCGGGTGGGCCTGGCGTCTTTTAAAATAGAATGATTAATAATTAAGAGGTAAGAAGATTAGATTTTTTCCATTTTGAAGTTTTTCATTGATGATCTAAAAAAAAAAAAAAAAAAGAAAAGAAATATTAAAACGAAACTTACGAAGAATATTTCCTAAATGAATGCATTTTATTAATGAATTTATTATATCATTTAGATAGTATTAGATAGTAATACAAAGAGCGTGTTCAGTAGAGCGCCCGAGATGGATCAATTCGACCGGGCGGTGACGTCACTGATCCTGGACCGGTCTTGGATCGGGCCAGGAATCTACTGAACGCTTTGGAACAATTTTGACGTGATAGGAGCAGCGCCATCTATCTAATTTGACCTGTATTATTGTATTTCTGTTGTTTATTTTGTCTGGACTTTTAATACGTAATTCCATAAAATGCTAAAAACTATATTACGTTTTTCCTTAAAAAAAAAAAAAAAAAAAAAAAAAAAAGAAAAGAAAGAAAGATCTTTTATGTAATAACAGTTTTACTTCTTTCTTATTAATGTAGAATTCTGTACTCTGCTAACAAAAAATAAGAAGCTATTAATTGATTGTACTGACAAATTACTAATATACATTACTTTGGTTATGATTTTTCTAAATTCACGTATAAATTTTAATCATGAAAATGTTAAGAATGTTACGTTACATTTATTTTTAAAGGAGCAGAGTAGATTTATCTTAAATGAGCACTTAAAACACCTTTCTTTCTCTTCGAATTTTATTATGAACAGAAATGTACAACAAAAACGTTTTTGAAAAAAATAAAAATAAATAAATAAATTATATAAAATATGAAATATGCTGTTCAGTTAATATAATGGATTTATATAAAAAATAATCTTATTTTCTTCTTCGATTTATGAATCAATATAAAGAGTTTTTTCTCTTATTACCGACTGAATATTAAAATAAACTAGCAATGTAAACAACACTGCATAATTTTATAGCTACTTTTTTTACAGTCTGTTTTGTTTATTAAATTTAATAATTGACATCTTAAACTTATTTTTACCTAAATTAAAAATATGTGGAAGGATTTTAATTTATTTACTTATAGTTAACTTATTGTTTAAAAGGTAAAAAATACAATCGTTTACAAACTTTTCTATTTGTAAACAAAAAACAATCGCATGAATGAAAAGCTTTGTCTGAAAAAAAAAAGAAATATAATTTTTCCCAGCTTATTTTTATATATTAAATTAACAAAATATGATAGCGTCCGAATTAAAAAAAAATATATTTTTTTGTTTCAATTAAAATTGTGTAAATTTTTGTTTTAATTTTATGTTTGAATGTTAAGTTCATCAATAAAAAAAATTACGTATCGAAAATCGTTATTACGTAAAAAATCTTTTTTACACAATAAATAAATAAACATAATATAGTTTAGCATTTTATGGAATTACTTACCTTATTTTCTACAGCACAAACAATGCATATTAATAGGTACATCTGTATTAATCCTCAGCTAATCAAACAAATAAACAATCCTTATTGTCAAAAACAGATGTTCATTATTGTTCAGGTTTTCACTGCGTAATGTCAATCAGAGCCTGATTTTCAACCTATTGCGCATTTGATCCATCACGTGACCCAATGGATCAAGAAATTTTTCTGGGCTTTCTGATCCACGACCGGTCGAGATCGGTCCATTCCACTGAACGATGTGACTCTGGATCGGTCGACACCACTGAACGCTTTGGCTCGGAATCTTTCGACCGGTCGTGGATCGGGCGCTCTACTGAACACGCCCAAAGTGTATTATTTATTGATATAATGAAAATAGAAGTTTATGATTGTCAATTGAAAGTTTGTAAAACGAAAATATTTTGGTTTTGAAGTTTATTTTGTGGTGATTTCAAATTTATGAAAACGAGATTTACTAAGTAAAATAAATATTGAGTGAATATTGTATTATATTATTTGATAGTAAAAATGGAAATAATCAAAAGAAATAAAACTGCACACAGAGCTTCCTTTACGAGGGCCTATAATAAGCTAGAAAATATACTAGCAGACGAAAATTCTTCGTTCGAAGAAGTAGAGATCAGTTTAGTTTTATTTAAACAAAAATCTGATACATTGGAGCTGACACATAATACATATTTAGATTCTTTAAAAGAACAAGAATTTGAAACAGAATTTGATTCTGTAGAAGAATATAGGGAAAAATCACTGAGAATTCAATTAAAAGCTCAACGCTTTTTAGAAAATCACAAAAAATTAAATGTAAAAGAAAGAAATATTGTTGAAAATGATAATCAATTAGAGATTAACAAATTGGGTAAAACATTATGTCAGCGTCTCCCTGAAGTTGAACTTTACACGTTCGGGGGAGATTTAAAAGATTGGCTCACATTTTGGAATCAATTTAAGAATATTCATGAGAATAAAAATTTAGGTAAAGCAGATAAATTTCACTATTTGATTCAGTCAACTAAAATTAAATCAGAAGCAAGAGAAATTGTTCAGTCATATCCCGTAACTGAAGAAAATTATGATTTGGCTATACAGAGCTTAAAAGAAAGGTATGGTCGAGAAGACCTTTTGATCGATTTTTATGTTAGGGAGTTATTAAAACTCGTTCTTAATTCTAATAATAAGAAAAATTGTTCTTTGAGCGGTTTATATAATAAATTATCTACTCAGTTACGAGCGCTAGGCACTTTGGGTGTTACTAGTGAAATGTGTGGCCTAATTTTATATCCCTTAGTTGAAAGTTCATTACCCATAAATATATTACGTTTATTTGAACGACAGAGAAAAATTCTAGAAACTGAAAATAAAATATCGAGTCTTGATGCCATACTTCTGTTTTTAAGAAATGAAGTACAGTCTGAAGAAAAGATTAAATTGAGCAGAACCGATCTTTGTAATACGCTTCCTGAGCGCGAACATAAAGGTTTAACAACTTATAAAAATGTAAAAGATAATTATCCATCCGCAATGGAACTAATTACACATGATTCAAAAAGTAATTTATGTTCATTTTGTTCAAAAGATCATGAAATGCGATTTTGTAAGAAAGCATTTTATATTCCTTTAAGCGAGAAACTTTCAGTTATTAAAAATAAGGGATTATGTCGAATCTGTTTAGTTAAGGGCCACGTAGCCAATTCATGCAAATCAAACATTAGGTGTCAGATCTGTAGTAAGAAACATTTAAAATTTATGTGTCCCACGTTGGAATCTAATAAAAATAATGAAGGTTCTAGGTCACTTTCGAATCACGATGAAATAAAAGAAAAGTGTGTTGACACACTGTTTACACAAAAAGAAACTAAATCAAAATCGCATGCCACTAATAATGTATTTTTACAAACTTTAGTTGTAATGCTGCATGGAAAAAATGCGAAGCGCAAAGCGAGAGTTGTCCTAGATACAGGGTCTCAAAAGTCATATATATTGAAATCCACTGCAGAAGAATTAAATTTCGATTTTGTAAGAGAAGAAGAATTTTGTCATTCATTATTCGGTGGAGAGAAAACAGATATAAATAAACACATATGTTACAAAATTTATTTGAGCAATCTTCATAATGATTATATTTGTAGCTTAGATGCTCTAGATCAAAATGTTATTTGTAATGATATTTCTGCGATAACTCAAGGAAATTGGATACGTGAGTTAAAAAATAAAGGAATCAATTTAACTGACATTGACAATTCTGGGCCTATCGAAGTTCTTTTGGGAGCAGACGTCGTGGGTAAATTATTTACTGGTAGACGAGAACAACTTAAGTCAGGCTTAGTCGCCATGGAATCGAAATTAGGATGGACTTTGATGGGAAAAGTCCCTCAGTCCAGTAGTTGTAGAGATATAAATATGTCTGTCATTAGTATGCTTTCACAAGAAGACATATCGGTTTCGAAATTATGGGATTTAGAACTCCTTGGCATTAGAGATCCTATAGAACAAAGTAATAGGGAAGATATTGAAAAGGCTGTTATGATACATTTTAAAGAAACAGTCAAACAAAAGCAAGATGGAAGATATGAGGTCCATTTACCGTGGAAAAATGACCATGCTTGCTTACCGAGCAATTACGAAGTTGCAGTACAAAGATTAGAATCTACTGTTAAAAAGTTAGAAAAAACTGGATATCGTAAAAAATACCATGAAGTTTTTAAAGAGTGGATTGATGATAGAATTATTGAAGAAGTTCCCGTTGAAGAATTGGCGCTTGCTAATTCTTATTACCTTCCCCATCGTCCAGTAATTAAGGAAACATCATCAATAACTCTATGAAAATTAGGCCCGTTTTTGACGCCTCAGCTAAGAAGCCTGGTTATCCATCCCTAAATGATTGCTTAGAGACTGGTATTAACTTTATTGAAACCATTCCTTCGATTTTAACAAGATTTCGCTTATACAAAATTGGGGTTATTTCTGACATTAAAAGAGCGTTTTTACAGATAGCTCTGCACGAAAAAGATCGAGATTTCTTAAGATTCCTCTGGTATGATGACAAAGATGACATAAGGGTTTTCCGTCATACACGTTGTGTTTTTGGGGTAACCAGCAGCCCTTTTTTACTCATGGCAGTTATTCATCACCATTTGTCAGCTGAATCGTTGAAAATAAAGTATTCTGAAAAATTGCTGGAAAGATTGCGTGACAGTTTTTACGTGGATAATTGTGTGGCCAGTGTACATAACATTTCAGAGTTAGATAACTTTGTGAAGTATGCGACAGATATTATGAAAGAAGGGAAATTTGATCTTAGGGGCTGGGAAAGTACAGCTTGTCCTGAAATCCCTTCTCAAGATTCTAAAACACAAGTGTTAGGCTTAATATGGGACAAATACTCTGATACCTTAGAAATAGATTATGAAGTATTAAAATTTGATAAGACAGAAAAACTAACGAAACGAAAAATTTTGTCATTTATTAGTAAAATTTTCGATCCGACAGGTTATATTGCCCCAGCTTTAATACAACCCAAAATTTTGCTTCAGGCCATATGGAAAACTAAAGAACATTGGGATGCGGAAGTTAGTGATGAAATTAAAAAGAAGTTTCTTGGTTGGGTCAAAAATTTGCATTTTTTAAAAGACATAAAAATACCTAGATGGACTGGTGTGACTGAATCGTCACTTCTAAGTTTGCATACATTTGTAGATGCGAGCAAAGATGCCTATGCCGCATACGTTTTTCTAAGATCTGAGTCCACTAATGGTGTAGTGAACATTCACTTATTGCAAGCTAAATCTCGAATAACTCCACTGAAAAAGATAACAATTCCACGTTTAGAGCTCATGGGAGCTACAATAGGAGCAAGATTGTTCAAATCAGTTAAAGATGCTCTGAAAATGGAAAAAATAGAATCCTATTTTTGGACTGATTCATCTACAGTACTCAGTTGGATTAAGCGGCAAGAACAGTGGTCAGTTTTTGTGAATAATCGCATAAATGAAATTAGGAAACTTACTGATGCTGAGAATTGGTTCCATGTTTCCGGTGAATTGAACCCTGCTGATCTTGCATCCAGAGGATGTGGAGCTAAACAGCTGTTAAAATCTCAGTGGTGGCTGGGACCAGTCTGGTTGAAGAATCCAAGAGAGCAATGGCCTAAGTCAGTCATAAATATCAATGAAGAAGAGATTGCTCAAGAAAAAAGAAGAACTGTAGTTTCTGCTAATAATATTGAGTTTGAATCTGTTGTATCCCGATTAGCGAACAGAGTTTCAAAATTTTCCAAGATTGTTAAAATCATAGCTTGGATATTACGTTTTCAACCGAAATCTAAAGACTTAAGAAAATATCCAAATATTACATCTGAAGAAACTGAAAATGCTCAAAAGACACTTTTTCGTTGTGTACAGACTGAATGCTTTACAGATAAAGAAGGCAAAAGATCTCTCGTAAATTTCCAAACTTATAAAGATGATGAGGGAATACTAAAACTGAAATCAAGACTTATCGAGCAAGAGCACATTGTCAACAAGCATGCTGGAGCGTCTGCTCTACTTGTTATTTTGAGAGAACGATTTTGGATTTTAAAGGGAAAAAGAATTATTCGAAGTGTCATACATGAGTGTAATATCTGTAAGAAGCAAAAGGTTAAACATCTAGAAGTACCATTTCCTCCTCTTCCGGAAGATCGCACGAAATTAACAGCAGTTTTCCAAGTCTCAGGAGTTGATTTAGCAGGTCCTCTGCTCACCAAGTCCAAAGAAAAAGTTTGGATCGTACTATTTTCTTGTGCGGTGTTTAGGGCTGTACATTTAGAATTGATTCCATCACTTAGTACGAATGCTTTCATTCAGGCTTTACGAAGATTTATTGCGAGAAGAGGACGGATTTCTGTGTTATACTCCGACAACGGTACAAACTTCACTGGATTAAATAATGCATTGAAGAGTTTGGATTGGACTGAGATTCAACGAACGTTTGAAGTAAAGGAAATTAGATGGAAATTTAACCCACCATCAGCCCCATGGTGGGGAGGGTTCTGGGAAAGACTTATAAGAATTCTCAAAGATTTGCTTCGAAAAAACTTAGGTAGAGCCTCTCTGACACAAGAAGAACTACATACGCTTGTATGTGAATGCGAATCTATTATGAACACTAGACCGTTAACGTACATATCTGAAGATCAAGAACTAAATGTTCTAACGCCTTCACTGTTCCTTCAAGAATTACGAATAAGTGATGTACCTGACTTGGATCAAATTGAGAAAACTGACGTTGTTGAAAGATACAGATATATTCAGAGAGTAAGAGAATCTTTAAAGCAAAGATTCAGAAGAGAATATCTTGGTTTTCTACGTTCGTCGATCCCCAAAAGTCACGACACAGTTCAAGTGGGTGATATAGTCTTGATTGGCAGCGACGATAAGAAACGCTTATGTTGGCCCTTGGCAAAGGTCATCGAACTCTTTCCCAGTAAAGATGGAATTATTAGGCTGGTTAAGCTTAGAACATCGAAAGGAGTTTTACTACGACCAATCCAGAGACTCTATCCTCTTGAAATCACACAAAGACTTGAACAGCATGTGCCAAATCCTGCACCAAAAACAAATAACAGTAGTGAGAAGCCTAATGATGGAGAGCTACTTAAGACACGTTTTGGCAGGGTAGTGAGGCCAGTAAAAAGACTTGATGTGTAATTTTAACATAAGACTGCTCAAAAACTATAAAAACATTTTTTTTTTTCCTTTAAAAAGTGAACTCTAAATATTTTTTTTTGGTATTTTTCTTTCTTTTTTTTTTATTATTAGATATTTAATATAATTCATATATATATTGTCATTTGTTAACCTTTCTATTAGTATTTTTCAGTGTCATATTTCTGTTGAGCATTTTTGCAGAACGCTCAAGTGGGGAGGATGTTGGAAAACTAGAGCAGCTGTAATAGTTCCTTCCCCAAGGCCAGCAATAACTGCAGAACTCAGCAGTACAACTCAACTCCTCTCCAGTTGAAGCGAGTGCTACCGGAATGCTTCTGTTTATCGCTACGAAAGAATGTTCTGTTTTGATCAATATGTCGCTATGGTGCGAATATTATTCGAATATAATATTACTTTAATTTCCGGGCCCTCTGTATATAATTGTTGTATAATAGTTTGTAAATAGTAATGTTTGTGTTCAACAATATCTGTTTATGGAAGTGTGTGCAGTTTAATTAAAAGAAAATATTGAAATTATTCTATGTTCTATTTCAAGACTCCAGCCTGCTTTATTCTTTAAAAATTGATTGTGAAACCAATATCGTCAAAAAAATGATGTCACTGAAATGACTGGTTTGTCACTGAAATGACAATGCTTGTCACTGAAACGACTGTTTGTCACTGAAATGACAATATTTGTCAAAATGACTATTTTTCACTGAAATAACATTGTTTGTCAATGAAATAGGACCATATAATATTAAAAATGGAACATATTAGAACAATAGAGAAAAGATTGTAAAGGGAAAAGAAAGAGCAATAATGAGAATATCAAGCAATTTTATTGTATTAAAATCCTTGTAGTTACAAGTTTAGATTAACTGAATTAAATTCAGAAAAAGCATTTTGAACATTATTAAAATCTTCATCCTGAAGTTTAAAATATCTATTTGAAGCAGGTTCAGGAGAATTCCTAATTTTGCACAGAATATGTGGCACTTGAATTTCATGGACATCCTCTTTCTCAGGCCATGCAAACTTATTTTTTCTCCATCTTGCCATAAATGACATAAGTAAAATATTTTGAGTAACATTCTCAGTGACACCTTAAAGGGGGCCAAAAAAAAAAAAAAAAAAAAAAAAAAATTAAAAGTTTGCTTTTTTAATTGTATCTTAATATTAATGTCGTATGTAATTTTTTTATATTTATCTGGATACCGGAAAGTACTTTAAATATTTAAATATAAAGCTTATCCTACACCAACAAATCTTTTAACTCAAAATAAAAAAATTATTTAAATCCAGGGCTTACAAAATAGTAAATCTGCAACAAATGTCATTTTCGTGACGTCACAAAAATGACCGTCACGAAAATGACAAATCGTCAATAATTCGTTCTGTACTGAAAAACATGCTTTCACTAAGCCGATATCGTCACATTTTCTTCTTCTGGTCGTCATTCTATATTAAAATAAAACTTTGTTCTAAATTTTATAATAATATTTTTTTATTTTTTATGCATCTCGAAAATGACAAGCAATAAAAATACGCACAGCATGTAAACAATAAAAATAATGTTAACTCTTACCTGTTTTTAATTTTCTTGAGATTTATTTTCCCCACATATCGTCAATGTTGATTTCTGATCTTAAACTTTAAAAAAAAGTGAATGGTGGCACCATCCCTTCATGATATATGAAGTTATTTTCACGTGTCACGAAAATGACGTCAAGACTTGCATACAAGCATTTTAATTACTCATGCATGAAAATTAACGTAATTAAAAAGAAAAAAAATTTTCCTTTGAAAACAATTAGTTTTTTTTACAAGAATTAACAATTATTAGAATTATCATTTTATTTTTTTTAGTAAAAAACATACTTTGTATGTAAACATTTGGTCTTGGAGACAGTCACGAAAATGACGATTTTAAGGTTTAAAATTTTCTAAAAAATACTGAAATTGCTATAAACTCACATTTTATGATTTGATGCTTTTTTAAAAAGGTACTTCTAAAGAATAATAATAAAATTTTACAATTTATTTGCTTAAAATTAATAATAAAGACCTGAAACACTAAAATGCACATTTATGTGATATTCAGCCATATATACAGATTATAACATAGTATATCGCATGCAATGTGTTAACATAAATGTACTTAGGTGGATGCGGTTGGTAAGGTTTTACGTCGCCCTAGCTGTATTTACATGAGAAGTTTATTCCGGTGTGGATAATGGATACCGTTATTGTTAAAAAAAAAAAAATCAGGCCTTATGAACCAGCCGCGTGAAGTTAAATAAAATCGGCAAAGGGTTAAGATTAATATTTAAAGAATTAAAGCCGTTTTTCGAATATACTGTATATTTAACCCTCGCTTTCCCAAGATGGTGTCATTTTGAATCCATTTTGAAGTTGAAATTTAGTTAAGCCTGCTTCCTTCAAAAAGTGCGCTAATTCGCCAGAGATAGCAAACGTAATCAGTGGAATGCTGCAACTTCTAAACGATACGAAAAGGCGCGAAGCTGGGAATTTTCGCCAAACGTGCCAAGCGGTACCTGAAAGCAGATTTTCTGCAGTAACACCTTGATCTTGGGAAAGCGAGGGTTGAATCCATAATTATGTAACTTCATGGTTGAATCAAATAAGACTTGAGTTTTAATTCTTTCTTTATATCTCACTAAACTCATTGTTCTAAAAATAAAATATCTGCCAAGAAAGTAATTTTCTAGATTTAGATTTTCTTAATACGTACGCTGCCATAGGTGAGATGTGCATCTGTTTATATTAAGACTCCTATATGATAAGAACTGGCGCAGTGTCCGCCATTTTCTAGCCCGTCTGGGAAAGTGTTGGCGGTAGAAAAAGCTAGGTTACCTGATTAGCGTTATTATCGCCATTAAACTTCTATACAGAACAAGTGAGCTAGAATTTCTTATCACGAAACAAACAAGTTGGCAATTTTAAGAACATCGCCAACATTCTCAAAGCTGCAACCTTTCACGTTAAAAGAAATGAAATATTAAAGTTAATTTTAAAAGAATTTAAAACAATAACTTAAAAAACAGTACATTCATATTAAATTTCTCAAACAACTTTGAAAATAAAATGAAATAAGTTGAAAATAAGGGAAATCTTACGCTACAAAGCTGTGCTCCTGCTCCGAGTATCCACAAGTTACATCTGCAATTTATAATCCACTTTTTCCTTCTTTCTGGATTAGAAGAAAATACAAACAGGCGGTGCCCTTTTCTGGAGTTATTCGTGCAATGTATTGCAGAAAAAGTACCAATAATAAATCGTCAGCCGGTCTTGTGGGCTAGAAAATGGCGGATGCGTCAGCCTATATATGTAGGAGTTCTAGTTCATATGGTATATCTTGGCGTGACGGTGTAAAACGAGAACTTTTTCCCCCTAAGATAAACCAGCACTTTGCGTGGAAAATTGCTTTAAATTATATCATACATAATTTTGTTCCAATATACCTATTAAAATTTCAACATAATATAAAAATTATTTCTTATTTGTTGTATTCTTCAAACTACATCTTGAATCAATACGTTTAGGAGTGAATATTAGGAAACTGACAAATTTCTAATAAACTTCCAGCAATAAAAGCATTTTATTTATTTATTTTTATTTTTATTTTTTTTTTTTTTTTTTTTTTTTTTTTATGAGGTAAACTTTGCTCGAAACGGTAACTACGAAGAAACGATTTCAGTCTGAAGAGAAAAATCCCATGGTGTCTCATCGGGTGAATACGGAGCTTGTGGAACTATATTTAATGAATGCATTGTCAGAAACTTAGGGAAAACTAATATGTTGTGGAAATCACAAAACTTTCTTCTTTATTATTCTATATAACCACCCAGCCCTCCGGTTAGCATGAAAAAATATTTAATTCTAATTTTTCACAATAAAAATTTTACATAATATAGGTATATAATGATTTCACATAACATTATTTTTTATTATGTTGAAAGGTAAAAGTATTTTTGCATTAACTAACATTTTTTTTTTTTTTTTTTTTTTTTTTTTTTTTTTTTAATTAGATAGTGTATCAAAATAATAAATTTACTGTTAATAAAGTTTTTTATAACATGATATATAGCTCATACATTGTTTCTTTACTCTAAATGTATTTTATAGTTAATTTTGTGTGATAGGAAGAGAATTAATGAGGGATAAAAACGTATATACATGAACGAAAAAATTATTGGGATTTTCGAAAAGCTAGAAATCAAAAAAGTATATAATTGATATTCCTTATGGATAATTAAAAGCGATGACTAAAAAAAAATATGTAACAATTTTTTCTCCATAAATATAAAACAAAGTATATGCTTCCTTAAGGAAAATAATCAGTGCTTAGAACTGCTATTCTTTTTTTTTTTTTTTTTTCCCTTGTTGTTATCTAGCTCAAAAAGTTGAGCTTCTTTTTTGTTGTAAAGTTGCATATTTTACATGAGCTGATTATTTTCACGATTTTTTTGTACTGCAAGTATTCCTCCTTTCTTATTAAAAGAAAAAAAAATTGCATCTTTTATATTCATTTTACCGATTTTTCCGATAACTGGACACTTTTTTGTAATTTTCACTCTTGTGTTATTCAGTTTTTTTTTTTTTTTTTTTATCTGAAACATGAAAGTGAACTTTTTGGAACTTAAAGAGAAAAGTTATTTTCTTTGCTTCAAATCCTTTTCTTTTGTTTATTTTTTGACTGATAACATTTAATATATATATATATATATATATATTCTATATTCTAGGTATGGTGTTAGTGTTAAAGCCAATTGAATTCGCGAATGTCCTGGGCCTTTGTGGTGTGCCTACATTGAGGGTCTTTCTAAACGGTCCTAGCTCGTATTCAAATAAGTTCCTAGCTCGTAATTTCCTCGTTTCGGAGAAAACTACTGAGAAATTTGAATGGCCATGTCAAGATGTGGGGACGATCTGAACATCTTCTAACTACTAGCTAAAAAGAGCAACACCTTTTTGTATTAAGTAGCTAAGAGAATTATAAAAGGTTACAGTTAAAAAATCTGATTGATTAAGTGAATAGGCAAGAATTTAAGAAATTTCAGAAAAAACGTTCGAACCTTATAATACACATTAACTTATTATGTAATCAATTATAAGTATTAACAAGTATATTGTGGCCATCACAAAACTTTATTCTATATCATTTTATTATATTAATTAATCAAAAAACTAAATAAAACCAGAACAGGGTTGTATGACAGCACTACCTATTGGAAAAATATATAACCTAATTGTGCCAGCAAAATTTTCATAAAAGTCATCTCACATATAGATTTTGATGCCCTTATATAAAATAGACGCTGAAATACAGCCTTCAAGTAAATGAAGAAAATTACATCCTAACAGCACCTATATTTAAGCCGATATGCACAAAAATTAACTAAGCATTTTCTTTCGTTATGTCCATCTTACAAAACATCAAGTTATGTGCAAATATACTCTATAGAAGTTGCGATATAGTCATGACTCTATAGAAGTTATGATTTCTCATAAATTGAGAAAATTTCAGTATAACAGCGCCACTTGTTGAGCGATATACTCCTAAAATTGACAGGAGGCAACAATTTATGTCAAGGTCCAAGTAAATATGATCACAGAATTTCATGAAATGCAGAGCATTAGTTCTTGAGACAATTTTTTGTCACACACATAGACCAGACACTCAGACAGACAGACATTTTCTAAAAATTATCAAATTGTAGTCAGGACATCTCAAAACATGTAAATGCGTCGAAAATCGGAATTTGAAAAACGTTTACGAATCTGTTACTTTTCTCTTATAAATGTAAAAGAATGTTTAAAAAAAAAAAAAAAAAAAAAAACTTATTCGGAAATAGGGTTTTTATTATCGGTACGTTTGTGTTTGCCTTAGGATGGTAAGTTTTCTAATATTCATTGAAGCATCGTGGCAAAGTAACTTTATATTTATCGTGTCAAAATAGTTTTTATCTTACTCTATTTTCAGAATGATTGTATTTTCTACCCAACAGATATAAAGTCTTTCTGTCTGTTTATTCCTAAAAAGGTTTTCAAGAACCATCTTCCAAAACAGTAAAATGTTCTCTTATAAAATTAGGCATTAAACTCGCGTTGGAATAAATTGTTCCATAAAAGCTTGATAAAATATTCCATTTATTTTCGTAATATCCGAAGCTTGACGTTTTATTAGTTTCTGGCAATGGTCTTCAAAATGCTTTTTAGAAAAATCATGCCTGAAGCAGTTTTTTTTTTTTTTTTTCTTCTCCTTTACTCCGACCAATCTTCTTTCCTCGGTTGAGAGTAGAAAGCTATTTCACATTCTTATTTAATATTTCTTATATATTAGGGGGGAGAGAGGAGATCTCAGCTTTTTTCTGTTTTTATCAATATAAAAATAAGATCGTAATAGGACGAACAACGAATTTAAATTTTTGTATAACATTTACTTTACAAAGTATTTTTCTACTTTTATTTAAACAAAAAATAAATAAATAAACTTTTTTTCCCAAGTGTAATAAATTACGAATAGTATGTTGTGATCATCACAAAACTTCCTTTCATATTTTTTAGATAAAATCGCATCATACAAATTATTTATCAAAATTATTTTCCTTGATAAATGCACACAATTTTCCTCTTAGACCCTAAATGTCGAAAAGAAGTCAATTTTATACCCTCTGGATGGCAACTGGAGAATATATACACATATTAATTAAAAAAAAAAAAAAATCTACAGCTTTGTTTTAAATTATCACAAATTTGTAGTTCAACCATTAAATGTATTTATTTCAAAAAATACCCATATTAAAAAATAGTACCTTCCTAAGGGATGTTTCTGTACGTACAAAAAGTTGATAGATATTTATTTGACTGTTACTTATTATACACTCCTTCTCATATTTATAAGGACACTTTATGTTTTGAAATAACAATGTAAAAATGATTGTGAACAAGATTATACTAAGTGCACTTAATATATCTAGTATTCTAAAAACTAAAACTGCTATAATTTTTTTAATATGAAACAAAATTAATAAAAAATAATGCAAAATATTTTTTTCTTCACGTTTTTATGTGTTCATAATTATAGGGACAATCAAGATTTTTTTCATTTTATTTAACTTACAAGCGGATAAATTACAGTTCACATGCGAATTCGTTAACTTCTGGGCTAGATTAATTCATATATAAGCCTTCAATTTTTCTTGGACGGACATTACTGATAATTCCTCGAAAAAAAGAACGTTCATGTAGTGAAGTATGATAAATGTGTTTTTTATGTGGAAGGATAATTTCAATCCGCCAAATTGCTAATGAAATTCGAAGATCTAAAATTGCTGTAGGAAATGTGATCAAACGTTGAACTGCTGGTTCGATAGGAGAGAGATCTGATGCAAAACCATAGTTGTTTTACAGAGATCGAAGACTCATAATGACTGCGGATGAATTTGCTCGTAATTTTTAAAGAAAGGTTGGGGTCCACATTTGTGCATGTTTAAAATAATTAATAATATGTTAAAAGGAATAAAAAAAACCTGTAGTAATCAATAAGCATTTAATGGGGGAAAGAACGTGTTCGTTAAAGTTGGATAAAGACAATATTAAATGGTAAAATGTTGCATTTTCGGATGAAAAACATTTTATTCTTGATTAATCAAATGGTTTTAACAGTTACTGGCACGATATGAAGATAGCGGAAGACAGAACAGATTTTTTAAAGTCAGATATGACTCGGGCGTTTTAAAGGTGGATCTATGGTGTTTTGGGGAGCTGCTTCTACTGAAGACAGAATGAATTTAGTAATTTTTTCTATTATTATGAACATTAAGAGAATATCCGCAAATTTTAAACGTGGAATTATCAGATTTTTGTTAGATTTTGAGGGGTAATAATACTTTTTTCAACAAGACTTACATTTTTGCTCTATTTTTAGAGCAATAGGAAATAGTTTGAAGAAAGAAACTTCTGTATTATTGCCTTTCCCATGGCCTGAAAGTTGAAAAAACCTTAACTTATGATATTAGAAAGTGCATGCAAGTGGAAAGCAATTTTAAATAGTTTAAATGTATTAAGAATATCATATATGCTATATGAAATGGTATTGAAACTGAATGTTAAAAAAAAAAATGTATATATATATACCAGAGAGAATGTCTGACTGTTTAACACTAAAAAGAGACCCCATAAAATATTAATTTAAAGAATAACTGAAAAAATTACTAAAATTCGAGCTGTCCTTATAATTGTGAACACCTGAAAAATCATCTTTTTACCATACTTAAAGTTTTTTAAGATAGAAAAACGATAAAACTTTTTAAATATAGTCTATTAATTAAATTCAAATTAGTAAAAAATATATTTGTTTAAATAATAGTGTTCAGTGTTTAGTTAATATAGAAAAACGGGTGTCCTTATAATTATGAGAAGGACTGTATATAGTGCTGTACCGAGTAACCGAGTACCAAGTACTCGGTCATTTACTACTCGAAAGAGAATCGAGTAATTAAGTAGTTGTAAGAAAAAGTAATTGATACGCATATGAAGAATTTCGACCATTTTAAAATAAAAATAAAGCATTTTAAACATAAAATGTGGTTAAATGGCAAAAATGTTTTCATGAAGTGTTTCAGAACTTTTGTATTAAGATATATGTGTAAATACATTCATAGTTTTCCACATTCAGTTTCAGGAGGAAATTGCACCCTGCCTTCCCTTTTGGTAGAAAAAAATAGCACCTTCTGCAAGTCATCTTAAAAAAGTACCCCTTCTAAACCCTCATAAAAAAAAAAAAAAAAAAAAAAAAAAAAAAGTTCTACCCGTACTGCCCTTTATAGAAAATAACCTTCAAACTTAAGGTAAATGATGGAAATATAAATAATATTATTAAGTATGCCGATCAACATTCGTTCATACATCAGTGAAAAACAAAAGTAAAGAAAGTTAAAATTTATTATTATTATTATTATTATTATGCATATTTTTAGTGCTAGAGGCCTATTTCAGTCGGTACAGTTGTCGAATTTTTATAATACACTCTTAATTAGTGCTAAGGGCCTATTTCAGTCGGTTTATTGAATGGGGATTTATTGAATGAAGTCCCCCCAAGGCACAACTTTGACATGAGTCCCCCCCAGTCCCAACTTTGACATGAGTCCCCCCCCCCAAGGTACCCCTATTTCAGTCGGTACAGCGTTGTCGAATTTTTATACGTCACTCTTAATTAGTGCTAGAGGCCTATTTCAGTCGGTTTATTGAATGGGAATTTATTGAATGAAGTCCCCCCCAGGCCCAACTTTGACATGAGTCCCCCCCAAGGTACCCCTATTTCAGTCGGTACAGCGTTGTCGAAATTTTATAATACACTCTTAATAGTGCTAAGGGCCTATTTCAGTCGGTTTATTGAATGGGGATTTATTGAATGAAGTCCCCCAAGGCACAACTTTGACATGAGTCCCCCCCCAGGCCCAACTTTGATATAAGTCCCCCCCAAGGTACCCCTATTTCAGTCAGTACAGCGTTGTCAAATTTTTGTAATACACTCTTAATAGTGCTAAGGGCCTATTTCAGTCGGTTTATTGAATGGGGATTTATTGAATGAAGTCCCCCCCAAGGCACAACTTTGACATGAGTCCCCCCCAAGGTACAACTTTGACATGAGTCCCTCCAAGGCCCAACTTTGACATGAGTCCCCCCCAGGCCCAACTTTGACATGAGTCCCCCCCAAGGCACACCTTTGACATGAGTTCCCCCCAAGGCACACCTCCCCCTCATTGGGAAAAAGAGCAAAAAAGGTTGTTTTGCGGCTATAAGACAGTTTGGACTTCCAACGTTATTTGTTACAGTATCTGCAGCTGAAACACATTGGTTTGATTTAATGAAAACTTTATCATGGAATTTAGATCGTCACGAATTAACTAAAGAAGAATTTGTCGATATTAACAAGTTTAGCAGTAGGCCTCTGGCACTAAATTAAAATCTGTCAATGTCAGATTTTCATGTTTTAAATAATGAAATAATGTCGTGTCTGTATAACTTTTTTTTTTTTTTTTTTTTATCATCGCTATATTATTCTTTTTGACGACAAGTGCATGTCTATTTATATTATTATCTTATAACTAAATTTTGAAATAAAGTGTCTGAATTTTAAATGTCATATGACAAAATGTCTGAATTTTAAATGTCCCTTAAGAATCCCAAGCCTTAATATAGCTCCCCTTGGCGACTTTGAAATTTTTGTCGCCATTTCAGACAAAAATACATAATTTATGCGATTATTGTTTCTCTTTCTTTCTTTTATCTTTTTGTTTTCTTAAATATTGTATAATATTTTTATATTTTTAATCTGCTACTTGGCATAAAGTGGCTGTCGCGAAAGTAGAGTCCTTGGCGAAAAATGTCCGATCTACTTCAGCATCAAACTTTAAAAAGTTTCCCAAAATTATCAATAAGTAGAGCTCTTTAATATAATGCTGAATTAGCTTTCATGCCAAGCGCGATTCATCCGTGCCAAAAACATACTATTTAAAAAGAAAAATCTAAAATTGAGGTATATTAATAAAAAAAGGTTATGAAACAAAATCATAGATATGTAAGACATAGATTGATCATCGAGAAATAAAAAGTGATTCCTTTTTACTCTGAGAAAGACGGCCATTTTTACCGGATAACGGCCGTCTCTCTCCAAATACACACCGATAATTTAGCAAATAAAATATATGAATAATTTATGTACTAAAGGCAGAGCCTGACTAAGGCAGCGGCATACAGGGCAGTTGTCCTGGGCCCCCACATCAGAGGGGGCCCCCCAAATCGAATAGAAAGTTTATTTTACGTTTCCTGCTTTAATGAACTTTTTTAAAACAAAATATCATTATAGTGTAAAATGCGGTTTAATTGAGCCATCGTAATTGCGAAAATTTAGCTGAAATCCGTCCTAATGTCAGCAAGGATATAAAATTTTCGCAGCTAGAGGACAAAGTTAACAATCAGAAATAAAATGGATAGAACGATATTTCATGTGACCACAGGAGGGGGGGGGGGACTTTATAGCTATTTTAGGTTATAATCAATTTTCTTATTATATATCTGTAATGAGGTGAAAAATTTAAATACCTCCATAAAGTTCGGTTCTTCATTACTGAAGTAAGGAAGCAGAGGGGGGCCCCAAAAGAAGTTTTTGCCCCGGGCTCCAATTAGGCTAAGTCGGGCCCTGACTAAAGGTGAATGAAAAACTATAGATACACATTTTTCTTTCATTTTTCCTTTCAAATTCATTTTTTTTATATATATATACCCTTCTTTCTTTTCATTTTTTTTTCATTCTTTTACTGTACCTGTTAAATTCGTTCATATTTAAATTAAACTATTTTTATTTATTAAAAATATCGGGCTTTACCTTCGCCGCTGCTAACTATATTTTACAGAATTTTGAAAATTCCATATTACTTTCTAATGTAAAATCTTTAAAAAAAATTTTAAAAAAAAAAGAAAAAAGAAACCATTAAATATGAAAACAGTATTTATTTCATAATAATAACAAAGCAACCGATTATAAAAATTATATTTTTCATAAATTAGTCAAATATAACTTACTTATGAAAACCTTTTACCTTTCCTTTCATCCATTTATTAAAACAGTTGAAAGCCGCGCAATTGCATCGGCATTTTAAAAATTCATCAACATTCAATTCTTATTTATTTATTTACAGCTTTGAGAATTATAGTAACAATGACTTTTGTCTAGTATGATCCATGTTATGTTACATATTCACAATGACAATGGCACACAAAGGGCGCTTCCCACCTGACGTCAGAGGTCTCATGACATAGATAAACAAAGAGCAGACGAAGTCTTCTATATCTATAGCGATTGCTAAAATAACACATTTTCTTTTCTTATTTTTGATCAATCTGATTTAATCTGTGTTATTTTTTTTTTATATACATAATAATTTTTAATCCATTTTATATCATTATTCATCACCTTTTGTTTGCTGTATGCATTTATAATCATCACTTAGTTTATATTTGTTATTAATGTAGATGGAGAACATATTAAATACTCTGATCTTTGGTACTTATATCATTAACAGTGCAACATCGTACGGTGTAAAGTCATTTCGGAGAGTAATTAAGTTAATTAACATGTTGTAACAGCTTTACGCGATTAAGTTTAACTTAAAACATTTTAAATTAATTTCAAGTTATAATCCATAAACATTCCACTATTTATTGCTAGATCAGTTAATTGCTAGATCAATTACACTACAACGTACAAAAATCGATTCTTACTTGTGAAAAAAATGAACATATAAAGTGTTTTTTTTTAAATTATTAAACTTATAAATACAACCATTCTACTGTTTAGAAATGCACAATATTACTTTTAATTTAATTTATATATATATATATATTAAATATTAATACTTTTGTTCTTTAGATCAATATTTAACTGAATTCGATTCTGAGTTTTTCTATATCACGTAATTGAGCAGACGACGCTGGGAAGAGCCCATTCCTTTCATTTTTACGCTTATTTGAACACCACAAACGTCCATGACTGAACCGGGATTCGAACCTGAGAACTAGTGTTTCATAAAGCAGCCCCCTACCGACCGAGTCACCATGCCGGCATTCTATTCTATTACAATTGCCGAGTTTCAATACCGGTTAATGGCTGATGCCAAAAAATTGTTTCGGCATAAAAAATCTTTGCATGATAACATGGGGATGATAGATCTATATAAATTACTGTATCTATGAACAAAATTCGGAAGAAACATGCTAAATTATTATTATTATTATTATTTCATTTTAAAGTTATAAAAAATCATTTTTTTTTTTTTTTTTTCATATGCATGAGCAAATTTAATATTTAATAATTTTTATTTTTCGCATGAAAGCATATTTCATTTTATGTTAAAATAAATTAGCTCGTAAACTTTTTTGGCAACAATTAAAAATTTAAATGCCTAATTTTAAAGCAACGCAAGAAAAATTATGGAGTCACTGCCAGAATTCGTATTTATTTCTTAAATAATTCTAATTTTCTTGAGAAAAACGTAAGTTCATTTTATGTTTTCTATCTAATATAATAAGTAGTTTACACCATAAATCTTACAGCCTTCATTGGACAGATTTTGAGAACAACGAAATATACATACATATATCTATACAAATCTTGCTTGCTTTAATAGTATAAGATAAAGCTTAATGCCTTCAACTGTAAATTACAATTTTATGCGCTTAATTTCTTTCTCGTATTTCATGGTAAGCATTAAAATTCAATTTTTTAAAAAGGGCCTTCTTTTTACACTCATGTTTGTGAAAATCGCAACACCATGAAAGAATTGTCAAATTAATGAAATTTATTCCACATATTACTGATAGTAGTACAAATAAACGACCAAATGTACAAGACAAAAAAAAACAAAAAGAACGTCTGAAATCAGTACTTTATGTGTCCATCACAATGAGCGATGAGCGATGAGATGTTCACGTCGTGACATTGAATCATACAGGCTCTGAATGTAATCCTGGAGAATGGCATTTCAGATGGCTTCCACTTGACGCCAAAGTTCAATCTTACTCTGCACCCTACCAGTTGTACGAGCGAGTCGCCGACCAATGTAGACCCAGACATGCTCGACGGGCGACATATCATGGAAATAAGCAGGCCATGGAAGAAGCGAAACCTGTTGCGCACTGAAGAAGGCTTGTGCAGCCTGAGAAACATGTGCACGGGCATTACCCTGCTGAAATACAGCACCTGGAATGCGTCGAAGAATGGGAAGAACATCTGGCTCCAAAATTTCTCTTATGTAGCGATCACAGTTGAGGTTGCCCGCACTGTGCACTAGAGGGGATCAACAATTATACCCAATAGCTCCCCACACCATGCAGTATGACGCTGTATAACACACTGTGGGAGCAGCCGTTCCCCCTATAATATCTGACGCGTACTCTTCCATCATTGTACTCCAGATTGTAGCGAGATTCATCGGAGAAAACAATTTGTTGCCACTGGGCACGCCACGTGCTGTGTTGCTGAGCCCATTGAAGTCGGAGGCGTCTGTGATTCAGTGACAGGGGAATCCTGCGTAGAGGAACCCTTGCACGCAGTTCATGCTGCAGCAAACGGCGACGAACTGGGAGCTAGACAACAAAACACCTGTAGCCATGCTCTAACGTTGTGCTAACACACGAGAGGACGCTGTACGATCCGTCACAGCCATGCGGATGAGGTGTCTGTCGTCTCGTGCCGTTGTTCTATTGCGTGCCCCACTGCCAGGTTTTCGGCTTGCTTGATTCTTCTTCGTCCATTTCTTCCAAGCACGCATCACTGTTGTGGCATTACACACGTGCGGGCGGCGATTTCTCGATACGAAAATCCACCCTCTCGCATACCAACGATGCGGCCTCACACGAACTCCGTTAGTTGTTGGTATGGCACCCTCCTCTTTTGATGAGGTATATTGACCACCAATGAAACGTTTACCGCAGACAGGGGACGATAAACAGATTTCAATGCGCCTTTACAGCCCTTTATATACCTGGAACAAGCGACTGATAAGGAGTCAGTTCTCGTTTCACGCATGCGCAATCGCTTTGTTATTCTAATCATTTGCATGCCTTACCTCACTTTACATTTCCTGTAAGTTTAGTTCAATTTGCATAATCCCTTCATGGTGTTGCAATTTTCACAAACATGAGTGTATATATAGTGCCGGCAAAAAAAATTTTACACTTGAGCGGCAAAAAAAATTTACGTATCAATTGCCGTTACCGCCATAAAAATATGTCAAACCTCAGTGATGACACGTGGCGTTAGTCGGTCACAGAAGACCTTTCCCTATACTATTAACACTTAGTTCGCCTCGTGGACTTTTAGAGTAAGGCTGTATGCTCTTTGCTCCCGCCGGCCAATACTTCGTTTATTTGTCAAAAGTTTGAGAACCTACATCGGTATTCCCACTCAACACAATGGGTCAGAAAAAGTTTAAAATGGAAGAGAAATCTCATGCCTTGATTCTGAGAGAGAAGGGAATCTCAGTGATTGATGTAGTTAGAGATCTTGCAGATCATTCTAGATGTAGTCAGATGTAGAAAATCTTTACAAGGTCATTTAAATGTAAACATTTAAGACAAAATCTTAACATTCCAGTCGTTTATTGTAAACATCACATTGTAGTCAGTGTTTTGTCATCTCATCTTTACATTTTATTACCAACTGCAGCCGTTTAGACACGGATCTTTGTCTACATTTGCCAGATGATTACAACTGGCTACATCAATCACATAGATTCCCTTCCCTAGCAGAGTCAAGGCATGAGATTTCTCTTCCATTTTAAGCTTTATCCGACCCATTGTGTGGAGTGCGAATAGAGCAGGCGCATGTTTATAAACAAGCGACGCTATTCTGCAACTTTTGCGCATGTAGGCAAAGTATCTGCCTTTCCATTGGCGCTTTATCCCACCTTTTGCCTACAATCTACAGTACGTGCGGTATAATCTGTCACAGTGACGTCCCGTGCGCTTGCTCTATACCGATGTAGGTTCTCAAACTTTTAACAAATAAACGAAATACTGGCTGGCGGAAGCAAAGAGCATACAGCCTTACTCTAAAAGTCCACGAGGCGAACTGAGTGTTGATACGATAGGGAAGGTCGTCTGTGATCGACTAACACCACGTGTCATCACTGGGGTTCGACACATTTTTATGACGGGAACGGCAGCTGACATGCAAAGATTTTTTTCTTTTCTTTTTTTTTTTTTTTTTTTTTTTGCCGCTCAAGTGTAAAGATTTTTTTTTTTGCCGACACTGTATATTTATGATTATAAAAAAAACTATCCCAGTATATGAGACCGTTCACAGAAAATGAATAAAAATTTCTTGAAAGGTATTTTGAGACATACGCTCAAGAATCATATAAAAAACAACAGTTACGGTTACAGTGACAAAATTTTAAATGGAAACACTTATTTTTATTGGGATGTGATCTCCATAGCAAAAAAACATCAACAGCGTTGGAACGGTAACTGTAGCACGAAAATCGCCATCGTTAGGCAGACTAAGAAAGAAAAAAAAAAGTGTGATATGCCTACCAGAACATGACTTTTATTTTTATTCGCCTCATATTTCACACTGAGTCTTTAGTTCTGGTTATAGTCTACTGATTCTTCTTCGAAACGAGAAGAACAGACCAAGGTATGCTTATTTTTTAATTCACGTTTTCAGTTAACAAAAAGTGAGCCTCGTCCGTCCACAGATTGCGTAAAGACCAACTGTTATGCTTGTCATACCGGATAAGAAATTTGTTCGCAAAATCTATCCGCAATTGGTTATCACCAAACTTTTGGACACGCTTGCAACTTTTGGACACGTTGAAGCCAATTCGGAAACATTTAGAGAACAGAGCGCAGAATCTTGCAGATCGTAGAATTCAGCATCTGCAGACCGTGCGAAACATCGCATGGACTTGCACGAAGAATTTCGCTTATCGTCTGATGGACTTTTGCAACAGTCTCGACAGTAACGGAAAGTCGTTCAGGTCGAGATCGATCGCATGTGCAACCAATTTCTTTAAATTTACGTATCAAAACCCGTACAGCTTTTACAGCACACGGTCCTCGGCGTTGGGGCGTTGCTCATAGTATATGAGATACATACCCAAAGACGCAATGTTTCTGCGGCATTTCGCGCGTTCAGGTAATATGTCTTTACAATTTCCACACGTTGTTTCCCTGTAAGCGGCATATTGTTCAGAGTGCGAGAAAGCAAGATACACATCACGCATTTCACAATGTTTTATTTTTCACCTATGCGATGATGTCACTCAGGACTCTTACGAATAACCACGAAATTAGAGCCCTTATTCAATAGCCTTACATGGACACAAACCGGATAATACTCCAGTTTATAAAAGACGAATAGGAAAATCCTAGTTTCAGAGCAAAAATATTCAAGTCTTAGATTCGTTATTTAGAAGTCCTAATCTCGATCCTATCTGCAGTGGTCTTGCATGATGCGTACGTCGACATACAGTCGGCTGCAAAATTATTCGAGCACTAGCAATAATCCTTGCCAAAAAAAAGTACACTTAATATAGCTTTGTTAAATAAATCCTTGTCGAGTCATGTTCTTAATCAGTCTAAGAACATGATTCGACAAGGATTTACTTAGCAAAACAGTCTTAAGAGTACTTTTTAAATATAGGAATTATTGGCTAGTGCTGGAATAATTTTGCAGCCGACTGTAGAAGTCAGTATTTTTCGATCGTCGAATTAATATTTGCAATTGAAGGGGACAGGTTTAAAACTGATTTTGTCTGTGCCAGAGACTTATTATATTTATAGGGCTGATTAAGAATAAATGAAACACAACAAAGCACTAATAATTATTTTTCTGTGTCATTAAATTGTATGTTTGTCTTGCAGGCTTATCGTTTTTAGACAGGCTGAAATGAATTATTTTAGAATTTTATTGAAAATTTACAATAAAATAAATTTAATTACTAATTTATCTGCTTAATTCCTTTCTCGTATTTCATGGTAAGCATATTTTTTTTTTAAGTTCTTCTTCTTCTTCTTTTTTTTTTTTTTTTTATATTCATACTAACTTATACTATCCTTAAAGTTTTTACCCGCAATGTATGTAACACAAAAACACAGTGTTGCTAAGGATAGGAATGTTATATCTTCCCCTTAAAAAAAAATTACAGTTTAAAAATAATGATAAGATAAGGCTATGCACAAAATTTTAAAAATCAAGACGGTTTGGTTATTGAACAATTTGTCCAGAACGAGTCGTCATAGTTTGTGAAAGTTTTTTACTTTTCTATGAACTATTATTACCTGAAATTTTATCATCCATTATTCGACGTGGATCTTTTCGAGAGGAAGAAGAGTGTGAAGGGATTCGGATCTTCAGGAATTTTACATGAAGGTCAAAGGGGAACCATAATCTTTCTTTTAAGAGGAATGTTTGGTTTTAATTTCCTTGTTCTTTCAAAATTTCGTTGAAATGTACTACCATTTCTAGGAATTACCAAAGAGCGACCGCAATTCCAGAAATAGTAGCAAGAACCCAGTTATTACTTACAAACTTTGAATAAACACCATAAAATGCAATAAACTCGCAACAATTGTTTCGGGTCGAAAAAACACACGACCCTTCATCAGGCGAACAAAGTAAGCACGAGTGCTGCAGTCAAAGCGGCAACGTTGCCGCTTTGACTGCAGCACTCGTGCTTACTTTGTTCGCCTGATGAAGGGTCGTGTGTTTTTTCGACCCGAAACAATTGTTGCGAGTTTATTGCATTTTATGGTGTTTATTCAAAGTTTGTAAGTAATAATTTTTACAACGCCAGTTTTGTGATGCTTCTTTATTAAAGAACCCAGTTAGTTTATCTGGGATATTCTGAGCTTATCTTTCCATCCTTTGACAAAAACCGGAACTAAATTTACACCAACTGAAGTAGTACAGATGATGACTCTCTTTGTCAACGCCAACAGTGGCGCAGCGACGAGGAGGTCCAGTGGGTCCGGACTCCCCTCCCCCTATGAGCTAAGATTTTTTTTTTTTTTTTTTTTTTCAGAAATTTATGCATTACGCAGGGCTGATTATCGCTGACGCACATGGGGCTCGTGCCCCGGGCCCTGCAGGGGGCCCTTTTTCTTCATTTGAGAGCAGAAATTGAGACACTGAATAATAAAAAGATTTATGATTAAAAAATTGATGAAACATATTACGATTGAAATGATTTATGATTAAAAAATTATTTATTAATATATGACTATCCCTATTTTTATCTTATGCTATTTTCAAGTTCGTGTTATTTAACAGTATTCTTGTTTATTGTTTTTTATCTGAAAATTGCACTTTTTCTTTGAGTAAAAAAAAAAAAAAAAAAAAAAAAAAAAAAAAAAAGAGAGAGAGAGAGAGAGAGAGAGATCTGTTTTTGCAATTACATTTGAGATTAGAAGAAAAAAATATATATAAAAACAGAAAACAAAAAGTTTTTTTTTTTTTTTTTTTTAATGTTATTTTAGTTATCTTATGCATTTAAAAAAAAAAAAAAAAGTGATACAACATTTTTCTTTTTTTTTTTTTTTTTGTTATTTTGGTCCGAAACAATATTTTTTTGTTTTTATTTTTATTCATTGTGGTTTTGAAATCAGAATTAAAAGAACAAATGAGATTGATAATACAGTGAACAAGTTATTTATTTGTTTTCTACCGAATAAATAATTAAAAAAAATTAGTTTTTCTTTGAATTGAAAAATGTTTTATTATAAACTGGTATAAGATATATATAATCTGATTAAAATATATAAGATATTTATAAGTTATATATAAGATATATATAAGATGTTTATAAGATATTCTGCTCAGTCACGTGATCTAAGCACGCAATTGACCAATAGGGAGTTTTTCAAGCAATAAACTGACCTCTTGTGGTTGTGAGAAGCTTAATTTTTAAGGCACTGATTTGCTGGTCGATTTCCACTCTATGTATACTAGGCGCTGTAGTTTCGCGCTAGAAAAACCGATTTTGCGAATGAATTGGTGAATTTGTTGGGATGATATGTTCGGGAACAAACAGGTTACTAGTCCTCGGTCAATTAAAATATATAGTCAATGGTTTTCTACCTTCTTTTTCGCAAATAAATAAGCATTGATCTGCCTCACTGATCTTAAATCCGGAATTTAATATAAATCTTTCAAAACATTTACGCCAATATCAAAGAGCGTGTTTGAGCCCATACAACGTTTTCTTGAGTCTGCATACATTATTGGTCCCGTCATTATAGCCTTCAGGTTGATACATGTAAATGATTTCATCTAGATCACCATATAAAAATTCTGTCGAGACATCAAATTACATAAGATGCATTTTTTCAATTGCTGCAATGCTGATTAGTGACCATATGGTTCCTAGCTTCGTGACTGCACTGAAGGTTTGATTATAATCAACACTTGGTCTCTGATTGAAACCTTTAATCATCAGTCTCGCCTTATACTAATCAACCGTGCCATCTGAATTTTTCTTCATACGAAAGACCATCTACAAGGTTGAGTTTTTGCTTTTTGGGACAATGGTTCAAGTGTCCATGTTTTACTTTTATTTAAAGAGCTGATTTCAGCATCCATGGCTTTCTTCCAGAAATGTATTCTTTACAATTAACCTCTTAACTGTCCCCGGCGTATATATACGCCTCGCTAAGCAGATGCGTTAACTACTCCGGACGTATATATACGTCTTTTCTTTGTATTGCGCTGCTACCAGTGAAACTAGTCCCATGGCTTTGGAATATAATAAAATGAGCTTGAATATGACCTTGATATTCTTTTCGATGGATTTACTAATTTCAGAGAAGAGGGGTGTGAGTCGAGGGAGGAATCTAAAAGGGAATGTTTTAGGAACAGTGAAAGCATAACTATGTGCACTTGTGTGGAAAACGGTGGCACTGGGAAGCGAATCTCGTAAGTTTTCCTCGGCGGGTGAGGGGTTTAGGAGCTTCCTCATAAGACTCTTGTTCATTCGCATCAGACATGAAAACTTCTGACACTAAAACATAATCTTCTAAATGCTTCGGTTTCTTTAGTTCACTGTGATTTCTTAGGTTCATGGTAGGTGAACAGTGGCTAAAAGTGGCAACAGTGAGAAATATAGAAGAACGCACGCTGAAAAACAAAGAGACCTCCCGAGCTTCTGAGATGAGAGGAACCAGCGCAAGTTAGCGCCCTGATTGAAAAATATCCGAGCCTCCGAGTTATTAAATTATAAAATAGCAAAAATGAACTCATGGGACCTTAAAACACACCAGCATCACAAAGTCAAGTTTTTGTCATGATTACAACACTTTCCTTACTATGTATTTTCAGAAATTAAAAAATTCCATGAAAGATGTGTGAACCATTCGATTTCATCATGCTTAATAAAATATTTTTAAATGGTATTTATGACTATGAGATAGGAAATGACAATGTAGTTAAAAGCAGTGGGGGAAAGAGAGGGGAATTAAAATTATAACAATAAACTATCACTTTTGTATTCAATCGACCTTTAGAAAGATACAGATATATTTATTTATTAAATATTGTTAACTCTGCATGTCTATTTTGAAATATTTAAACTGATTATATACACATACACAAGGCACCAGGAATTTGTAAAAAAAAGGGTTGCCAACAAAAATTTCTGGTAGTCCGTAAAAAAAAATATCCTCCACCGTTTTCTTTCTTTCTTTCTTTCCCTTTTTTTTTTTTTTTTTTTTTTTTTTTTTCAATTTTAAAATTTACTTGAATATAGAAATTAAAATTCTATGTATAAAAACCAACTATTTATTAGGCTAGAATGATACATCAGGAAACACCTGTTAATTTAACATCATGAAACCAATTTTGTTATTTTCATTAAACCAATATTCAGTTGGCATTGATACATCATTTCACTGGCATAACGATTCAGCACCAGGTCGATAGCATGTGCAAACAGGAGCAGTGTAAACCAATTCCCTAAAATGGTACAATAATTTAACACTGAGTTGTGAAACATGCACGGAGATGTGCAAATTTCCTAATGGTGTATTGATTCCACACAGTGTTTCAGAAAGTAATGAGAGAAGTGGGAATCAAAACAGCGAGAGTTAGCCTACGCCGAGAGTAGAATCGGAATTCAATTCTAGGATCAATTATTTGAACAAAATATCAAAAGAAAAAAAGAAAGTTTCCTTAAAGTTGAAAAAATTGTCGCTAGTTAAAAAATATTGGTCGCCATTGGCGACTAGGTGACCGTATTTCACAAGTCCTGCACATACGCATATTAATAAAGAATTATTTTATGCATATGGAAAGAATAAAGATAATTTTTAATTTAGTACTCGCAAATAATTAATAATGGACAAAATAGTATTTTGTCCGGGACGGTTTAAACCAGTTTTTTTCCACTATGGAAAAAACTGAACAACCCTGCTTCTGTGCTAATTCTTGACTCACAAGGGCAGAAAATGCGAAACACGAGACTACATCGCAGATTTTTTTTTTTTTTTTTTTCTTACACTGCAGATTTTTTTTTTTTTTTTTTTTTTTGAAAACAATATAGTGTAGAAATTTCAGGTCTCTCAATATTCCAATCTCTTTCCTTCCACAGCATAAATGTGAATGTTCATTTTAAAGACACTTTATTGGATTCTAGAATCTATAAAGAGGTAGAATTGTTTAATATATTTTACTTATGAAATTTTTAATGATTCCCTCCCCCGCCTGCCTCGTGTTAGCAATCAACGATTAAACGCCTCATTAAATCCTTGCAGTTTCCAATCTTCTTCCATACACAACATAAATGTCAATGTTCTTTTTTAACTTAATTAAATTCCAAAACCTATAAATAAGTAGAATTGTTCATATCTTACTCATACATTTTTTAACCCATCCACCATTCGCTTCTGCCAATAAACGGCAATCAAATACTTTGCAGAAATGTTGTGATTTCTAATCTTTCTCCATCCTCAACATATATGTCAATTTCTTTTTCAACTTACTTTAATAGATTCTATAATCTATAAAGAAATAGAATAGTTAAATATCTTTCATTCATATACATTTTTAGGACCATCCCCCCCTTTCCCTCTGCTCTAACGCTCATTGATCAAATGCACTGCTTTAGTCGTGCGATTTCCAATCTTTCTCCATCTCCAACGTAAATGTCAGTGTTATCTTTAAACACACTTCATTAAATTCTCACAGCTATAAAGAAGTATAATTATTTATTACCTTATACTCATATAATTTTTTTGAGATGCCCTAATTCCAAGCTAATGATCGGCAACCAAACACCTTATGGAATCCTTACAATCTCTAATTTTTTTTATATGCAACATAAATATCAATATTTTTTTTTAAACATGCTTTATTAAATTGTGAAATCTATAAAGAGTAGAATTGTTAACTATCATCAATTTTAAAGATGATACGCAAAGATTCAGATTCAGCACAAGTTCACAAAGCATGAACAAACAGAAGCAGTGGATACCAATTCCCTAAAAGAGTGTATTAATTGAACACCAAGTTCAGAAACATGCACAGAGAAAAATTGTGTAAATCCCCTAATGGTGTATTGATTCAACACAATGTCTCAGTCAAAATGTGATAAGAAGAGTGGGAATCTGAACGGTGAGAGTTAGCCCACATTGAGAAAGAAATCAGAACTCAATTCTGGGATCAATTTTTTTCATCACAATATTAAAATAATAATAATAATAATAAATTTGGAGTGACTCCTCGACTTTCCAAACATTGAGTAATTAAAATTTTTATAGACAAAGTAAGAGAAGTTGTTAAATAAACAGGAAATTATAATAGGGTGTTTGAGTATTTTTCTCCATGTAGTACACAATGTTACATTTAATGCTACTGAGATTTGAGCCTATAGATCATAAAGATAAAGAATTTTTCTTTGTGTCCTTGTAAAAAACTGTAAGTACTAGATTACAACATATATACCAACATATAACATATATACCAACTTTCAGCTCATGTGAACAAAGCGTTTAGATGTTATCGTGTTCACTCACATACATAATCGTAAAAAGTGAAAATGAACTCATGGGACCCCAAAACATATCAAAATCTCAAAGTCGGATTTTTGACATGATTGCAATACTTACCTTACATATGTATGTTTGGAAAGTAAAAATTTATTGAGTTTCCATAAAGTTGAAAACATAGTCTGCAATTAAAATATATTGGTCGTCACTGGCTATCAGGCGACCAGATTTGACGAATCCTGTTAAAGGGTAATAAAAGAAAAAAAATAATTTTGAATAGAGTTGAAATTTGAAAGAATCATGAACATATATTCGTTAAAAAGATATTGTAGTTTCAGTGTTGACATAAGCACCCTCTGTTGAATAAATGTAATTTAGTATGTTTGAGAATGTAAAAGCATTTAAAAATATCTTTTGAATGATGTATTAAATAATTTTATCATAATTAGCACCGAATATATTGAAATTTTAAAATATTAAAGTACTATCTGGCAGCAGAGATTTGGATGTAAGAAATAATAGCTAATGTATAATTATATATATAATTTTTTTTTCTAATTTAATGTATTGCAGAAAACTCTTTGCATGTAAAATTATGTATTTTTATATAAAAAATATTTTTGGGGATTTTTCTCCCCCCCCCCCCCGTCCCCCCAGAAATGGTAGAAGTAGTTAAAAAGAACTACCCCTTCAATAGTAAAATCTCATCACCTGTATATATTTAAGGTTTGTTATTAAATAACTTATTTTCCAAAAATACTTTTAATATTAATTAAATAATACTTTAGATTTGATAGTATATTATGGTCTGAGTTTAATTATTTTATATAGGTAATTAATATATTTTAATCTGGAACATCTGTTTTGTGTTCTGTTGGTTTTTTTTCCACTTTCTTCCACTGTTCTGAAGAAACCAAATTGATTGATTACACACATTAACACTATAATACAGAGATTTTGCAAAATTATTTTTTACCTTCCCTGTAGGAATGCAAGAAACACATTTTAAAGCTTAAATCAACTCCAAATTATCTTAAAAAAAGTATTTTGATGTATGCGTCAGTTATACATACCAACATGAAGTATAAACAGATTTTGCGAAATCCCCAGCCTTTAAGAGAAGGGGCAAAAACATTTTAAAATATAACTCTACTCCAAATTATCTAAGGAAAAGCGATTTTTTTTATGCGTCAGTTGTTTATATGTAATCTTTCATGCATTATAAAGGGATTTTGCGAAGTGCGAAGTTACCCTAACTCTCCTTAGGGCGACTAAGCAGAAAAAACCGTTTAAGGCTGGGATTGCGGTGCCTCTTTCTTAAGTCTTACAGTCGGCTGCAAAATTATTCGAGCACTAGCCAATAATTCCTATATTTAAAAAGTACACTTAAGACTGTTTTGCTAAGTAAATCCTTGTCGAATCATGTTCTTAGACTGATTAAGAACATGACTCGACAAGGATTTATTTACCAAAGCTGTATTAAGTGTACTTTTTTTTGGCAAGGATTATTGCTAGTGCTCGAATAATTTTGCAGCCGACTGTATCTTAAATGTTACGAACTTTCGTAGATGGGCGTGGTTAAGAACGATCTTAACTTGGTATTGCGGTGCATCAAGCTAAGACTAGTCTTAAGGTGCCTTCACACTGGACGTTCCGTTCCGCTGTCCGTCGTCCGCAGAGATTCCGTCAGTGAACTCCGTTACATTCCGCAGGAGTTTACTGGCGTCAGAAGAATCCTGAGGGCAGGGAGAGTAAAATGAAATGAACCAATCACGTTGCAGGGCAGTAACAGGCAATAGCCAGCCTTTTAAAAAACATCTGTTTTGATTTTCTTTAGAATTCAACGAGCAACATTACATACATTCATTTAAAGCGAAATTGGAAATAGAAATTAAAGAATTTGAATTATAATAGACATCTATATACTATATATATATATATACAATATTTCTCGAAATAGTCATACTTTAATTTCTTTCTTACTTTTCCAAATTTTATTTAATATAAATTTCAGCTATTTCTTTTACATTTTTCAATTTATAAATGCTTCTATATATATATTTAATTACTTGTTTAGAATGTAAGAGCTTTAAATCCATAAAATGAAATTTTAGAAATGTGTAAAATATATGAAATGCATTTTATTTACTGGGATGAAGAAACAAAATTCCTAACAAAATAATTATTATAATAATAATAATATATTACTTTGTAAAGTCATTTACTCCCCCCTTTCCCCCCAAGCTAATTATTTTTAAACAACTAAGCTGAGGATCGCGATATTGGATCGAACCTAGTCATTTTGAAGAAAGAAATTTAACTAATGAAATGTATATCTTGTACTCAATGTTAAAGTGATTTCAAAATTTTATATAAAACAAATTTGCATTATTTCTATGCTAGCATTAATTTTCCTGGTCATTTCAGGTCTAATTAAAAAATTTCTACCATTAATTTTAAAAAACGACAATTTTAATCAAAAAGTAAAATGTGGCTTTTTTAATCACTATTCAGAAAAAATAAATAAATAACGTTTCAAATGTAAAAAAAAAATAAAAATAATAATAATAATAATAATTTTGTAAAAAATAAATGTATGTATAGAAAACCTGAGAAATTTTTGTGCATAGACTGAAGATAAAATTCTCCTTACAGAGTAACCGAGACATTTATTTTGCACTCCTCCCCCTTTTCATGCTTATAATGTTTTATTTACTCTTGAGTCTTACACCTAGGTAGATTACTTCCCTATTAATCTTTTTGAAGGAACCCAGCCTGTATTTAAGCAAGTTTTGAAGAAAACCATGGAAAACTCTGAACAGCTAAGTCGCAAGTGCAACCTGGAATTGAACCAGGCAATCCCTGTCTACTAGTTTCGCGAGCAGAACCTCTTGGCCATTGTTGGAACATGTTTTAATTCAAAGAAAAAAAATTAATTGTTGAAATTTATGCTATATATGTGATTGAAAAACATTTTCAAACTTTATTTGAAATAAGCTTGCAGTATTTCTATGCTATTTTTTCCCCCTGAGTCATTCCAACTTTAATTAAAAAATTTCCATATATATATATATATTTTAAATGTTGGTAATTTTAATCAAAAGACAGAAAGTCAATACTTAAATAACTTTCTAATATTCTTTTAATTTGTATATTGAAAAGATTTATATTAGTTTTTAGAATGGAAAATGAATAAATAATAAAAATTTCAAAAATTCTCTGTGTTTTCTAAAATAACTATACTCTTTTTTTTTTTTTTTCTAATTTTCATCTTTTAAAAATGTGCAATTTCAGATGATTTGGATTAATTACACCTATTTCTTGTACAACATTTCCATATTTCTAAATGTTCCTTCTTCTTTTTATTATTATTAATTTCAGATTGTAAGTTATTTAAATCCACGAACTGAAAGCTGGAGAAATTTTTAAAATATATTAAATACGATACACTAATCAAGATAAAGAAAACATTCTCTTTACCAAATAATAAAAGCATTTATTTTTGTCCCCCATGTTAATTATGTTTTATTTTTAAGTGGAATTGTAGAGTTAATTGCCTCCATCATGATTTTTTTTAAGGTATTTTAGCCCAAATTTACGTGAGTTGTGAAGAAAACCATGGAAAACTCCAAATGGCTAGACGGGTGTGACGCAAGATCAAACCTGGCACTACCAATCTACCAGTTTTGAGAGCAGAACTACTTGACCACTATTGAGACATGCTTTATTTGGAAGAAAGAAATTAAATGATGAAATGGATGTATTTATTGTACTTGATATAAGAATGACTTCTTTAATTTTTAAAATTATTTGGATAAAATGAAGCTATTTCTTACACAACATTTAAATGCTATGCAGAATGAATTCCATGCAGATCTTTCTAAGTGATCCTAGCTAGCACTTATGCACGATCCAAAGAAAACAAAGGAAAACTCCAAACAACTAGACCAGTGGCGGATTTAAGGGGGGGGGGGAGCTAGGGGGCTGAAGCCCCCCCCCCCCCAAAGCACTAACATTCCCAATTGGATGTTACAAATGTAAATTTTTCATTGGTCTGGAATAACATCTTGAAAACTCTTAGCCCCCCCAAAAAGTTAAGTTCTGGATCCGCCACTGAGTCTGACAAGTGGAACCTTGGTTCGAACCCAGCAGTTCCTATCTACCAGCTTTGGTGGAATGGTGTAGGTGTTAAAGCCGATTGATTACACAAGGTTCCTAGTCCTAGGACTGGGTAAAGTGCCATTAATGGAAATCTTTATAAGCAATCCAAGCTGGTATGTATGAGAGCTTTGAAGAAAACTACGGAAAACTCTGAACAGCTAGGCGGACTGATATGGCCTGTCCTGGGTAGTGATGTGGGATGTTTAAATACCCAGTGGGTGAGTAGGTTGGTTGGTTGGTTGGTGGATTAAGGCCGATTGACTCCTTATGTGTCCTAGGCCTATAGGGGGAATGCCCTCCGTGGGGGTCTTTCTAAGGGGTCCTAGCCCGTATTTACGCAAGTTTCGGAGGAAACCACAGAAAACTCCGAAAGGCTAGGTCGATGAGTGCGACCTGGGATCGAACCCGGCACCTCCCATCTACCAGCTTTGAGCGCAGAACCGCTCGGCCGCTGGTGGGCGTGGGTGAGTAGGTAAATATTTCTGGGTATATAGCCAAGGCCTGGGAACCCAAAAACTGTGTATTTTGAAAAAAAAGTATTTGTGAATGGGTGATAATTTTCTTATCTCGAAATGAAACACAATACACATATACAGAATTTTTTGTATACAATAATTCAACTAATGACACTGAAGGATGTTGATTGTTGTATTGCATTCATTTTCCTTTATGAATTTTTTTTCTTTTAATTCATAAAGACTTTTTAAACAGTAATATAGAAATATTGGATTGATTTTTGATTCCTGCAATATATTTGAACAGTGGTGGATTTAAGGGGGGGGGGGGGGCTAGGGGGCTGAAGCTCCCCCCCCCCCCCAAAAAAAAAAAAAGTACTGACATTCCCAACTGAATAGTACAATTGCAAACTTTTCATTGATCTGGAATTACATCTTGAAAAATCTTAGCCCCCCCCCCAAAAAAAAAAAAAAAAAGTTATGAATCCGCCACTGTATTTGAACAGGTTTTCATATGTATGACATAATTTACAATATTTTTTTAAGTTTTGATGAAGTTTATTTTAAAAAATTTAATCAGCATTCATGATAAAATATATTCTAAAAATTAAGTGTGATAGCAGTGTAATTTTTCTAGTGTAAAGCAATGTCACTAATAACAAAATATTTCTAACTATGTTTATGCCATAGTATAGATGATGCGAGAGAAGCTTGGATTCTTAATTTTCTTACAGATATCATGCTACAAGTCAGTTTTGATTTCATGAACAGATAGTCACTCCCTTTGTACACGTGTTAATTTACTTTAAATTTTATGCTAAAAGGTGAAAAATAAAGATAGGAATAAAAAAGGACTTGCTTTGATTTTTTTTTTTAAATGTTAACGGGACTCTCTCTACTTATCGTCGCCAGAAGCCAAAGCCAGGATTATTCTATGTGGAATTTTGCCTTATCATGACTCATGAACTAACACATATTTTTAAATTCCATTTTTATATTCAGAAAATTCATAAATATTAAACAGGTTATTTTCTTTCTTTCTTTCTTACAAAAAAAAAAAAAAAAAAAAACTCTAAAACACAAAACACTGCTTTACCAAAGTCCACAATATACTTGTAATATTTTATTTATGAAGTTATTTATTACAAAACTTGTAGTATACTTTGTTACATTAAGAGAAATTACTATAAACATTAAAAGTATAGACGCAATTTTTGTTTTATTTTAGGATTATTTTAACAGGTTTACAAACAAATATGCAATAATTCACAGGATTTTTTTAAAATAGTGTGATAATTGCATGCAAGATGCTGTATAACATTCATTTTTTATGATTAAATCTTTTGGTTTTATAAAATTTTTTAAAAAGGCTCAAATGTTTTTAACTTTACATATATTTCCTCTCTCTATCTCTCTTTGTACTTAGCAATATCATATTATACATAAATGCAAATGTTTTATTCGAATAGAGTTCTTTGAAAAATACTCAGGTATTTTACATTACTAGCCCGGTCCACCAGTAGCCGAGTGGTTCTGCGCTCAAAGGGGGTAGACATGAGGTGTTGGATTTAGTCCCAAATCACACTTGCCATTCTAGCCGCTAGTAGTTTTCCATGATTTTCGCCTAAACTTGCTTAAATAAGGACTAGATCACCTTAGAAAGACCTCCACAGAGGGCACTCCCCCTTCAGAGCCTAAGACATTAATGCAGTCCGTCGTCTTTACTTCCAAACATACATTAGTCTTCCTGGGTTCAAACCTTGTGCATTCTGTCTATCAGTTTTGGAGTAGTGGTGTACATGTTAAGGTTTAATGACCACATGGTTTGGGTGAATTACCCTTCGAGGGGTTCTACTAAATTGTCTTAGCCTATTCTTGTGCAAGTTTTTGGAGAAAATCACAGAAAATTCTAAGTGACTAAGACGAAAAGCATAACTGGAGACCTGGGATTGAACCTGATACTGTCTGTTTGTCAGCTTTGTGAGCAAAACCTCTCGGCCACTGATGGGACCTCAGTAGTTAAAAGAAAAAAAAATCTTGTAACATTATCAAAACAATGTGAAGTAAAAATAACCTGAAAAATTTTAACTTTGAAATTTGAATTATTTCTATGATAAAATTAATTTTTACAGTCTTCCTAAATATATTTCAAAAATTTATGCCATTAAGAATTTCAATGAATTTAATGAAATAATAAAAAGCAGTGATTTAAATTATAAAAGTGTCAAATAATAGTTTACTAGCTTAATTCCCTAAACTTGACTGTGCATAAAAAGTACACAAAATTCTGTATTGCACCAATCACTAATACACATGTATGTATGTGTATACATCGGGAAAAATACATATATATGTATAATTTGATACCAATCCTACACTACACACTGTGCATTTGAAATTATAACAATTTTAACTCAGTGTTAATAAATTTATGTAAATAAATAATTTAAAAAAAAATTGCTTAAGCTGATGAAGGGTTAAAATTTAAGAAGAATTACAATTTACCTAAACATTACCATAAGGATCCTTTAGCAGTCAGCTTCGGCACGTCTTCAGATGTATGTGTTACCTCAGATTTATTCTTCTTCCTTTACACCTGGATTTCAGCATACCGCAGCATTTGGCATCTAGGCACATACGCTAACAAGATTACGTAAATAGGCACAGTATAAAAATTGTGCCTATAAATGTAATCCAGCTGGCAATGAAAATTTAAAAGTGGAAGACTGTTTCAGGTAAACCTGCCATACATATGCTTCATCTTCATCAAACTGGAAAAAACATGCTTACATACTGTTGAAAATTTAAACATGAAAAAATAATAAAATATACATTTATTCTCTAAAACTTCTACAGCGACCAAATTATCAATTTATTGGAATTAACTGGCTTTGTGTAGTGCTGTGTGTTATCTGAAAACTGCATATTAAAGTATTGTACTAAAAAATTTATTATGACAATTTGAAATCAGAAGTAAAATTTATCATAAAAAATCAAAATTATGTGCATGGACAAAAAAAAAAAAAAAATAATAATAATAATAAAATAAAAAAATGAATAAAGATTTAGTTTTATTTTATCCTGAACATTACACTTAACAGTCTTAAAGAGTAAGAAAGTAGCAAGATAGTGCTTCAAAACTTGTCTAAAGGAAATTCATAAGTGACAATCATTTGCGTAAGAGGAAATTAAAATTCAACAACATTTTACCAACCTTGTGCTTATAATAAGCTACAAGGTTGCTGCCCCTCTTTTAAGATTAGTTATAGGAATTAAGGCCAATTGACTGCACTAGAGCCAGAGTGGTAGTGCCCTCCATAGGAGTCTATTTTATGCGGTTCGAACCCATATTTAGACCCTCTTTAAACAAAAAAAAAAAAAAAAAAAAAACAGATTTTCTGTTATATATTACAATCTTGCCTTTATCTAAAGTAACATCTACTGTTATCAACAATCACAGTAAAATTTCTATACTTTACAACTGCATGGAATTAGTTTAACTACAAAAAATACATATAAAAATTCAAAGAGAAAATTATTCACTACAATCTATTCATCATATTTCAGCAGAATAAAAAAGAAAAAAAAAATACATAAATTTTGCATAAAAAATAATTAATTCAAAAGCATTAACATTATTTTTAAAAATTACAATACATATTAAAAGCATGCTTCAAACTGCAATTCAATAATAATAATAATAAATAAAATCTACCAAATTACTTTTTTGAAACACTCAGAGAAACTGAGCAATAAAAAAAAAAAAATCAACAACAAGTTTCAAAATACATTCGAAAATATAAAGAAAGAAAAATCGTCGTTTTAAAACCATTTTGTTTGTTTTTTGTTGATTAACTTACAGTTTTATTGTTACTAAGTCAGGTTAATTCTCAAAATTTCAAGTGAAATATGATAGCGATATACATCAATAATATCTGAAAAATTAGGTTCACTTATCAGTGAAGGAAAAAAAAACCAAAAATTTGTGAAGGAAAACTGATAATTTTACACAAAAGCATACTTTTCCTGTTTCAAACAAAGTAAAACGAGTATATAATAATAGTAATTAAATACTTATCGTAGGCACTTTCCAAAGTGAAACGATTAATTAATAAAGCATAAGCAACTCACATAAGTTTAAAAAGTCTTTAAATATGAACGAATTATTAGTATTTATCGAAAACAAACTTTAAATGTTAAATAAATATACAATTAACCTGATACGTTATTAAGGTCAGAATTTATATTTACCTTTCATGTACTATTTTTCCTTTTTTTTTTTTTCCTCTGTATGTAATCTTTTAGCTGACTCAAATCAAACAAATGCTAGTTTTCTTGAAATATTGATAGAAATCATCTATTTTCTTATACAAAACATCACATAAAATGCTAAAGGAAACATAAACAGTCCAAAGTTACACGCCAGGCAAGCATTAAGGAAGTGAGTTTCTCATTCAACAACCTGATTGGTTCGCTGCTTGCGGTCGATTGCGGCGAAAACGTGTCCTCCGCGTGTCCCCGTAAGAGAAAGCCAGCCAGCCAATGGGAGACGCAGAGCGAGTTATGTTGTGATTGCGCGCGCATCCAGTTACGATTCGACGTAAGATAGCTCTGAGGTTGTCGTAAGATAGTGAGGCACTGCACTGCAATATGACTTGCGTTTTGTTTACATCTTAAAACAGAGTTTGTGCGTAAGATAGTGTTGAGCGAGGGACCGCAATCCCAGCCTAAATCTGCTTCAAATTACTTTAGAATGACATATTTTGGTGTGGGTATTAAGTGTATGCAATATGCACTTTGATGGGATTTCGTGAAACTTCTAACTTATCCACTGGGAAGCGGGGAGTAAAAGATGCATAAGTCGCACCAAAGGCAGTGGGGATACAGACTCCTTCTCCTTATGCTGTGAGCAAGAAAATTTCTATTAATCTAAATGTAGGTTGACTGATTTTTTTTTTTTTTTTTTTTTTTTTTGAGATTCTTTAATAATAATATGGAATTTTCAGAATTCTTTTAAATATACACCAAGCGACGAAAAAAAAAGCCGCACTGCAGAAAAAATGACTTATACCTTTTTTATTTGTAATAACTTTAAAATTAAGGGTTGAAACAAGTAAAACTGTCTTGTTTGCATAATACAAAAGGGTCGAAATGATACCTATGTACATTTTCGATATAATAATCTGCTTTATTACACTCTACGAAGTACTTTATAAGAATCAGGGCTAGTATTCCCCCTAAAATTCCTAAATATTTTAATAATTCCTAAAATTCTCCTACATTTTCATCCATGATCCTAAAAAATTGCATTTCTTCCTGTCCAAGTTATATTAATAGATCATATTCTCCTGCAGCAGTACGGATACAATTGGCCAGTGCAACTGTCATATCTAGTTTAGCCTTGATTATGACTTGTCTTGTCAAGGGGATAGGTGGTGGTATTCATTCTTGTCTGGCTCATATCATTTTGATTTCACACAAAAAACCAGAATCTGCAAAGTCTGTTGAGTTTAGTGCATGTATGTGCAGTTTAGTATCTCGAATCTCATTATACTTATATGTTATTTGCATCAACATTAAAATATTGTGAAAGACAGAGCAAAATTCCAAGATTCCTGGTTAGAAAAGGTATATGACAGTGCTTTGATGAAATAATTAGCTGTGAATAATGATATTTATTCCTCTAAATGCACTTTGTGTTGTAAAACTTTTTGGATTTCAAACAGTGACATCAAACAAATGGAAGCAAACCATAAAGGTTAAAAACATCCTTTGAAATTCAGTAAAAGACTTTAAAATCAAGTATTTTTAGTATGCTACAACAACCAGCATCAGATAATGAACGAATACCTGAACTGAACCATCAGAATCAAGTTGTGTAAACTGAAATTCTATGGGCTTTACATGTAGCTAAACTTAAGCATGACATTTCAAAATATTTTGAAAAGTGTTTGATAGAAGATATTACCTCAATTCAATTAACATAGGTGTTTGAGAGTAATAATGGGCAATTGGATATTATATGCCCGATACTGGTCAAGTGAATTTAATATGGTGACCTCTAGTTATCTGAAAATAGTATTTACAGTACTTGCTCTATTTCTTAATTTATTTTCATTGCAGATGCGATTTTTAAACGTTTTATGAATTGTTAATACTTCTTGTTATGCTAAACTTGGTCCGCTATTCCTGAATCCCAGACGAAATTTGTTTTGCTGTGGATAGATACAGAAAATGTTGCTGCTAGGATAAAGTTGAATTTCAAATTCAGTGTTTCATTGAATCAAGTATAAGTAATCATTTGAAAAATAATACTGAAAATGTGGAAAATTTTTGCAAAGTGGATGATTTTATATAAAACATAATTTTTGTGAAGGGGCCCATTCTATAGATTTCAATTTTGTGAAGCGGTCCATTTTATAGATTTGAATCTATTTTCTAAAGAAACACCAAAACGGCCCCAATTTTCACCTGCTTTAGTCCGTAAATATAAAAAACACATATTTCTAATTTTAATAAGTCAGTTATTACGTATTTAGAAGTTTAACAAAATCCTCAGTTTGTTCCTAAAGTTTTCCTAAAGTTTTAAGAAAATTTCCTAAAATTCCTCCCTAAAATTTTGAAAAGCCCTACTACTAGCCCTGAAGAATCTGCATAAAACTTTCGTTTTAAACATAGTGCAATAACCATACACTTTGTATTCTATTATGATTTATTATATGAAATAAACAAGTTATATTTTAATATATGAAATAAAACTATTTATTTGTTAGATCTAAGCAATTTTTTATTAAAAATATGTATTCTCTATTGGGTTAATTCCAACTTTATATGGAATTACTGCTTTAATGCACAATGGCATAGTTTTATACAGTGTTTTAATATAAATCTCAGAAATTTCAATGGGCCAAATATCACAAACATTTCTTTCTCGCTCTAGCAGAGTTGTAGGCTGCAAATTTCAAATCCTCTCCCCCCCTCCCCCACCTTTTTATAGGCGAAACATTTTCGAGCGGATCGCGATTAGGACTATTTCCATGTTTGGTAAAGAAGAAATTCTACTATATCTTTTGTGGGATTTAACTTAAAGTGAAAAAAGATATGATTACTTACAGAATTATAGGTTTTCATAGGAATGTATAGGAAATTTTGACAATTTGAAGTGATTAAACTTACCACAGACGCCGCGTAGTAAGGTGCATTATCATCTTGAAATGCTGTTTGCGGAAATGTCCAAGATACCTCCATAATAGTCAGTCAAGCACCGCTTTTATGAAGACTGTGTTTTATTTCGAGTTAATTGATCCTTTGAGCATAAAAAATTCCCCGACTATTTGAAAAGTTATGCATCTCCGTACCATAATGTACGGTGAAAATGTCACTGTTTTAAAAGTGCGATTTTCATTAAGTCGGGCATATTTCCGTTGTCAGATCTGCTTGTTTTCTTTAGCTCAAAATAAGTTAAACTTGACTCATCAGAGAGAACCAGTTCTGCTCAATAATTAACTAATTATTTTTTAATTTTTTTAACCATTTGAGGTCTTGCTTTCTAAATTATCTTCACTAAGAATGGAATTTTTTCAAATTTTCTGTCATTTAAACCTGCTCTTTTTAATAGTTGCTGCACTGTAGTTAAAGAAATTATGCTGCTAAACACTTTTTCTGAATCTCTTTTATGTTCTAAGGGAAGAGGGAAGCATACTATTGTAACAATCACAGTTATCGTAGATCACAAGTCGGATCGTACACACTAGCAATAATCCCTTTCTAAAAATAGTACACTTAATACTGCTTTGTTAAATAAATCCTTGTTGAGTCATGTTCTTAGTCTGTCTAAGATCATGATTCGACAAGGATTTATTTAACAAAGCAGTATTAAGTGTACTATTTTTAGAAAGGGATTATTGCTAGTGCTCGGATACTTTTGCTGTGGAGTGTACGATCCGACTTGTGATCTACGATAGCTGCGATTGTTACAATAGCATGCCTCCATTGATGTAATACAAACCGATTTTATAAGCAATGGCTTTTTAACTTACGGTCATCTCGCTTGGATGAGCAAGATAGCCGCCTAAAGCCAAATTTCCAGTTTAAAAGGCCAAAAAAAAATTTTATCTTGCTAAAAACCATTTTACCAATATTTCGTTAACATTTAATTATTTTGCCATCTCACGTATTAAAATATTTTTTTATTTTCATTCAAAAATTAATACTTTTTATGGTATCGTTAACTGCCTTATTCTTACCATTTTCGAAATAATTTCTAAAATTTCAATTTTTCAGACAATTGCATTTTGTGTTTAACACTGGACTCAATGCTAAAGTGTATACGGAGGACAACATAATAAAGGGCCCTAGCATATTCCAATCGACAACTGTCGCTTGGTGACAAGAACGTCATTTTGACGTCACTGTCGATGGGAGGAGCCATATCGGTAGTTTATTCACATCGCATCGACAACTTGTCACCTTTTTCCTTGTCGAAAGCACGCGAGAATCTTTGCTAGTGACAAGCTTGTCGATGCTGAAAAAGGAAAGGAAAATAAACAACATGGGCGGCGACGATGAGTAGAAGCATCATGGATTATAATGATTAAAATTCGATAAAGGTGAGAGAAATGAATTTTTGCATTCAATTGTTTTACGAGACGTATTTTATTATAAATAATATTGATATGTTTTGTTAAAAAGAAAGCGGAATATGTTTTCGTTTTGTTTGGATGCGATAAAATTTATTACTTTTTATGTAAACAAATTTGGAATTTTTTTATCGTAAAATAAAATAAAAGTGTATTATTTATTTTTAATGTTTAACAGATTGAGATATTTTTCTCTTTTTATGAAAGAGATACAATATTTCGTTTTCTTTTTATATACATAAGGAGGATTTAAACTTAGAAGTATTACATTGTTTGTTTATAAGTTCAATTGTTTGAAATGATATGAACTTTTGGAAACCCTGCTCTGTAAAATGATAATATGGGAGTTTTTAAATAAAAATGTTTCAATTAATTTATTTTTTACAACTGAAAAAATCCTGGCTTTGTTTGGAAGTATAAATGTTTGAAAACAATTGTTATTCTGACTTGTATGTACTTATTATAATATGAACGTAAACACAAAGTTTTTATTCCTTACCTTTTAATACAAGTTTTTCAAAGGAATTTTTTTCAAACTAATGTATGCTTCCTAATACTTTATACAGAAAGATTTAAATCAAACATGTGAATTTTTCCTGATGATATTATAGCAAAGTGATATTTCAAAATTATTAATTTGTGCAAATCTACTGTCAATTTCATTTGCATTATGTTGTACCTGTGATGTATTTAATAGGTCTACAAGTATAATTAACTCACTAGGTTTTTGATGATGCAAAATTTGCTCATTAAAGTGAGAAATAATAAATAACACACTTATCATAATACTTTATCAAAAATTACAACCAATCTAGCTTAAAAAAAGAAAAAAATTGCTGATTACCTCGAATTGTATCACAAATTTGTCTATATAACATTATCTATGTAAAGTGTGTGTTTCTTAAAATGAAATTTTTGTGTTACTCTCTTTTATAAATAGTGTTTTTTGTTATATCTGAAAGTGAATGTCGTCTCTGTTATTGTGTATATATAGCAGTATTCAAATTTCATTATTAACAAGAAATCTGTTTATATTCGGTTTTATAAATAATTTTCATTTTCTGAATATTTTTGAACCAAATGTGAATAAAATAATTACCAATTTTTGATTAATAGCAGTAAGATTAAAGACTGTTTTTTAGTTTTAGAAATTGTATGTTTAATTTTTTTTTAAATATAATTTTATGTGTATGCATGTTGCTGTTAAACTGACTTATTGTATGCATGAATATACTACCTTGGGGGGGGGATGTTTGTTAATAATTTGACTAATAAAAACAATTACAGATCATCCAAAAATTTTTTAGGTTGCACTAATGGCGGAGTGTTTCTCCTTTTAAAGCTGGTAGACAGGAGGTGCCAGGTTCAAGCCCGTATAATGCTCATCCGTGCTTATCTTTTTATGGAATAATGTCTGAATATGAACTTTGACTGTGCTATTGTGTATAAGTTCTGTAGCTCTAGAAAAAGTTCATTTTCGGAACATTTCCTGAAGACCTCCATGTAGTATGGATTGACAGATTTTTTACATTGTGTTACGTAAGTATGTTACTATTCTTTTTCTTTATTTGCTATGTATATAATACTTTTAAAAGGTGTGCATGTGTTTATATTATGTATTATAATAAATTATTACTCTCTTGCACAAAATGCTGATAAAAACATTGCGTATTATTGATGATTAATTATATTTTAATAAAATTATTTATTTTTCTTTTAGAAATTTTAAAATATAGTTTTATGTTTATCCCTGTTATTATTAAAGTTGTTTAGGTACTATAAGTACATAAGTGTAATAATTTAGCATTATTTTCATATTGAAGCAGCTGACTAATAAAAACAATTACAGGTTATAAAAATTTGAATGTTCACTTTTGACAGATTTAATTTTATCTGTTTTTATTCTAATGTCTCTATAAATGTATTACATATGACATTCTGAAATATAATTGTGTCATTAATTTTGCTTAGGAGCATTGTTAATAGTATGGAATTACTGAAAACTAAAATACAAAATTGACCCTAATAAAATTAATCAGCAAATTAGGATAAAGTAATGTATCAAAGCACAAGGGTAGTAATATTTTGAGTGGAGCATTGTATTTTTTATTTTTTATTATTTATGGTTATGAAGAAAATTCCAGCATTCAAAAATTCTTAGATTTGTAGACAAAGAACAGTAATTTGTTTTAAAATCATTATTTTAAAGTTGCAAGGTAAAATTCTAACATTTGTTTTACATAATTTATTTCATTTAACATTCACTCCACATTTTCTTTTCAAAATAGCAAAACTAATTTTGAAAATGACAATTAGGCAAATAGTTTTAATTATAAAAAAAAAAAATAATAATAATAATAATAATAATAATTTTTGAAAATTGTTGGTTTGAAATGTTTAAATTATTACCGGATAAATTCAAGTAATAATTAATAAAATAATTGATAAGCACTAAAGATTGTAAAAATCCCCCAACAGCTGTTTCAGGTCAAATTAATAACACAGCCTTTCATCTGGTGGAAAAAAAAAAAGACATGAGTGCTTCATTAAAGCAGCAAATACACTTTCTCGCACTTATTAAGAAAATTAAAGGGATTTCTGCATTGGGCTTCATTTGAAATATTGTTTATTAAATTTCGGAGTAGTGATGCTATCTACCAAAGAGATAAACCAAAAGTCCGAAAACTATTTAAAGTAAGGAAAGGAAAGTAGTATTGAAAAATATTTGCATAAAAAGAATTAAATGTCTGTTTTTAGTGTGAAGCCAATGAATGTTACAAGGGATAGTATCAGACAAGAACGGAGCAGAAGAAATATTAACAAGATTTTTCTTCCATTCTGTTCTTGCCTGATGCTTGGAAATTACTCATGTAACATTGTTTTACATTTAGCTTTGAATTTTTTAGGTTTTATTTAATCTTATTTTTATTTTATTTATTTTATTCATTGTTTTTTATAATTCTGGTCACACCAGTATTTTTATTTAAATTCGACTTTATTTGCTTTTGCTTTCATTTAAATCAGTTTTGTGTAGCCACTTTGATAGCAGCACTCTTACCTACTTTGTTTGCCTGAGGAAGGGTCATGTCTTATTTTAACCTGAAACAATTGTTGCAATTATAGCATTTTATGGTGTTTATTCAAAGTTTTGTACTTATAACTTTTTGACGCCAGTTCTGTGGTGCTTTTTTATAATTTTATACAGGCTTTCCCACTTTGCTGATCAATATTTAAATAAATTTTCAAAAAAATAAATCACTGTTATTCTATAACTTCATAAATAAAAACTTAAATCACATCCGTGAAAATTTCTTTGAACCTCGCTTCAGGTACCTGCTGCTTTTAACAGTATTTTTACTGTCTATGCCACCTCTGTAAGTTCCCACTGCCTGCGGTAACGCCTTACCCAGGCACTTCAGTCTAGGTATTTCTCGATTGAAAGATGCAATATACTATTATTCAAGAACTACGTTTTTCCAGATGGCTATATCTCTTCATCTATTAATTACTTTAGTTTTGGCACCAGGTATTAGCAACACCTAGTAACACAATTTTCCTAACCCTTGCTCTGTAATAATAAAATTATAATTACAGTAAAATTATAATTTTGTTACTATTAATTAGATTATAAAAGTTTTACATACATTTGATTGTTATAATTTTTAATTAAAATGTCAATCGCCCTTCATAGATTAACCATTCTGAGTGCAAAATATATCAAAGATATTCATTAATATTACACGTAATACATCATTCGAAATATATTTTAAAGTACTTTTATTGAGGACTGCTAAAGTGATATAAACCGTTCAAATTCTGCATGAAACTTTTGGAGAAAACTACGGAAAACCCAGAACTTTTTTATTCTTTTATATTTTAGAGAGTTTTGAATCCCGATTCCCGCTCACATTTCGTACTAAGAATTTTTAATGTTATACAGGCCAGAATTATGCAAGTTTCGGAGAAAATCACAGATAAGTCAGACAAATCTTTTTATAAAAATGTTTATATTACCTTTGTATGTAAGCTTATAAATAACATAATTTCATAAGTAATATATTATTTTAAAAGTTGTTGGAATTGAAGAGTATATGTTGAAAATTTCTGTCACCAGAGGGCGCTTTGATATTTTAATAATTCAATATCTAGAATTCTAATTATGATTAAATTATTTATAATACATCATTTAAAAAATTGCGGACTTTTAAACTGATATAAGCCGTTAAATTCCATACAGGAGTTTCAGAGAAAACCACAGCAAACCCAAAACACCTTTATTCCAATATCTCCAATTCTAATTATGATGCAGGCTTTCAAATTCCAATATTCCGCTCACATTTCGTATTAAGGATTTTTAACACTATTTAGCCCGCAGTTAAGCAAGTTTCAGAGAAAACAACAGAAAAATCAGACATTTTTTTTTATAACAATGTTTATATTACCTTTGTATCTCAGCTTCTAATTAACATAATTTCACAGGTAATATATCATTTTAAAAGTCATTCAAATTGAAATAGAAGAGTGCATATTGCAAATCTCTGTTGCGTGAGGGCGCTTTGATATTTTAATAATTCAATATCTCCAATTCTGATTTTGATTAAATTACTTATCGGGAGAAGATTAGAAGACTGTAGGCCCCAACGGGTTCGGGATTTGCCACAATCAGAATTTTCAAAGGTTCATGGTGAGTGAACAGGCTGTTTGAAACCAGGAAACGTAAAGCGGCGCCTTAGTCGCCATAGAACAGAAATTTGCTACAGTTAAAATTTTCAAAGCTATTTGCACTATGAGCGAGCAAGCTGTTGCAAGTTCTAAAACGAGGATAAAGCACTGCAGGCGCCACCGAGCGGGATTTTGCTAAAGTCAGAATTTTCAAAGATCATAACAGGGTGAGTGAACAGGCTGTTTCAGATATTGAAACGAGAAGAGGGCGTCGCAGGTGCAACCGAGTTAATTTACTGTGGTTAAATTTATCAATAAAACTATTTGCATAATATGTCAATAAAGCTGTTTTAGGCCCTGAAACGAGTGGCGCCACCGAGCGAGGGTTTCGTAAAGTCAGATTTTTGATGGATCGCAAACCAGCTGGTCGCCGAAGGTGGCTAGATAAAAATATAAATTAATAAAGATATTTTATTTGCAAATAGATTCTCTTGGAAAATGTCCTAATTAGCCATGGATATTTTTTATTTAGAGATGGGGGTGTTATTAAAAAAAAATATTAAGTGAAAAATCCTATTTTATTTTAGGGCTTAGGTAGCCCAGTCAGTAGAGCGCCGGCCTCGTAATTGGAAGATTGCGGGTTCGGTATTTGAGCCAGCCAAAGACTGTCGTGTATACTAATGGTGGCTGGTGCACGTGAAATCTGTCATGGCCGCAATGTCCTCCATCTTCCCATCAAAAATTATACCTCTGGGTGTCACCGAAGCGAAAGAGCTGTCCCTTCGGTGGAGGATCAAAATTGTGATGGCATGTCTCCGGACAACCTCTAGGGGTGTGTCTCAGACCGTCGTCAATTGCCCATCTGCGCAGCACTAGTGCGACGTAAAACCCAACCATCCTATTTTATTTTAAAATTATAAATAAAAAAAAATTATGCCAAAAATAAGTAAATAGATAAGCAAATATATTTTTTCTTGTGTCAAAAAGAAAAGAATGTGCATTTTTTAAAAAGTAATAATTAAAATAAAATTGAGAAAAATCATGCTAAAGAAATAGAACGGCTTTAGTAAAGAACCCCTTTATGAAATTTGAAATTGTAACTTGTGACATTTCTCGCCAAGATCTTTACTTAAACAATTGTGTAGTCATATTAATTCATCAGCAAAATGACAACAAAAATTCAAAAGCCACCAAGTGACTCCTACGTTAAAACTATATCAAAGAAATTTTAAGAAATGAATATAGTAACCGATGACAGGGGATGATTCACAATTATTGCATGCCTTATATAGAAGAATAGATTTAAATAGGTCCTGTCATACTAAATTAAACTCTGTTTTTTGCAAAACTTTATACCTATTACTTAGAAAACACAAATATGCTTATGGTTTTCTTTTTTTTTTAGTAATTTTTTTGACGAAACCTAAAAATTTTTGCATAACTCAACCATAATATTTTATAAATAAAAATTCAAATGACTTTCACATTTTTTTCTGGCCTAAATTATATAAAGTTTCAAAATATTTTCTTCCAGATTGTGCTTTTACAGAAATTTCTTTTGATTTTTGGTGCAACATTTAAGAAATTAAAAAAAAAATTTATAATATCCATTTGTAATTATTAATATATACAACAATAGTTAAGAATTGACTATGCACTCTTGTGGTGGGGGTTATGTGTGCGAAGATTCAAACATGCATGATAGTGATTGCTGCGGCACTGACTTTTATGCAGAAAGGAAGCGGCATTCAGTGATTTTTTTTTTTTAATTTGTTTTACATATATGCGAAGAGTATATACATATGTGATACTGAGTTTTGTGCATTTTGAGAGTCATTCACAGTGAGGTAATGGTATTCAGTTTTTGTTGTATGCAAAAAGCATACATATTTGTGTAATAGTGATTGTTGTGGTTAGAGTTACATTGAGATTCATACATAGAAAAATAGTGGTACCTAGTATTTTTTTGAATGTGCACAGAATGTACATACGTGATGATAATGATAGTTACTGTACCAAATTTGATGAACACTTTTTCTTTTTTAAGACATTACACTTATTCATGTATTAAGTTAGTTCATTAGCAATACGCATAAACTTAAAACTGTGTTTTAAATGTATTTATACACATAATTTCTAAATTTTAAAAAAAGTTTGGTGTTTACATATTAATCACATGTAAGCAATTAATCACTGCTATGTTGTTAATACAACATGTAGCTTATATGCATATTGAAATATTTATATTTATTTATGAATATTAGAGAAGTGAATCTGTAAAATATATAGCATTATCATATATGTTTATATTTATGTACATAAATATTTCGTCAATGGCGTGTGGTTAACAATGTAAGTATCAAAAGTTCTTTTAAAACAGTATTAATCAACAGTTGTTGGCGCTTTGTGTAAGAATTGTCAAAGATGATATTGCCTTTTAAAACACACTAAACACATTTCTTATAAAAAAAAAAATACATATTAAACATGTAATGGTACAAACAAATATTTGGTACATTTCTGATAACAATCACTCTTTTGTTTTAGATTAATTGTAATTTTTTTATTAGGCATGAACACAGGTGCTTTATTTATTATTTCCATCTGTAATGTATCCTTTTATAATCGATTGATAAAGTCAAAAGAAGAAAAACAATTTCGAAATGAAGGCTTTATATTGCATACCACATGTGTAAACAATTTGCATATTACTCCGTGTGTAACAAACAGATCAAAATAAACAAATAAAAGTAATCACAGTTACTGAGTTTAACTGAAATGAAAAACTAGAAGCTAAATTTTCATTGGTCCTTAGACTGAAGAAGAAGATTTCTGTAAGCCCATCCTACTCCAAAACGTCATGGCAGGAGGGCGGGACTAGTTTTCTTGTCACCTGCATTACAAGTTAGTAGTCGAGGTGAATATGCTACCGTTTCTATCAACCCTCGACAAGAAACGGCGTTTCGACAAGAGGGTTGCGTGACGTCACAGATTTCAGGTGACAACTGTCGATGGGAATATGCTAGGGCCCAAAATCTGTTCGAAAATTTGCTTTTTAAACAATAAAATTGGCGGTTGTAGAAGGTGAAAATAAAAATATCCATGTGTGGCTTTTTTTTTTTGTCGTCAGGGCTACTCCATAAATTGAACCTCCTTGGTTCAGTGGGAGTGAGTGCGCAGTGTCTACGCTGCCGGCTGCCAGCCGTAAACGTAGTCTTCCAGGATAACCTGCCGGCTGGTTTGTTTATGTTTTGTACGTCCGTCTTGTTGGCGAATAATATTCTGGCGATGTTGGCTTGGCGTGAATTTGCTCTGTTTTTTGCTTCCCCCCCTCCTATCCCGTTTCCCGCGCTTATGCCATTTGGTTTGGATTTTAAGTAAGGTAAGTGATTGAATTTTTTTCTAGCAATTATTTATTATAATTAATATGATTTTCTTTTTCTGTAATGTACAAATTCGGTTTATTTTGAATGTACTTAAATTTTCTTGCGTTTCGTTTTGAAAATAAATTAATATTTGTTTTTTTTTTTAATCTGCATGTGGTTGTTGATTTTTGAATTATTGTTTGAGCATTTTAGTTAGATTCTTTTCCTTAATAGTTTTTTCTTTATTATTATTATTATTGTATAACTTATTACATATGTTTGATAATGTAAATGTTTTTAAAATAGTTTTAAATAAACCGGGTGGCTGTCTTGTCTTTTGTTTGAAATATACCGGCTGGGTAGCTTTTTTTCCTTCTAGTAGTTTATATTTAAAAAATATTTTTTGTTACATATTAATTTTATTCATAATAATTAGATAAGAATCTTATATCTTATTTTAATTAGTAATGTGTACTAAGTAATTTAATTGTTGAATCCAGCCGGCCGGACGCATAAAAGCATGATATGTTTTATTCATGATGGTTTGGAATAATTCCGCTGTCTGTTTCTCGTTATTTGCATTTAAATAAATTAATAATGTGTTCATTTTCTTAGTAAATAATTATTTGTATGTTCGATAATTTGTTAGATGCTAGGTTTGAAATAAACCGGCCGGTTCGGTTATGTATACTCTTATTTCTGATTTGCATGCAGGATATTTTTTTTTATATACAAGATTTTGTTCATTTCACTTAAAATGTGTTTATTTGTTTCTCATGCTTCTACATAGTATTATTTGAATTCTCTGTGCAGTTTTATTTAAATTTGTTCTTGTCCGTTACCAATTAGTTCCTATTTGCTAAATAATATGTGTTAAATTTTACATGCAAACATCCTCAAAGCAGAATATGTCACAGTTTAGAACGTATGTTGCAGAACAAACAGCTTTACTGCATAACAATTGCAGATATTTAGAAATTAGGTAGGAAAAAAAATTTGTATTATAGCCTTAAGAGTGGACATTTATTAAAAATCAATCACTGAAACAATTTCTCAAAAATATTTCTAAAGTTGTTAGTTGATTGCATGGAGAATTTTCTATTCAGCCTTGGTTTATATATTCTTTTTTTTCAACAAAAATATCTTTGAATGCTATTTTACTATTATTGTTTTCTTATTATACACATATATTATAGCACATCAAATTCTAAGATTTGTATTTTTATGAGTGTGTCAATAATATATTGTCAAAGTAAATTTGTAAAATGCATGTGTGTCCTGTGGAACATGTTGATTATCTGAAAACTTGTTGCAGAACATTTAAAAGTATTCTGCTTTAGAGGCAAACATAATCCTATTGTGCTTCACTTTTTAACACAGTCAACACAACTCCTATCATAGTTTGTTGAGGGTCTTTTTAGAATATACAATCAATATTTGCACAAAAATTATATATGTTCATATTTGAAACAGTGCGCTTGATGGATAGAAAGTGCCTGGTTCAATCTTAAATGGGTCATGCTCATTGGCCTAGACGTGTGGAGTTTTCCATGTTTGGGGGTAAAAACAAGCTAGGACTTCTTAGAAACACTTTTGCTTTTCATAGCAAAAATAAAATAACATATAATATGGATATCTCTATCGGTGGCGGATTTAAGGCCCCCCCCCCCCAAAAAAAAACACTGTCATTCATAATTCAATTTTGCAATTGTAAATTTTTTATTGGTCTAGAATAACACTTTGAAAAATCTTAGCCCCCCCCCCCCCCCCAAAAAAAAAAAAAGTCAAGTTGATCTGCCACTGATCTCTATATTCATTTGAAATAGCCAAATAACTTATATTTTCATGACATGTTTTCATAGACTTCAGGCTAAAACAACCAAAAAAGAAATATGGAGATTCTTCATTTCATAAAGAAAAAAAAAACTGTCAGAAGCTAAAAAATTCCTTTTTTTTTTTTTTTTTTTTTTTTTTTTCCTTTTTAAGTACTAAAAATAAATGTGAGTGTTACATGTAATGTGTCTTTATCGTTATTTTACATTCATAATCTGTAAAAATACAATTAGAAAAACAAAAAAAAAAAAAAAAAATGCATATGTTCACTTTGAGATTTTACATATTCAGAAAAATGTGAAATATTTTCTGCTTGTGAACTTTTATGATTTGTATTATTTCACATTCAAAATTTGGACTCTAAAATATATTTTATCTTTATATATTTTTATCTTTCTAGTTTAAACTTGATGATTATGAACTTTTCATGAAAATCCCTGCATGTGTCAATTTTTGTATTTCATGCCAGTTGGATTGCATCTTCAGATATAAATTTTATTTTCTGTCTGTTGATGCAATCTTGCTAGCAAATCAAGTATTGCATTATATGATGGAGCTGGATTGGATGATGAATCAATATTCTGTACCCCAGAAAGTCAATCAGCTTAAATAAAAATCTAGGCAGGCAGTGTAAGAAGCCAGAGATAGTAGATGAAGTAAAAGTATTTCATATACATCCTGTAAATCAAGATACCAAGAGAATGACCATAAATAGTAAGTTGCAAAGTTAGAAAAGTAACATTCTTTATTTTAAAAATACACAATAAAAATTCATTCTCTCTCTCTAACATAATCCATTTTAAATGTATATTTATGTATTTATTTCATCAGTTTAATAAAACTCAGTATGAAGGCTTGTATAAACAATTTATCAATTTTATATACATAACTCCAAAAGATTTCTAGAGGTGTATTATAAGAGTCTCTCTTACATTTACAGTTTGAACTCTTTTAATCTTAATGCATTTATGTTTTATAGTTTAAATTATAAAGAATATGAACTTTACATGAAAATTCCTGCACATATGAATTTTTATATTTCATGCCAGTTGGATTACATCTTCAGGCATAAAATTTATTTTTCTGTCTATTGATGTAATCTTGCTAGCAAATCAAGTATTGCATTATATGGTGGAGCTGGATTGGATGATGAATCAACATTTGGTATTGAAAAAATCAGTCTGCTTAAATAAAAATGTGAGCAGACAGTGTAAGAAGATGATGAAGCAGAAGCACACCTCATATATCCCGTAAATGAAAATACCAAGAGAATAACCTTAAATGGTAAGTGGCAAATTTGGAGAAATAAAATTTTTTTAATTTAAAATAGCACAATTAAAATTAATTCATTTTATCCCTCTCTCTTTCTAAAATATATATATATAACTAAGTTTTCAAAAGTTAATCTAAAGCAAATTTGGTGCACTTTTACGAAAACAACTTTCAGCAAAGAAATCATTCACATTGATTATATGCTTCATAAATTAACATGCAAACACAATCTATTTGTTCTCCAATTATTAACATAGTTATAGCACAACTGTTATCACAACATAGTTTGCTAAGGGTCATTTTAGAATACATTCAAATATCGTTAACATGAATCTCAAGGGGGATAAAAAAAAATTTCATGCTATCAGTAACTAATCTTCATTTTGACGAGGATTGTGGAAGCGGTTCATGTTAAAAGTAATTCAGATTAACAAGGTTCAACTGTATATTATATAGGGTTGGCAGATTTTTGATGCGTGACAGTTAAAGCCGTTATGTCAAAAACCTATATTTATAATTTAATTGTCATATAAAAACTTAATTTAACAAAGTATAGTTTATAAAGATTTTTTGAAAAGTAAATAGATCGATGTTCTTTGAAAAACACATTGTTACAACATTTTGCTTAATATAAAAAACGAAACTTTACGCTTTTAAAATTTTATTATGAATTATTTCTATGATCATTCAAAATATGCTGTGATACTTTTATATATTACGAAATTTATTTATAACTATGCTTAATATAGTGTATGTTAAACTTAGTTATGTGATACTTTAAAAATATAGTTGTTTTTAATAAGATATTGTTTATGAGTATGTTTTAAAAGATAAACACATTAATGTTTTTGGAGAAACATTATTATAACATTTTGATTAATATAAAAACAAAATTTTAGGCTTCTAAAAATTCATGATTTATAAATCATTGATAGATCATTTTGATTGATAAATCATTTTATTTGCAATACCACATTATATATTTCAATTTTTTTAGTATTATGTATTTAACCAGTAAAATAAAAATGCAAGGCCTAATATTTTGTATTTAAATATTTTATAGAGAAATATATCTTGTTCTTTTTTTAATGACTGTTGATATTGCAAGTTTTTAAGAAAAAAGAATAATTCTGAATGTTAAACGAGCTTGAATTGCATCTGAAATTCTTATAATTATTGCGAGACAAGAGAAATATGAATGCTTTCTGGATGTGTATAAATTGTTATAAATTTAATATTTACTCGTACAGATTTTAAAAAAATTTATTAGTCTAAGCTGTAGGTCCCACCAGCAGCCAAGCAGTTTGACACTCAAAGCTGGTAAACGTGAGGTGCCGGGTTCAATCCCAGGGTGCACTCGTCGGCCTAGCCATTCAGAGTTTTTCGTGGTTTTCTCCAAAACTTGTATAAATACTGGCTAGGACCCTTTAGAAAGACCCCCACGGAGGGCACTCCCTTTTAGGCCTAAGATCCTAGAGTAGTCAAACAGCCTTACTCCCAAAATACCAAACACTAATAGTCCAAGCAATAAACAGGTACAAATATTTATACAATCAATAATAGCAATAAATAGATAAAAAATTATTAATAAATAAGTAATAAATATAGATTATAAATATAATTATTTTCAAATCCATATTAATTTACTGCCTACACAATGTTTTACTGAAAGAAAAGAAAAAACAGTATTCCTGTGTTTTCATGGCTTATGTGAAAAAATTCATAAGTAACTTTGGAATTTCAGAATTTCATAAATATTAATATAAATAAACATACAAAATATGTCTATGCATACTTTGTACATATTTCTTAGGTCATAAAACAGCATATCTACCTAAATTTTAATTATCTACAAATTGTTTTAAGATTTTTTAATTTATAAACTGCATAATTTTTAGATATTCACTTGTATATGGCAACTAATTCCTACTTCTAACCAGATTCTAGCTCATTTATAGATTTTCATTTTGAAAATGCAGGTTTGTGACGGTAAGAGGTTTCTGACGGTTTAAACCCTTGTCATGTCAAAAAACCCTTTTTGACGTCTAAAACCCAACCCTGCTATTATATATGACCAATATTTACCTAAAAATTGATTTATATATATTCCTGTCTGAAACATAATCCATTTTTAATGTAGATTTTTAAATATTTATTTATTTTGTTATTTAATAATCCTCAATAAGAAGACTTAAAAAACTTTATTAATTTTGTATATTTCCTCCTGCTAGAACCCAAAGAATTACTAAAAAAAAATCAAGTAGAAATATGAATGTTAGATATCATGTTACTTTGCTGTTATGTCTAATATACAATTAATAATTTATTTTTATTATTGCACATGTTCACTCCTTGTTCTGAGATAATTTTTTACAGAGATATATGAATATATATAGAAAAGGTTTGTGTAATTGTTTTGTTTGTAGATATAGTTTAGTAATTAATTCCAAAAGATTTCTAGTAGTATTTTATAAAACACTTTGATGTTTTAGTTATATTAATTTAATGTTTATTTGACACTTGAAATTTGAACTCTTAAAACTTAGTGCATTTATATTTCCATTTCCTGTTTTATAGTTTAAATTATGATGAATATGAATTTTGAAAAAAAGAAGTTTTCCATTTGTGAATTTTCATTCCAGTTCGATTACATTTTTCAGGCATAAAATTAATTTTCTGTCTGTATGCAAGCTTGCTAGCACTTTAAATATAACATTATATGAGACAGATGGATTGAATGAATCAACAATGCTTGTTATTTTAAAAATCTAATCAATTGAAATAAAAATATGTTGACGGTAGACAGTGTGTGAAGACAAAGATTGTACATGATGTAGATGCATTTATCATTTCACATTGCATATTCATTAACCCATAGGTATCAAAATACTAATTAAATGACCTTAAATTAGGTGGTAAGTGACAATTAAAAAAAAAAAAAAAAAAATAGCTGGACTGACTGAAGAAGACTTGTATCCTTGATAATTTATTGTATTTTACCCTACATCATTTAACTTTAAAATTCATTGTAATTTTATCCCTGAAATAAAATACTTTCAGAATTCAAGTTCAGTTTTTATTAAAATAAATAATTAAAAAGTATCTGCTTTAAATCAAGGACTTTAAGGCAATATGTTCTTTATCCTTAATTTGAAATATTTTAAAGGACTGTGTTTGTACTTGAGTTATAAATCAATAAATGGTGTATGCTGCTGGAAAATTCAAAGCTATTTTTTTTCCTTTTACTTTTAGTAGTAATTTATGTCTATGGATGGCAGTACCAACCATTTGTTTAGCTTAGAGACTGGGGGGGGGGGGGGGGGGGGAATTTTATTTCATTTTGTAAATGAAGCTTGTTATATTCTTAACTTTTATTGTTCACATCTAACTTTTTTTTTCTCCGTAAATTGCAATGATAAATTAAAAATATTTTAAAATTTGAAGATGAATTATTATTTAAAATATGCAAAGGAAAAGAAATGTAAAATAAAAGTCAAGGTTTAGTACTCATTTGTAAGCACAGAGGGCGACACTAGACAATTTTCTTTTGGTATTCTTCCACAAATTCATTTTTGTATTTAAAATTTTTATTTATTAGTACAGTCGGTAACAAAAGTCTCCGAACACTAGCAAAAATTCCTATCTAAAAAAAGTACACTTAATACAGTTTTGTCAAATAAATCCTTGTTGAATCCTGTTTTTAGACTGACTAAGAACAGGATTCGACAAGGATTTATTTAACAAAACTGTACTAAGTGTACTTTTTCTGTATAGGAATTTTTGTTAGTGTTCGGAGACTTTTGTTACCGACTGTAATAATAAAATCACTTCGGACTATTCATTTTTCTTAAATCAAAACATAATAATACGTCGTAATGGTTAAATTATTTAAAAAAACGAAATAGGTTTTGTTTTAGATGGTGTTAGGATTGAGGGACAATTGACTGCACTAGACCTGGGAGGAGTGCTCTACACTGGGGTCTTTCTAAGGGGCTCTAGCCCGTATTTACGCAAGTTTCAGTGAAAACCGCGGTAAACTCTGTATGCCTCAGCCGACGAGCGTGACCTGGGATCTCACATCTACCAAGTTTTTGACGTTTAAAACTGGGTTTTAGAAGCTTGAAACAACTTTAATTAGGTGTGTGTATTTGGTAATAAAGACCAACTGACTACACGAAGGTCCTAGTTCTAGGACTATTAGGATTATTCTAAATTGTTAGTTGTAGTTACGCATGTTTCGGAGAAAGCGACAAAAACTTAAGACGACTAGGTCTAAGATCGAACCAGGTTCTTCCCCCCTTCTTGCTTCTACAGCAGAATCTGTCAACCACTCGTGAAGCCAACTTAAATTAAAATTTCATTTTTAAATGTTGAAAATTGCATAGTTGTTAAGCATAATACAGAAATACCTCACAATTTTAGCTGAATGCTAATAATTCATAAAAAATGGAAAAAAAAAAAAGGGTTAGAATAAGCAAAATATAAAACACCAAAATTCTTTAAAAAGTTTTTTTTTTAAATATCACAAGTAAATAAAACAAGATGGTGTTTTGCATTTATTATCAGTTTTATTATAATGCTTTTATTACTGACTTCCTAAAAATTTTCGACTTCCGGTTTTCGACGGATTTACATATTTTGATAGGTCTAGAACACGATTTGACTATTTTTAGAAAATGTTTGTCTGTCTGTGTGTGTGTGTCTGTGAGACAAAAATTTTATGGCAAGTGTATCTCCGGAACTACTGTTCAGAATTATATATAAATTTATAAGTAAATGCATCTTTACCTAATTTAGTGTCTATCAACTTTTGGTGTCAATTGTTCAACAAGTGGCGTTGCTATACAGAAATTTCTGCAATTTAAGAGGATACTATATCTCAGACTCTATTACGTATAACCAATCAAATCTTGATATGTGAGAAGGCCATTATACTGACTTAATTTGAATGCTTATAGGCCAACAGGTGGCGCTGCTATACAGCGATTTCCGAAGTTTAAGGGAAGGCTGTATCTCAGAAACTACTGCCCATAATTCCATATAAATTCGTATGTAGATGCACTTTGACATAAATTAGTGCCTATCAACTTTTGGTGTCAACTCAACAGGTAGAGCTGCTATACAGCGATTTCTGTAATTAAAAGGGAAGCTATATCTCAGGTTCTTCTGCGTATAATCAATCAAAACTTGATACGTGACAAGACCATTATGAAACATTATGTTGATTCAATTTGAATATTTATCGGCTAACAGGTGGCGCTGCTATACAGCAATTTCCGCAGTTTAAGGGAAGGCTGTATCTCAGTAACTACTGCCCATAATTCCATATAAATTCGTATGTAGATGCACTTTGACATAAATTAGTGCCTATCAACTTTTGATGGCAACCGCTCAACATGTGGTGCTGCTTCAAACGATTTCCGCACTTTAAGGGAAAGCTATATTTCAGGTTCTATTTCGCGTATCACCAAACTATATGGGAGAGGCCATTATGAGTCATTTTGCTGATTCAATGTGGATGCTTATAGGTCAATAGTCGCTTCTATACTGCAAATTTCATCGATAACGGGAAGGCTATATCTCAACTTCTATGGAATATAACTGTACGAAACTTGATATGTGAGATAACCATTATAAAAACGTATATTTTAAGATGTTATTTATAGACAAACTGTCTGTCTTTGGATATTTCGTATTAGTTTTCACCAAGATGAAGAGCATTTGCATTCACCATGTTAGATAATTTTAATAAATCATTTGCACTTAGTGAATTTGTATAGGAAAATATAGAAGAAAGTCTTGTGGTGGCTACAACATACTAGTTTTTTTTTTCAATTATTTTAATTAAAAGTAGATACAGATTTTTTTTCTCTTCAATTAAAAAGAATTTTCCAACTATCCATTTTAATATTACTTTTTAAAATTATAACTATTTGAAAGTTTTTTTTTTTTTTTTTTTTGTGGCAAACAAAATGTAAGTAAAATTTATCATTTTTACGATTTTTACATACCAGAAATGAATCTTTGTTTAGGTAATAACAAGACTACCTACAATGATGGGAACATTGCAATTTTTGATGCATGTATATTAATTTTAAAGCAGTTTTTTCATCCTTTTACCCGTTAAATGGTAGATTTTTTAAAAAAATAAATTTGAATTTGTGTTTTCTATTTTATTATTATTTTTTTTTAGTTGCACATTTTGAAGTTCCTTGAGTCGGAAAATCAGATTTTTAGCGTTTGTTCTGTGTGTGTATCTGTTTATTATCAGCATAACTTAAAAACACATAAAGTCTAGCTCAGTATTTTGAATCTGTATCATACGAGGATGCTGCTTGGAATTTTTTGTTGAAACCAAAAAAAAAAAAGGGGGGGGGGGGGTCCTGCACAGTTACCTCCAAGATAATTCATATTCATCACGTCTGTGGATGTAATACCTTGTAAATACTGTTTAACATCTTTAGACTGCATGAAACAAAAATAAATTATACAGACACGACATTATTTCATTATTTAAAACATGAAAAACTGACATTGACAGATTTTAATTTAGTGCCAGAGGCCTACTGCTAAACTTGTTAATATCGACAAATTCTTCTTTAGTTAATTCGTGACGATCTAAATTCCATGATAAAGTTTTCATTAAATCAAACCAATGTGTTTCAGCTGCAGATACTGTAACAAATAACGTTGGAAGTCCAAACTGTCTTATAGCCGCAAAACAACGTTTTTTCTCTTTTTCCCAATGAGGGGGAGGTGTGCCTTGGGGGGGACTCATGTCAAAGGTGTGCCTTGGGGGGGGACTCATGTCAAAGTTGTACCTTGGGGGGGACTCATGTCAAAGTTGGGCCTTGGGGGGACTCATGTCAAAGTTGTACCTTGGGGGGGACTCATGTCAAAGTTGGGCCTGGGGGGGGTCTCATGTCAAAGTTGGGCCTTGGGGGGGACTCGTGTCAAAGTTGTGCCTTGGGGGGGGGGACTCATGTCAAAGTTGTACCTTGGGGGGACTCATGTCAAAGTTGGGCCTGGGGGGTCTCATGTCAAAGTTGTGCCTTGGGGTGGGGGGACTCATGTCAAAGTTGTGCCTTGGGGGGACTCATGTCAAAGTTGTACCTTGGAAGAATTTTTTATATTTTTTAAAAACTTGTAACCTTTGTTATGAGTAATCAAATTATCTACAAAATCTTCATTCAATAAATCCCCATTCAATATAAATAAAAATAGCGCCTGCAATTTGGCAACATACGCTAAAAGTAAACAAGAACGAAAACTCATGCGTTTCGCATAGATTACTAATGCTTTCCAGTTATGCGTTCTCGTTGCATTGTTTAACGTTCAATGTACTTTTTCCCTACGTGATCACACAATGGACAGATAGATAGAATAAATAAATTTATGATCCCTCTTAGGCATTGTTGAAAAGTGTTAACAACACTTAACACAAACAGAAGTATATATAGTTCCAGCAATTTCCAATTTTAACCCGTAATGTATCTGAATATTTGAGTGTAGGCCTGTAAATCTGAGCGCTAAACATACCATTCTATATAAAACATTTTTTCCCCTATGTGAATAATAAATGCCAATTTCACTATGATTTGTGTGGTACGAACTTATTTAAATATGATTTATAAAAATGCTTCTCATAGAACGCAATGCATTGGGATTCTTTTGGGAATCCCTGTGCACAAGCTAATGGGGATATTTATATTATTTTAAATGGGGAACACGCCACAGTAAACTTGAATAACATATCATTTTGTTGAAATTCTGAAAATATTGACCGGTGCTAGAGCTTGCACAGACGGGCAAAACGACAGACAGACTAATTAAAATCATAATCATTCTTAAACATCGTTAAAAGGCTTCATAAAAACGAAAATGCAATTATAGCCCTTAATGTATCTAAATATTTTTGCGTGTCCCTATAAATCTTAATGCTAATCATACTACATTTTATGGAAAACATTTTTTTATGCGTGTGAAGTATAAATGTCACTTATGCAGCATAAAGTTATTTAAATATTTGACACAAAAATGCTCTTCATAGAACACATTCCATTGGCATTCTTTTGGGTTTCTTGTACACATACATGTTGTGCTATTTATACCATTTTAAAATAACATGTCATTGAAAACTTTAAAAAAATATCATTTTGAAGAAATTCTGAAAACATTTACGGATACTAGAGACGAACAGAATGATAAACTATTTCAAATTTTAATCACTCTAAAACATACACTTAGCCCAGCGTTCCTTCCACTGTTAAAAAGTGTTAAAAACACTTTATCCAACTAAAAATACAAATCAAGCAATTTCCAGTCATAGACATTAATGTACTAGAATATTTTTGTATTGCCTATAATCTTAATGCTAATCATACTACATTATGCAGAACACATTTTTTATATATATAAATAATAATTATCAATTTTATTCTGATTTGCACAAAATAACTATATTAAAATATTATTATAGGAATACCTCTCAGAGAATGCAGTGCTTTGAAATTATTTTGGGTGTCCTGTTACATAAACTAATAGTGGTATTTTGTATAAAAAGACGACTTGGCGCGAGATTATTAAAACTGAGGAAGTCTTCAACCTCTTGAACGCCAAAGGGAAAAAATTGGAAAGCAGACAGCTGTTTCGATAGCATATAGCATACCGTCTTCAGCGTATAGATAAAGAGAGAAGTGCTCGTATATAGTCGGCAGCAAAGGTATCGGAGCACTAGCAATAATCCCTGTCTAAAAAAAGTACACTTAATACTACTTTGTTAAATAAATCCTTGTCGAGTCATGTTCTTAGTCAGTCTAAGAACATGATTCGACAAGGATTTATTTAACAAAACAGTTTTAAGTGTACTTTTTCGACATCGGGATTATTGGCTAGTGTTCGGATGCTTTTGCTGCCGACTGTATATCGGAGACGAATCGAATTCTGATTATCCAACAGAATCAGGGCCAGATTATGGCACGGGCACACGGGGCACTGGCCCAGGGCCTCCAAATTTAGGGGGCCTCATTTCCAAAAATTGAGAAGCAATAGTATAAATTTTTTCATTATATGTCTATTAAAAACAAAATTGATTAATTTTTTCTTTCTATATTTTATTAAAGAGCTTAAAAAATTGTTAAATTTTGTGAATAATTTCCTAAACATTGGATGATCAATATGCTTCAGTTTTCATTTGTCTTGAACATAAAACTAATGATTTTGTTATAGTTTGCTAAAAAAAAAAATGAGGAAATAGAAGGTATAATTGAAGGAAAATTTTTAAAAATGCACTAATTTTATTTATTTCTGTTTTTGAGAATGGGTACTTTTGGAGAGCTCTTTAGAGCAGGGTAAGGGGCCTCCAAATAGCATCAGTGCCCCGGGTCTTCAAATAGCATAGTCGGGACCTGAACAGAATTACATGGAATGTTGGGGTCTGACCAATAGGAATTTCGGAAACAGAAGTTGTGAAAAATTCAGAAGAAATTAAAAGAATGTGGACTGAATGCAAAATTTCTAACAATCAGACACATGCGGCACAGCGAAATCACAATTGACAATCTTTTTAAAGTTTTTATAGAAGTAAAAAGCTTCAATGAAATCGAGTTTTTGAGTGGATTTAGGTCTGCAAATTGTTTTAATTGAATCAAATTTAAAATTACGGTTTTTCTCCTAGCAGTGCTTAGAAATAACCGATTTATTAGTTTCCGGCTTACGAATGTAATTAATATGTTGATCAATACATAACAAATGACCAATGTATGTTAAACCATATATAGACACGAAATACTATAGATGCCACAAGAATTATACAAGGTCTGTTCAAAAAGTATCCGACCTTTGACCAGAAAAATATCTTAGTTCCTTTGCGGGATTGGGATCCTAATCCCCTTCAAAGTAGGTCCCTTGCGCCTCCACACACTTAGTCCAGCATTGGTGTCTAACTCCTTCGTCGCATTCTGCATTATCGTATCTCTACTCTGAAAACGGGGTCCTTTCAATGACATTTTCAATTTCGGGAACAACCAGAAGTCACAAGGAGCCATGACTGGGGAGTAGGGAGATTGGCGAACGACTGGAATTCCATGCTTCGCCAAGAATATTTGAATCAGGTGTGATGAATGTGATGGCACATTGTTATGATGATACTGCCAGTTTTACGCAATCCATGGGTCTGGTCTTTGGCGCTGAACTGCATCACGGAGTCAGCAAAGAACTTCTAGATAGTAGTCTTTTGTCACCGTTTGGCGAAAAACTGACAGATGCATCATGACAATGCGCCATCGCATTCATCCCGTTTTCAGAGTAGAGATGAGATATAGCAGAACGCGACGGCGGTGTTGAACACCATTATAAAAGAAGCCTTTCAAAAGTGTTTTTCGGCAATGAAAGGAACGCTGGGTTATGTATGTGTGTGGAAGCACAAGGGGCCTACTTTGAAGGGGATTAGGATCCCATTCCTGCAGTGTAGATAAGATATTTTTTGTGGTCATCGGTCGGATACTTTTTGAACAGACCTTGTATAGATCTGTAGGATTTTTTAACGAGAAAAGGTGATTTTATTGGAAGGCGAAAAAATCATATTGTTTAAGGTCTTTAGCTATGACATGACTGGATTTTAAAAAATGGAGTAGAACAATGCAGATATTAAGAGACTGATTTAGTTGACGAAGTACGAGGGAATTGTATTTTTTGGTAGCTTTATCTAAAATGGAAAGGTTATAACCTCTGTCAATTGTTATGGCTTTCAGATATTTGATTTCAGAGCTTAATAAAACAGAATCGGAACACGATTAACGAAAGCTGCCATTTCTTGAATAGGTGAATGACATGAACGTATGGGAAGGTAGAAAGACTGCAAAAATTTTTTACGATAGACAGCGGTGAGAAATCTTTTTTCAGTGCAAGAGACAAGAGTATCAAGGAATAGAAGTGATCCATTATTTTTTATTTCATTTGTGAATTTGATATTAATGTCTACAGAGTTTATAGTTTGTCTATAGAGTTATTGTCTATAATAGAGGTATATTTGTACTGTATAGAATAATTAGTTTTTTCTCAGTTATAGATATGTATAATTCTTGGGGAATCTATAGTATTTTCTGTCAATGAGGTTTAATATACATATTGGTCAAACTGAACGCAGTCTTCAATTCCGTCTAAAAGAGCATAATAGTTGCGTCCATAAGCAAGAAACCAATAAATCGGTTATTTCTGAGGAAAACTGGGAGAAAAAGCATAATTTAAAATTTGATTCAACTAAAATACAGTCAGCTGCAAAATTATTCGAGCGCTAACAATAATTCCTATATAAAAAAAAAGTACGCTTAATACTGTTTTGTTAAATAAATCCTTGTCGAATCATTCTAAGAACATGATTCTAGAAGAATTTGTTTAACAAAACAGTGTTAAGTGTACTTTTTTTGTATAGGAATTATTGCTAGCGTTGGAATATTTTGGCTGCCGATTGCAATATGCAGGCCTAAGTCCACTTAAGAACTCGATTTCTTTGAAGCTTTTTACATCTATAAAAATCTTTAAAATATTTCCATTTGTGATTCCGCTGTACCTCATCTGTCTGATTGTTGGAAATTTCACATTTAGTTCACATTTTCTAAATTTCTTCTACATTTTTCACAACTTGTGTTTCCCAAATTCCTATTGGTCAATCCTTCACATTTCACGTGATTCTATTGGTTGATCAGAATTCGATTGCTTTCCTGTCTATATGAGAACTTCTCTCTAATTTCTTCAGCTAAATGTTACCGAAACAATTGTCTGCTTTCCAATTTTTCCTTTTGGCGTTCAAGACGTTGAAGATTTCCTTGGTTTTAACAATAGAAGTATTTACCTCATTTTCATTAGGGAATGTCTTCTTGTTAACTGTAATAGTGTACATCAATTTCAAGAAATTCCATCCATAAGTATTTATGGTAGTCAGAGGACGGATAGGAAAACTGACAGACGAAGTCATAAACACTTTTTATTTATGTTGAAAAATGGTTAAAAGAAAATTGGGCTATACCAAAGATCGACAAATTAACTACTAAATAGGAAACGAGGAAATGAAGGCTGAAAATGAGTGACTTTAATATCGCAAAAGAACTGCACAATGGTAATTGGCGACAATCTGGGATTCATCCCCTTTGCGTTATTTCTGAACAGAACATGCAATCATAATTTTGATTCTAATAAGGAAAGCACAGCTGACGTCACGCTCAGGGCAAAACACTCTACTCAAGTTAAGACTATTATATAACAGGCTGAATCATTCGCCGCCATTTGAACGTCATGTCCGTCATTGCTAAACTTAAGATTACTATATAATAGTCTTATATAGTCTCATATAATAATCTTATATGGTAGTTCGTCACTGTCAAACCTAAGACCATTATATAATAGTCTTATATAATCTCATATAATAGTCATATACAATAGTCTTAGTTTTAGCAATGACTGACAAATGGCGGCGAATGATTCATCCTGTTTTATAGTAGTCTTAACTCAGGTAAGGCTTAGAACTCCTACATTGATAGGCTGACGCATCCGCCATTTTCTAGCCCACAAGACCGGATGACGATTTATTATTGTTGGTTTTTCGGCAATAGATTGCACGCAAAACTCCAGAATAGAGCACCGCCTGTTTATATTTTCTTCTAATCCAGAAAGAAGGAAAAAGTGGATTATAAATTGCAGATGAAGCTCGCGGATACCCTGAGCAGAAGCTGATACCCTGAGCATCTTTGTAGCGAAAGATTTTTCTTATTTTATTTAATTTTCAAAGTTGTTTGACAAATTTAATATGAATGTACTGTTTTTTTAAGTTATTGTTTTTAAATTCTTTTAAAATTACATTTATTTAAACGTGAAGGGTTACAGTTTTGAGAATGTTGGCGATGTTCTTAAAATTGCCAACTTGTTTGTTTCGTGATAAGAAGTTCTAGCTCACTTGATCTGTATAGAAGCTGAAAGGCGATAACAACGCTAATCAGGTAACCTAGCTTTTTCTACCGCCAACACTTTCCCAGACGGGCTCGAAAATGGCGGACACTGCGCCAGCTCTTATCATATAGTCTTAGGTAAGACTACTATATAATAGTAGTCTTATACTCAGGGCAAAACACTGGTATTTCTACCAATAGAGTTGGCCTTTTGCCACTCGTGAGTGGAAAAGATTGATTAAAAGAGCGTTTGTTTGTAAACATGCCCTTTCCTTATATTCTTTAACCACATTTCTTGCGACTATGGAAGTCTCTGCGCAAGTGCGGATTGAACGAGTCCAATGTTAAAATAGGGGTGACTAAGAGAAAACAAGCGATAAGGGAACACCGAATAACTGGATGTTTGCCAAATAACAATCTCTCGGCCAATTTTGCATTCCCTCCAAAAATTTGGACTCGTTCTCACTAAGGCTCCTATATATACGAGCTGGCGCATCAGGCATTTTGTTGCCTTAGGGTTGCCACATGTACCCAGCGCGTTTCTCTGATAAACACACGACAAACATTTTTTTTTATCGTCTTACGTTACTTTAGAGTAACTTGTTTTATTATATTTCATAATTTTAGCTAAGTAAACTATGATATGGAAGTTTGTTTAGCGATAAACTGCTATAATCATTCAAGAAGTGATTATAAAGTGTTCACAGACCTTCTATTCTATTACTGTGTATTTGAGTTTTGGCGACATTTTGTAAAAGAAACAGAAACCGCCCTAACAACACAACTTACCCCAGTACATCCATAGGATATCCTCAGAATGAAATGACATCCTGAGAATGTACTGGGGAAAAAATGTGTTTTTAGGAATATTATTGTTGCTTATTGCTCTTATCTTGACCGGATTAGCTTCATATCAAGATTTATTAAAATCATTAGGGAAGCGCTTTCAGACTAAAGAAATCGGGACGTCGGTATGCCTACTCCTTCTGGTCACCTCAATTACGATCCATGCGGAATCATCTGACTGCTCTGAGAAGACAGTTAAAATACATCGAACCCTCACAAATCCAACAACATAAACAGAAAATTAAATTTCACTCAGCTATATTTAAAAAACGCGTAAATGAAGCCAAACACGCCGCATGGATAAAATTTTGCAACTCGCAGACACAAATCTTTGGCACTGCCCAAAAATTCTACAGCAATAAATTCTTCACTCCCACAGAACTGAAACTCGAACGTCCTCCAGGACAATCCTCTAAAAAACAAAATCTAGAATTTCTAACCAAAACCCTTTTCCCACAAACAGCTTATCCACACCACGAAGCACCTTCGTTCTCGGCTCCCTCGGATGTTCCCTTCACGGAGTCTGAGGTTAAAGCCACTCTTTACAGCTTCAACATCAACAAGGCTCCTGGCCCTGATAACATAGATTTCAAAATTCTACGCAACGTGCACAAAACATTACCCCATTTACTCCTGCAATGGGCCAACCTATGTCTCAAACATCAGCACTTCCCAAAAACACTAAGAAGAGGCGAAGTGGTGTATTTCTTGAAGCAAGGGAAATTACCCTCTGAACCCTCTTCCTATAGACCGATCTGCCTCCTCCCCACTTTAGGCAAATTAATAGAAAAACTCATAGTAACGAGACTTAACTTCTTTCTTGAATCAAATAATCTGCTACATCCAAACCAATTTGGGTTCAGAGAGGGCAGATCATGTGACCAAGCCTTGCAAGCAATTAAAAGTTCCTGCGCCGTAAGCTGCAAAGCATCAAACTACACCACTATCGTCTCGCTAGACATTAAAGGAGCATTCGACAACGTGGAGTGGCCAAATATCCTTCGCGCCTTACATGATCTTAACTGCCCGGCTAATCTGGCAGGAGTCATCCGCTCGTATCTTTCTCAACGAAAAATCCTTGTGAACTGGGGTGAGGGCTCCACAGCACACCCTCAAACAAAAGGTTGCCCTCAGGGCTCATGCCTTGGCCCGATTCTTTGGAATTTAATTGCTGACGGCATCCTCAAGCGCATGAACTCTGCGGGCTTCAACACATTTGCCTATGCGGATGATTTCTCCCTGATTCTCTCGGGTCGTGTCAGAAAAAACCTGGAGGACCAGGCCCAGGAGGCTTTGTCCCTTCTAAGTAAACTTTTAAAGGAATTTGACCTTAAACTTTCCCCCTCCAAAACTAAAGCCTTAACCTTAGCATTTCCTAAAGCCCTCAAACGTAATCGGAATCCCAAGATGCGCATTGACGGCATCAGTGTCAACCATGTCGATCAAATGAGACTTCTTGGCATAACATTTGATCGCCACCTCAACTGGCTGGCTCACGTTAAAGAACTCAAACTCAAAACACAGAGTATCTACCATAGCTCAACAAGAATGGTGGGAAGAAGGTGGGGTATCTCCACCTCCATCCTAAAGACATGGTATAGGACCATTGTTGAAAAGATTTTAACATATGGAGCCGCCATCTGGGGTGGACACCTGCGATCCGACGCCATAACAGGTCTAAACTCGGCACAAAGACCTTTCCTCTTGCAAATTGCAAGAGGATACAAAACTATCTCCACTGATGTCCTCACTGTGATTACTGGGATTCCCCATGCTCACCTGCAGGTCTCTCAAACGTTCATCAAAACTCAAATTCTACAATTAAAAGACCCCGAACTCACAAATATTATTTTCCCACAAACCCCCATTCAATCCTTGACCTGCAGTTGGGATATTCACTCAGGCAAGGATGTTGCTCCAAGTATAACCAATTGTAACAAAAATAGCTTCCTTCCCTCTGCTCCGGTTGCCATCTACACTGATGGTTCCAAGACGGACACCGGGGTGGCAGCCGCTTTCTGCGTGCTAGTACATGGTGTCGTGGGCCATCAGTGGGCATGCAGGCTCGAAGACTTTAACACGGTTTTTCAAGCCGAGATCCACGCTATCGCTGAGGCCATAGAATGGGCCAGCACTTCATACAAAAATCAGCAAGTTAACATCTTTAGCGATAGTCTCTCGGGTCTTCAGGCCATAGCTAGGCATAGGAGCAGACACCCACAGATTCAACACATTAAAAAACTTTTATTAAATTCCGAACTAATTTGCTCCCTGGCACACGTTTCTGCCCACAGGGGTGTTGTTGGCAATGAGCTTGCAGATACATTAGCAAAACAGGCTACTAATTTCCCCACAAAATGCTCATCAATTCCTGCACCCCCTTCTTATGTAAAAAGTAAAATTCACAAAATCATAAAGCTTAAATGGCAAGACCTGTGGAACAGCTCCGAGAAGGGGAGACACACCTTCTCCCTGATTCCACAGGCCAGTGCAAACTTCTGGTCCCTATCTCCCCCTATCACTGCTTTTCTTACCGGCCATGGGCCCTTCCCCTCCTATCTGTACAGATTTCACTGCCGACGATCATCCCTGTGTCCCTGTGGAGAGGAGGGTACTCCACTGCATTACTATTTTTACTGTCCACTAACTGAATCAGACCATCTACGAAATCCAACCCCTCGACCCCCTAACTGGCTAAATGAAATAGTAACTAGAAAACCGTTAATTAAAAAACTTAATAATATCTACTCATACCTTATGAACCTCACTAATTTAACTGACTAATATGAAAATATTCTATTAACGTCCTTCTCCAAATTATTAAACCTTATATTTTTTTTAATTTTTTTTTAACGATGTTATCTTTCTCCGTGGTTGTCTGCGGTGCTGCTGATGATCTTCCATGTCCACCCAATCCCAAACCACAGAAGTTGTAGTCTGTACAATTTCTTCATAAGCCTTTATCACCTGTTCAATTGACCCAAAGTTTGAAGTAGCACACCAAGGACGCCCTCAAGTTTTTCTCTCAACAGATTCTTACCAGAGCTCGGTGAGCGGGGGCTGCTCCCTGTTCAATAAAGAGTAGGAGAATCTGCTTCATTAAATGGAGCTCCGGACTATCATCCACAGCATCAACTTCAGACAGCATGCTAATTGTCGCGTGGGACTGGCTGGGTCCGGCATGCTGGTCAACATTGTTCTGTAAATTTATCTATCTGTCATTAATCATCGCCCCCTGTCGCGTGCAGGCAATAAGAAAAAAGCCTGGCGATGAATTCTGTAATTTTTTTTTTCCTTTTTTTTTTTCCCTTCTGTTTTTCAATAAACGTCTCGGGACAGCCCACGTGGACTTCGGTCCTAGCATAGCTCAACACCGCTCTTCGAGCGGTGAGCCGGGGCTGCTCCCCTGTTCAATCGAAGGAGAGAAATTTAAACGAGTTGAATAGATTTTACGTCGCACTATATTTACGTATGGGCCAATTGGCGACGGTCTGGGAATCATTGTTAAAGAGTCATATAGTCGGAAGCAAATTTATTGAACACTAGCCTACTTAAATTCTACAAAAATTCTTAGCTTACTAATTCCTACTTAAAAGATGGCATCTAATGCTGTTTTGTTAAGTACAATCGGCAGCAAAAGTATCCGAGCACTAGCCTATAATTCCGATGTCAAAAAAGTACACTTAATACTGTTTTGTTAAATAAATCCTTGTCGAGTCATGTTCTTAGTCAGTCTAAGAACATGATTCGACAAGGATTTATTTAACAAAACATTAATAAGATTACTTTTTTTACATAGGAATTTTTACTAGTTCTCGGATGCTTTTGCTGCCGACTGTACGAACGAGGTTTTGTCACATTTTTGACGGTTTTTGCGCCTTCTTTGGGTGATAATCGCTTTCTTGGCAACTGGTTCTTGGAATTTTGCATTTTTTTCAATGGTTTGTTTTCTTACCACCAAAACTCCAATAAGAAAAGGCAAACAGAACAGCTTTCAATCAAAAACAAGGATTAGATTACCTGCTTTCCATTTCAGCTAGTGTAAGTAATTGTTTATGTTTCATTTACACCCAATCGAAATATGAAACAGTGATAACAAAGGTGGAGGAAACTTGCCTTGTTGGAGTTGATTTTTCGAATGAATTGGTAGTATGGTGGGGATGTGATGGTTAAAAGCAAAAAGGTTACTAGTCCGGAGTCTACTCTGATATCTCGTTGATGGTACTAATCATCAATGAACCAATCACTTCATAGGAAACTAAAAAAAGGAAGGTTTAAGTTGAATGGTTTTAACGTTACATTACAATTACACAGTTGTTTGTCTGTGATCCAACCTTGGAGATGATTCGTATACTAAGGTGACCAGACCAGCCGTCCTCATTTTTTGAGGACAGTCCTCAATTTTCAAATTATGTCTTCTGGTACTCAAAGAAAGTAACAAATTCTCATTTGTTCTCAAATGTGAACTCCTGTCCACATTTATTCTTATTTTGTGGATTTTTTCCTTCATTTTATTTATTTTTTTGAAATTCAACACCAGTGATTCCACTGTCCTTATTGTAATTCTTAACACTTTCTATGCACTTCTTCACAGTGTAACAAATCATAATCCACCAGTTCACGAATTTGAATCCCATACAGGGTTTATGGATAAAATGCGGCAAACTCCTAACATCTAGGCTGACGAGCGTGACCTGGATTCTAACACAGCAACACCCGTCTACCAACTTTGAGAAATTAACCATTTCAGCCTCTTTTGGAGTTTGATGATGTCCTTTCAAAGTGAAAAATCCAAATTTTTCTAGTGCACAAACAATTGTAGAGGTGTCAGACAAATATGTAGACGAGCAACTTATAAAAATGCTTGATTAAGCATTGACTGTATCAGTTTGTACAGGTTGTTTCAAACTCAGAAACACGAAATTGTATTTTAATCTCATATAATATTCCGATACTGAAAACAGAGTTAAAGTGAAAATATTGGAAGTTGAAAATCTCCAAAATAAAATTTTCAAAGTAATCAGTGGTTGTTTAATTCTATAGTAATTAATAACATTTACAATAGACTGCATTTGTATTAAAAGATATTTTTTCCCCCGGAAGATTTTAATCTTATCAAAACTATACTTTAAATGGTCAGATGAAAAAATCTGATGTGGATAACACATGACTTCCTTTTACAACCATAGTATTCTTTGACCACATTTCATGAAACCATGGAAGCATCTGCGCATGTGCTAACTCAACGAGTTCAATGCTAAAATAGGGGTGACAGTCATCTAACTCAGAGAAAATGAGCAATAACAGAGCGCGGAATTTCTGGATGTTTTCCAAATTTCATGCTGGCATCCCTCCAACATTTTGGACGCGTCCTTACTGCCAGTTTTAGGATATGTGGCCGCACTGTAAGATGCATATTGTTATCAAAACATTCACATTTTTGTGCGAGGTAACCGATTCGTAAATAAGCAGGCAGGTTCCACTCCAAAAGCATTCCTAAAAAAAAAAAAAAAAAAAGAAAAACTGCTATTCCAACCATGAAAGTCACGATAATAAGGTTATATATACCGCCGAGAGAAATAAAGTAGTTTTTTCAGGAATAGTATACTCCACGGCTTATTACAGAATCTCTCATTGGCAAATGCGCAGCTTAGAATTCAATGAAAATCATTCGAGTGTAGATGGCCCAGTTTTGTTCTCTTTGGTAAATCTCTTTGGAAACGATAAATTTTACCGAATCAATTAAATCAGTTAAAATCGAGAAAGGGTTTCTGGCTATCCCGAAACAATTATTTCCCGCAAATTTGATCACTAATCTCCCCAAGCTGCCAAATTAGTAACCGGCGTAGAATTTTTGTCTTGGCATCGAATTTGGCGATTCGGCGTTCAGTTTGGTGAATTAGCGACTAAATTTGGCGAATATCTGTAGTTTAGGGTTGTCAAAATTTGGAAGCTAGATAAATAATAATAATTCAATAAGAAGAGAGTTCTAGAATTTTCTTGAAAGATTCATTGATTTATAGCGCAGAACTAAATTTTCCGAAAATTCTATAAATGACTCATAAGACTATAAAAAAAGGAAGAGTGATTGTTGATGATTATAGACTAGAACTTCTTTATATCTTTATGAGATACTTTCCATAAGGTATTACAGTAAAAGCGAAAACAATATTGACTTAGCGTCAAATTAAGCATTCAAATGTGGCGAAAAGTGATAATACGGGATATCGGGATTCACAAAATTTGGAAACTTCTTCAATAGGAGTGTAGTTTTGAAATTATGTAATGATGTATTGGTTTATCGCACAGAACGATAGAAATACCTTGAAATTTCCAAAAACCACTGACATTACTCATGAATTCAAATCCCATGGCCCTCCGTGGCCGAGTGGTTATGTCACCACACTGCTAATCGCCTTCGAGCGTAGGAGAGGGGGTCGATTCCCGCGCTGGCCCTGGGTGTTTTTTCATTTCTTCGCATTGTAATTCTGTCATGTGGCGAGTGGCGTCTGTAATTATCTGACGAAGATTTACAAGAGGACTACGAGTCAAGCATACAAATCTGATGTATATGCTACCAAATTCCATCTAGACTTCTAAATATTCGGTTGTTCCTAATTTAGCGTAGTTTATGCTCTGTAGTAAATTTAATAATGTTTATTGATTTTTGTAGTAAAAAATGACCATTTCATTGAATTATTCACGAACATTAACTAATTTTTGTAGCACGAAAAGAGATTTATTCAAGTGTTTGCTAAATATTAATTAAATAAAATGCATAAGTGGACTAGAACCTGCCTGTTTCTTTAAGAATTACTTTCTACACCCTAGAATGTCGACAACGTTTCTATTAATATCATTACAAGCAATATTTATTCGCTGAATATTCAATAAATGAACGGCATTCGTCGACTAGAACCTGCATATGTCTTTAAGAATTCCTTTCTGCACACAAAAATATCAACAACTTTCATAACAATATCATTATAAGCTCTATCTAAGTGCTGAATATTCATTAAAATGCATTCATCGACTAGAACCTGCTTGTGTCTTTAAGAATTTTTTTTTTCTACGCGCTAACATGTCGACAACTTTTATTTTTAATCAATTTCATTGCAAGCTCTATCTACGGACTGAATATTGATTAAATGAAGTGCATTCAATGACTAGAACCTGCTTTTGTCTCACAGAATTAATTTCTACACGCTAAAATGTCGACAACTTTCATAACAATATCATTACGGGCTCTATCAGTGCTAAATTCTTTTGAAATCTCTATGATGGTAGTTCATATATTGCCAAAACTTTTGTATTTTTGGTCATTAGGAATATAATTTTCCTAAATATCTCCAAAACGAAAAGTCACATAAAATCCAAAAAGGAAGATGCACAGCTAGATTTTATAACAAACCAATATATCAATTTGCATCGTTCTACGCCCAACCGTTTTTCAGTTATGCAAGATACACATTCACACGCATACGTACGTACATACAGAGGTCACGAAAAATCGTGTAAAGTCGTTGATATCTCCGAAATGGAAGCTGGTGTAAAACTAGACATGATATTCACACGTATAAATTTACAACATTCTGCGATCCTTCATTTTTGAGGTATGCGAAACACAAAATCCATTTCGCAAATCAAGATTATAATATGTACTTCCTTATATTTTGTATAAGGAAATAAATGCACTCTATAACAAAAAAAGCGACGCACCAAGAAGAAGTGGGGACAAAAATTGGTAGATGGGGTGGAATGGGAGGTCCGAATGGGACAAAAATTGGTAGATGTGATGTACATGTGAAGAAAAACAATTGATTACAGTTTCAGAAAATTTGAATGATTTAATCAAGAGAAAGGGCCTCACAAAGTAAACAAGTCAATAACGCGTTGGTCCACTTCTGGCTCTTATCTACGCAGTTGTGCTTCTGTGAAGTATCGTGCCAAATTCTGTCCAATTGTTGCGTTAGATTGGTGAAATCCCGAGCTGGTTGTAGGACCCCCCTGCTCCAAACGTCCTCAGTGGAAGAGAGATCCAGGGATTGAGCTCAATCCCATTTCACTGAGCCGTCTATTAAGGGTATTTGAAGTCACTGAAGTACCAGTTGCACGTAGGAACGACGATAATGATGAATTGGTGCTTGATTCCATCAAAATCTGTATGTATGTCAATTTGTGTCCAGTTTGCATTACTCCTTCTTGGTGCGTCACTTTTTTTGTTATAAAATATATATTGTATAAATGAAATATAATATAATAAAATAAATAAAAACAATATACAAATATTTTATACTAAACTGGATGTTATTGGATTATTAAATACGTTTTAGAAAAAGAAAAAAAAAAGAGAAAAAAAAAAGACCCTCACATTCTTTATGAATAATTTATAGAGCCAATAATAAACATCTCGGTCTTCGAAAGAAAGGCAGATTTGAACAGAGATTGTGTTATGAAATTCTGACATGAGCCTTTTTTACTTCCATTACCCTACTATCGTAGGTAATGGAACGTACTACCGTAGGTAGTATTGTATTCGGTCTGAAAATTCGATATCGGGTTTTCACCTGATTTACACGTTTTAAGGTCCCCTGAGTCCAAAAATGTGGTTTTTGGCAATTGGTCAGTGTGTATGTATGTGCGTGTGTATGTACAGTCGGTAACAAAAGTGTCCGAACACTGGCAAAAATTCCTATGTAGAAAAAGTACACTTCATACGATTTTGTTAAATAAATCCTTGTCGAATCCTGTTCTTAGTCAGTGTAAGAACATGATCCGATAAGGATTTATTTAACAAAACCGTATGAAGTGTACTTCCTTCACATAGGAATTTTTGCTAGTGTTCGGACACTTTTGTTACAGACTGTATGTGGAGAATCTTCTGGCTATTATAGCTCAGAAACTAATAAAGATAGAGCTACGAAACTTTAGAATTGAAATACGTCTGGTGTACAGATGAAATTTCCAAATTTTGGTGAAAATTGAAAAACTGGAAGTGGGACCGTAAGTCCGTATCTCAAAAACGGCTCTAACGATTTTCTTCAAACTTGCTATATAAACACTCTATTAGATGTCCTTTCGAATGATATAGTTTGTTAGTTCAGGAAAATTGATAGGCGTCCTGTATAAATAGCTCAATTTCAGGCCTCGCAAAGGCGTTCCTTTAAAAACGGTTGTACGGATTTTTTTCAAACTCGCCATATTAACTCATTTTTAAATATCCTTTTGTATGTGATTATTGTTTTCCGGTCAATAATTGATTTTTTCTAAAAGTTGGTATCTCAAAAACGGCTCTAACGATTTTCTTTTTAGATCACTTTTCTGATCACATTATCTCTCAAAAATGCATATAATACGTGTAATAGTGGGTAATGGAAGTCGTGTGGCTGTTTCACACCAGATTTTTTTTTTTTTTCGATTATTATTTTTTCTTTTCAGAAATTAGAATTTTGAGACAAAATACTTTGTATTGTACATTAAGTTTTTAAAAATATACAACAGACTTGGAAAAATGTATATTAGATATAATGTACAAATACATTTCAAAATATTGTTAAACATACAATATACAAATGCACATCTAATATACTATAATACAAGTAAAAAAATACTGCACACCACTGCCTGATATCGATGTATGAATAGTTTTCGTAATTACATTTTGGTAGATATTTGTGTGGTGTGGATGATTAAGGCTGACTGACTTCTCGAAGGTTCTAGGCCTGGATCGATTGACCACTGTGAGTGAGGGTCTTTCAAAGCCCGTAATTTGGCGAATTTCGGAAAAAAAACATGGAGAACTCCGAACAACTAGGCTTACAAATGCGATATGGCTTCGAACTAAGCACTTGCCATGTCCCCTTTGATAGTAAAATCTCCCGGCCACTGATGTTTTAGTAGAATTTAGTTCGACTATTTTAATCATGTTATTTGGGTATAAAGTGCACAAGGATGGAAATCAAATTGCACATGCAAAAATTATAGTGATAGACCCCATAAAAGTAATATCTCATGTTATAGTAACCGCTAATGACTTAAATGTGCGAAGCGCTCAAAAATCTGTATTTTGCTTTTTAACTCATGAAACCATCAAGAATAGACACATCCTTATATTAAAATTGCAATAAAATAGGAAACTAATAAAACGAACATTTTTATTCTCTCTCTCTCTCCCCCCCCCCCCCTCCCCAAGAAAATCCGATAGTGAACTTGAATATTATATATCAGTTTCAAGAAATTCCATTCAAATTTGGTTTATAGAAATACCTCTCATAGTACGCAATGCTTAGGAATACTTTCGGGTGTCCCTGTATACAAACTAGTGATGGTATTTACATCATTTTCAATGGGGGAACATCCGATAGTAGACTTGAATAACATATTTCAATTTCATGAAGATTTGTATAAAGTAACAGTATAAAAATACGGTTTTTAGAAATACCTCTCATAGGACACTGCTTTGGAAAACTTTCGGGTGTCCCTGTATACAAACGAGTAAAGGTGTTCACTCCATTTTTAATAGGGAACATTCGATAGTAAACTTGAATAACATATATCAGTTTCAAGAAATTCCAAGAATATTTATGGGAGTTAGAGCGCGGACAGACAGACAGACAACTGAAGTCATTAACACTTTTCAACCTTGTTGGAAAGTGTTAAAAATAGTTCGTTTACCGTTTGAGTATGAAAAATTAATGCACTTCCAGTCAGTTTCAAGCATAGTCCCACGGTATTCTATCCTGCGCCCTGCGGAAATTAGCCCTCCTCCCATGAGAGAAACAACAAATATGCAGTTCGTTTGATCAACATTTTTTTTTTGTTTAATCAATTTAATGTAAAGAGATATAAGCAAGAGATATGCTAATAACAGACACACACACACAGAGATACATACACAGACTAACCACAAAAACATGATTTTCTGTATGATTCGACCTCAAAATGTGTAAATAAAATAACACAGACTCGAAAATCTGATCCAAAAGCAGTACTACTACTACTTTCTCTATCTCTATCATATAAATGAAATGTGTAAGGAAAAAATTTTTTTAAGTAAGGTGAAGGCGAGTGAAGGTCAAGTGGTCAAGTTGTTTGACTGGGTCTTGTCTCTTATCCGATTGGAGAGTTTACTGGAATGCTGACCGATAGATATCTCCCGGGGTGGATTTGGGGTGACGAAAAGAGGATAAAGAAAAAAAAAAAAAAAGTTTCTCCGTCTCCGATAATTTGTCCATTCAAAGGAAAATGTTGAAAATAAATCACTTTTAAGAATTACTATTGATTATACTTTATTAGTTATTACTTTATATATATATATATATATATATATATATATATATATATATATATAAATGAAAGCTGTTTAAAAATCATTTAATAAAATATTCTAATAAAAGAAAACAAATTTATTTATTAACTAGTTGGCATAGGTGGACTCTTATTACTCACAAACTTTGAATAAACACCATAAAATGCAATGAACACGCAACAATTGTTTCGGGTCGAAAAAACACACGACCCTTCATCAGGCGAACAAAGTAAGCAGTTTGTGAGTAATATTTTTTACAACGCCAGTTTTGTGGTGCTTTTTTATTAAATAGGTGGACTCTGCTCAGTTCCCCATCATATTTATGTTCTCATAAATTTCTAGTGCGAGACATATTATAATCATGTTAAAAGAAATGAATTTGACCAAAGCTTGATACAGTGACAGAATGAAATTCCCGCCTAATAGGCTATCCACCGTTCACTTCGATATATTTATCTTATTCTAATCTATTAATTTATTTTATTGGGATCAATTCCGTTGTTTAGTTTTCATGCTACAATTTCCAATGCAATAATCCTCAAAATTCATATTTATATGAAAAATTTACAATTTCGCTAGGTTGGTTGATAAAATCGTAAATTACGAATAATTTACGAAATTTTCCTATTACAATATTTGTATTCAATCATGTTCAAACAAATATCATAAAAGTTGTCTAATGTATTTATGATCCTCAAAATGGAAGTTTATGCTCAATTTTGCCTTATCCTGAGATGTTAAGTAAATCGTAAATTCCAAATAACTTACGAATTTTTTAAATTGGAAAAATCATAGTCTATGATATTCATGCCAGTATCCTAAATAATATTTCGAAAGTGGTTTGACATCTTTACGATGAAAATATCCCTCAAGATTGACGTTTATGTGAAATTTTGCTCTATTCTGCCATGTTAAGAAATTCGTAAATTTCCAATAACTTACGAAATTTTTATATTGGAAAATTCAAAGTCTTAATATCCATGACAGTGTTCTAAATAATATTTAAAAATAGTCTGACATATTTACGATGAAAATATCTCTAAAAATTGATGTTTATGTGAAATTTTGCCCTATACTGCAATGTTAAGAAATTCGTAAATTTCCAATAACTTGCGAAATTTTCAATGTAGCATATTTATAGTTACTGATGTTCATTCCGGCATCAAAACTGATATTTTAAAACTGGTGTGACATTTTTTCAGTAAAAAGTTTCCATTTAATGCACTTTTAAGTGAATTTTTGTCCTATTCTCCCATGTTAAGAAAATCATAAATTTCTCATAACTTACGAAGTTTTTTAATTCGAATGTTGCAAATGAATAGGGTTCTTGCCAGTATCGAAAGTAATATTTTAAAACTGATCTGACCCCTCTGCGATCATTTGTTCGTGAGATATCGTATACACAGACTAACAAACTAACGGACTAACACACTAACAGACACCCTACAGACAGACACCATACAAATTTTGTAGTTTTCCGATTCCACACACCTGAAAACGTGTAAGAAAGTAAAAAAACCGAGGTCGAAAATTTTCACGATTACCTAAGTTCCCCATACCTATAGTATGATGGGGAACTATAAACATAATTTTCAATAACTAATTTAATTGAGATTGCTTAATACTATAGTTTGCACTTTTAATTATCAACTTCTAATCAATTTGGACTTTTAAATATTTCACTAGCTGAGCGGTTTTGCTGTCAAAGCCGGTAGACTGAAAGTGCTGGGTTTGATCTCAGGTGGCGCTCATTGATCTAGCTGTTCGGTGTTTTCCATGGTTTTCTCAGAAACCCATGTGAATACCGGTTTGGGCCTCTTAATACCGCCCCCCCTCCCCCCCACTTTCGTAAGGCATATTCCCCAGACGTAGGGCCCGCGTGTTGTTAGTCGGCCTTAACACTTACACCACGAAACTATTTTTAGTATAAAAAGATTATTTCTCTAAATAATTATTTAAAATAATAATAATAATAATTAAAAAACCAATTAGCAATTTATTGCAAAAATAATAAAGATTAAAATATAATTTTTTAATAACTAAAATAGTTGAGATTGTTTAACACTATTGCTTAGGCTTTTAAATAGAAAGCCTGTTTAAATTGCTCTTAAATATAAAAGATTTTTTCCCCATCATTAACAGAAAAAAGGAGATAATTAAAATTATTTTATTCAAAAAATCCAATTGAAAAAGTAATTTAATTATAAAGAATATAAATTTTAATAATTAAATTTGCCGATATTGCTTAAATACTATCGTTTGGCTTTTAATTGAAAAGCTTATTTCAAAATATTTTTATTATAAAAAGATTTTTTCTATGACCTATATTATATACATATATAAAAATTCATAGTGATATTCTGTTTTTGGAAATCACCCAATAATTTATTATATTTAAATTATAATGTTTTTAATCTGACAATATAAGACAAAATTTCATATAAATGACATCATGAGAGTTATTTAGGGAATTTAACAAATGATTATAAACAGGACTCATGAAATGCGATAGCTTGGTCGCCAGTGGCGACCAATATATATATTATCTTTTCACCGAAAACTCAGCCTTTTTTTTATATTTTTTAAATGGGCCTAGAATCGAATGCCGAAACCTGTTCTAAACTACAGTGTAGTATCAATTCACGTAAGAAACAAGTAGGAAAGCAGCGACTTATGGCTATCTGTGATAATTTCGCACTCCGTCATGTTGAACGGATATACCGATAGGGAATTTACGCCGTGTCCCACTATGCATGTTTAACAACCCGGAGTTGAATCGTTCACACCGCTCACTTTGCGACCTAGTGCTGAATTGTTGCACCACCAGACCAGTGTAATGAACTGTCGATGGCAACGGGGTATTGGTTTAGAGAAAATAATACAACCGGTTTGAGGATGTTAAGTTTAAACAGGTGTTTCCTGATGTATAATCTAGTCCTATTTAATGTTTGATTTTTATACACATAATTTTAATTTCTATATTCAAGTAAATTGCAAAACTGAAAATAAATAAATAAAGACAGTTTTTTTTTTACTGGTTACCAAAAATTTTTTCCTGGCGACCAGTTTTTTTCCCAATTCCTGCAGCCCCGATTTTATAACACTTATGAATTATTAACATTATATAGCAGTAGTAAACTAGGAAATGATTGTGTGCATATAGAACCTGGAATATAGTCTTCATAGAAATTGCATTGTAGTAGCGCCACCTGTTGCTTGATTTGTAACAAAACTTGATAACCACTTATTTATGTCAAGGTACAACTACAGATAAATTTATATAAAATTATGTGCAGTAATTCCTACGATACAAAGGGCACAAAATTTTTATCACACACTCAGACACCCATTTCCAAACAATGGTCTAATCGTGTACTGGGCATCTTCAAACGCGTAAATCCATTGAAAACCGGAAATAAAAATTTTTTCGAATGCAATACTTTCTTCTATTAAATTTTCTATTAGTTTTATTATTCACTTAATATATTTCTTTTCATGTCAAAAAAAAAAAAAAAAAAAAAAGTAAAAATTGTTTTTTTATTTGTTTTAGCTTCATTTTTAATTTTTACTTCCATTACCCTACTACCGTAGGTAATGGAAATATTGTATTTGGTCTATTCGATATCGAGATTTCACGGGATTTACACGTTTTAAGGTCCCCTGAGTCCAAAAAAAGTGGTTTTTGGCAATTGGTCAGTGTGTGTGTATGTGGAGAATCTTCTGGCTATTATAGCTCGGAAACTAATAAAGATAGAACTACGAAACTTTAGAATTGAAACAAGTCTGGTGTACAGATGAATTTTCCATATTTTGGTGAAAATTGAAAAACAGGAAGTGGAACATCGGAAACCGGAAGTGGGACCGTAAGTCCGTAACTCAAAAACAGCTCTTTCTTCAAATTTGCTATATAAACACTCTATTAGATGTCCTTTCGAATGATATAGTTTGTTAGTTCAGGAAAATTGATAGGCGTCCTGTATAAATAGCTCAATTTCAGGTCTCACAAGGGAGTTCCTTTAAAAACGGCTGTACGGATTTTTTTCAAACTTGCCATATTAACTCACTTTTAAATATGATTTTGTATGCAATTATTGTTTTCCTGTCAATAATTGAGTTTTGGTAAAAGTTGATATCTCAAAAACGGCTCTAACGATTTTCTTGAAAATTGTTGTAAAAATCCATTTCTTTCTTATGTATCACGTAGTTATTTGAGGTAAATTAACAGCTACCCTGTTTAGGTAGGTCAGAAGTTCAGGTAGATCTCGAAAATTGGTGTTTCAAAGAATAACTCTACCATTTTTTTTTTCTTATTTTTTACCTCGCTATGTGTAAGCTTCGTTTTATATGTCTTTACATGTGTATAAAGTTTATTTTACTACAAAAAAATTTGGTTTCTATTTCTTTAGGTCACTTTTATATCTTCTGATCACATTATCTCCAAAAAAATGCATATAATATGTGTAATAGTGGGTAATGGAAGTCGTGTGGTTGTTTCACACCAGATTTTTTTTTTTCTTTTTATTTCATGGCTGTTATGAGGTTTGATTTTTTGAAGCTAAAATTATGTCAATTTAATACCGTGCAAATTTAATTTTTGACTTAGCTTTATATTAGTTTTATTATTTATTCACGTGAAAATATATTTCTTTTCATATGAAAAAATAAACTAATTAATTAATAAAAATAAAACTAGCATGTTGTGGCCATCACGGAAACATTCTTCTATATTTTCCTATACAAATTCACGCAGTAAAAATCATTTGTTATTACTTCCGTTATCCTACATAGGTAATGGAAGAATTGCATTCTGTCCAGAAATTCGATATCGAGATTTCAATTGATTTACATGTTTTAAGGTCTTCTGAGTCCAAAAAAGTGGTTTTTGGCAATTGGTCAATATGTATGTGTGCGTATGTATGTGGGAAATCTTCCGGCTATTATATCTCGGAAACTAATAAAGATAGAACTACGAAACTTTAGAATTAAATCAGGTCTGGTGAACAGATGAACTTTCCGAATTTTAGTGAAAATTGGAAAACTGGAAGTGGGATATTCGAAACCGGAAGTCGGGCTGTAAGTCCGTATCTCAAAAATGGCACTAACGATTTTCTTCAAAACTGCTGTAAAACACGCTATTAGATGTCCTTTCGAAAGATATAGTTGGTTAGTTCAGAAAAATTAATAGGTGTCCTGTATAAATAGCTTAATTTCAGGTCCTGCAAGTGCATTCCTTTCAAAACGGCTGCATGAATTTTTTTCAAACTTTCCATTTAACCATATTTTAAATATCATTTTGCATGTAATTGTTGTTTTCTAGTCAACAATAATCATGCCAAGCGTTGGTAAAAGAGGGTATCTCAAAAACGGCTCTAACGATTACCTCGAAAATTGCTTCATAAACCCATTTTCGATATCCTTTCTCATGCTTTACTTGGTTATCACAGGAAAATTAATAGTCATCTTGATCAGATAGATCAATTTTAGATCACAGAACTTAATGTAAAAAAAAAAAAAAAAAAAAAAAAAGTGTAAATTTTGTTTTATATGTCTTTACACGTGTATTAAATTTCTCTTACCAGAAAATTTTCAGTTGTCTATTTCATTAGTTCCATTCTATGTTTTCTGATCTCCAAAAAGTGCATATCATCCGTGCAATAGTGGGTAATGGAAGTCGGGTCGTTGTTTCACACCATATTATTATTATTATTTTTTTGTTTTTTATATCCTTTATGAATGCAGACGATTTTCATCCGAGAAAGGTATTATACTAAATATCCAACGGAAGTGAATTTTTGCGGTGCAGATGACATTCTTCCCATTCTGGGATAAAATTGCAGTATATCTCAGCCCCACTTATATTCACCCAGTTTAATCAGTATAATGTCTCATAATGTAGGGATGAAACTTTTCAGAGGCTACCCTTGAATTCAGGGTTTTTGAAGATTTTACTGTGACTGAATTCCATGATAAATTATTTTGTTTTTGTCAAAATGTTTAAATGTAAATGTTTAATTTGCCTTATAATGTATTAAAAATTCTCAAAATACCATTATTTATAGACAGCCATACGGTATATAATTAATAAGTCTCCTTGATTTGCATGTAAGTAGCAGTTTTCAGAGTTTTGACATGTTAGGAAGTTTCACCCCTGATAATGGCCTTTTCATATATCTTGATCGATTATACGCAATAGAACCTGATATATACCCTTCCCTTAAATCACAGATATCATTGTAGAGAAGCGCCACCTGTTGAGAGATTGGCACCAAAAGTTGACATAAACTAATTTATGTCTACCTGCATCTACATATAAATTTATATGCAATTCCGTGCAGTAGTTTCTGAGATATAGCCTTCGCTGAAATTGCGCATGTATAGCAGCGCTACCAGTTTTGCGATTGGCACCAAAAGTCGATAGCCACTAACTTATATCAAGGCGCATCTGCACATAAATTTATATGCAATTTCGTGTAGTAGTTCTTGAGATATAGCCTTCCCTGGAATTGAGGAAATCGCTGTCTGACAGGGACAGTTGAGTGATTAGCATAAAAAAAAAAAAAAAGATGGACACAAATTTATGTCAAAGTGCATCGATAAATTTTTATATAATTCTGTGCTCTGGTTCCTGAGATACAATCGCCACAATATATTTGCCATACACACGCAGTCAGACCATTTTCTAAAAATGGTCAAACCGTATTCTGGACCTCTCAAAACGTGTAAATCCATAGAAAACCGGAAGTCGAAAATTTTTATGAACCAATACTTTCTGCTATTGAATACAGAAGAAAGTAAAAATTTATATATATATAAAAAACAATGTTTGTGTGTGTGTCTGTAGTGTGTCAATGTTTCTGTGTGTGTGGACAGCGTAGCGCAAAGACGGTAGCTCGGACACTCACGTGTTTCGAGGTCCTTGTGCACCTCGAAGCCCGATTTTCGAATTTTTGATTTATTTTCTTTTAATTAATTAAAATATGAAAATATTAACCTAATTTATCTTTTTTTTTTTTTTTAAAGGCATTTAAATTTTATCCATAATTTAACTGTTGCCAATAAATAAATAAATAAATAAAATAAAATAAAAAATTGGGAATACATTTTTTACCGACAGGATAATAAATACGTTTACTTGAACAATAAAAAAAATACAAAATATTAAATTATGCATCTCTGAAAAGTTGACGTCATTATCATGTTGAAAATTTTTAATTTTATGCACATTGATAAAGTGCTAATATACTTTATGATATTGTTACATATAGAGTTCTAACAACCACGTGACTTTATTCTTAGCAACCGTACTTTGCTGATAAGGACAATGCTAATTTTTCTATGCCTTTGGAAGCGTAGTAGTCGAATTTTTTTATGCCTTTACAAATACATTTACAACACTGTGTTACAATAAATTTGTAACACTATTCCGCTATGATAAAATGGGTCAGTGGGGTCAACTGTCCCTCAGCAAACATGCTCATGAAGTCATCTGTTAGAACTCTATTGTTCTAAAACGATTTTATTTTTTTAACTACTATTTTTTATTTTTTTATAGTCAAGTTGTTATCTTTATATATATAAAAGGCAGTGTTTGCGTGTGTGTGTGGATAGCCATTTAAATTTTATCCATAATTTAAGTGTTGCCAAATAAATAAATAAAATAAAATAAAAAATTGGGAATTCATTTTTTTTTCGACAGGATAATAAATACGTTTACTTAAACGTGAACAATAAAAAAAAATACAAAATATTAAATTGTGCATCTCTGAACAGTTGACGTCATTATCATTTTGAAAATTTTAAATTTTATGCACATTGATTAAGTGCTAATACACTTTATGATATTATTACATATAGTTCTAAAATGAAATTTTTTTTAACTACTATTTTTTTTATATTTTTACATTCAAGTTGTTATTAAAAAAAAAAAAACTGCCCATGACGTCACATTCGACTGCGTAGCGTATCTTTACTACAATAAACTCTATGAACTATAAATTTATTTTATCAGTTTTATTTATAGATCCTACGGGGCGATTTTTTAAATTTTGATGTTGAAATACACCGAATGTTTTTCGCCAAGAAGTTTAATTTAGCAACAGCCCATTTTAATCTCAGTAGCGCATCAAAAATATAAATAAATTATAAAATATTCTTTGACCACATTTCATGAAACCATGGAAGCATCTGCGCAAGTGCTAACTCAACGAGTCCAATGCTAAAATAGGGGTGACAGTCATCTGACTCAGAGAAGATGAGCAATAACAGAACGCGGAATTACTGATGTTTTCCAAATTTCAAACTGTCGGTCACGCTGGCATCCCTCCAACATTTTGGACGCGTCCTTACTGCTAGTTTTAGGATATGTGGCCGCACTGTATTACAAAAAGAAAAAAGAAATAAATAAATAAACCGCAATAGTAGACACACAAATGATCTATTTTTATCTGATTATGAGTAGATAATTTTATAGGGGGCAGTTTTAAAATGGAAAATTTATTTCAGCAAGCACTATTTTAAGTATAACTAGTATGTTGTGGCCACCACAAGACTTTCTTCTATATTTTCCTATACATATTCAATCAGTAACAATATTAAAAAAAAAAAAAAAAAATACGATTTTTTTTTTCTAAGGGTTTTTTTTTTTTTTTTTGTAAAAATTAATACATATTCAATCACTAACAATATTTAAAAAAAAAAAAAAAAAAAAATGCGAATTTTTTTCTAAGTTTTTTTTATTTTTTTTTTTTGGTTAAAAGTAAAAAAAAATCGATAACTTTGTTTTAAATTATCACAGATTTATAGTTCAACCATTCGTTTTAAAGGTATTGACGAGATCTTTCGAATGATACCCATCTTCAAAATTTACCCTCCACGGGGGGGGGGGGGGTACTTCCCCCCCCAGGGAAGGAAGCGATGCCCCCCCATGCGCAAAAATTTTTTCCTAGTTACGTTCTACCAATATCAATAATTCATATTAATTTTACAATCACAAGTGTAAAATAACTGTTATTATGCACATTTATACGAATTTTTGTCCTATTCTGCCATGTTAAAAATTTAGATAAAATGCTATCACAGCGCCTCCTGTTGAGCTATTGATCCCCAAATATAATCAGTACCAGTTTATGTCGAGGAACTAAATACCAAGTTTGGTAAAATTTCGTTAAAAAAAAAAAAAAAAAAAAAAAAAAATACGATTTTTTTTCTAAGTTTTTTTTTTGTTAAAAGTAAAAAAAATCGATAACTTTGTTTTAAATTATCACAGATTTATAGTTCAACCATTCGTTTTAAAGGTATTGACGAGATCTTTCGAATGATACCCATCTTCAAAATTTAACCCCCCCGGGGGGTACTCCCCCCCCAGGGGGGGGAACCGATGCCCCCCCCATGCACAAATTTTTTTTCCTAGTTAACTACTACTATTATCAATAATTCATATTAATTTTACAATCACAAGTGTAAAATAACTCTCATTATGCCCAATTATACGGAATTTTGTCCTATGCTGCCATGTTAAAAATTTGCATAAAATGCGATCACAGCGCCACCTGTTGAGCTATTGATCCCCAAATCTAATGGACACCAGTTCATGTCAGGGTGCAACTAAATACCAAGTTTGGTTAAATTTCATTCATTGGTTCGTGAGATACAGCGTCCACAAAAAAATGATACAGACAGACAGACAGACGCACAGACAGACATTTTTTAAAAACTATCAATTCGTGTTCAGGACATCCCAAAACGTGTAGATCCGTCAAAAAACGGAGGTCGAAAATTTTCGCGAATCCAATACTTTCTCTATATTACATATAGAAGAAAGTAAAAACCATTAAAAATATAAACAGAATATGAAGAATTCTTATAAATTGACGAAAATGTGTCCGTTAAAAGTGTCAGCAAAATAGGGTTCCCCTTTTTATACAAGAAATTAAGAAAAAGAAGAAGAAGAAGAAGAAGCTATCGATAATATGGCGTTAAAAATTCAAAAGCCGCCAAGGGAGAAATTTAATAAAGTTGTGTAGCACGATAATGTTTAATTTATTTATTTTTCATACACCAGTCACTACGCTAATTTAGCATAGAAATAAATGAGCTGCTGTGTGTGATTGCACTTGTAAGCCGTCGGGTAGAAATATTTGATTAATTCAAATTAATATTCAAATAAATAAATAAAAATACGTTTAATGGGAGAGATATATAACCATAAAAACATTACTTGTCTAAAATGAGGCAGAAAATAGTGTTCATAGTATATTGTTATAAGGGATTAATTCTTTGCCCTGCATCAATTGTACTGTTGCAATGAAAGCAGTTTTACAGGCAAAGTGGAAGCAGTTCATTCAATTTCAGTGGGGTCAGCCTTAAAGACAAAATTTGTGAGTGGGCGACCAAATTTGGTGAAAAATGGTAGTTTAGAGGGCTCCCGAATTTTCGAAGCTCTCCAACGCAGGGGAGCATAGATCTCGAGCTTTCCATGGCATTCTCGATGGAACCATCGCCAAGCGTTATATAAATAAGGGTGAGTTGATTTCTGTGAGAGAGTATGTAGTCACTGAGATTCAGAGTTATTCAGAGACCTATTCTGAGTGATTGCACTTTAGGGATTGAGCTTTAAGCGACTGGACATTTTCCTTAGAGAGCGAAGATTTCTGCTCTGGAGTATTTGATGCTATTTGCTTTACTCCTGTGAAGCAAGTGGCTGTTTTTTAAACTGTTCCAGAACATTCATCAAATAGTGATTTTTGCTGCACGAGTAACAGCTTCAACTGTTTCCAGAATATTCGAAGAATTAACTTTACTATTGGACTGTTTTCGAGAATATTCGTTTTCAAGAGTTTTGTTGTACAGATTCGAGAAGTTCAAAAAATATTTAATATCGCCAAGGAGGTCCCATTCTAAAGCTGTGACGAAAATAGTCGGCAATCGAAATATATTTATTGAAAAATTTCAATAATTCAGTTAAAAAGAAATCACTTAAATATACTGACCAGCGAAGCGGGCAAAGCCTGCTAGTAAATATATAAAAATGAACGTGTATTTTTTTTTTTTTTTTTTTTTTATTGACATAGGCTTGAATTTTAATATTTAATTATTTAATAGCGATTATGAGATTTTAAATTAAATTATTGAAATTTTGATGATGATGTTTAGGTTAGGGGGTACTTCAGCTTATTTGATCGACGTTCTAACATCATCTATGGAGAGAAACATGTTGTTTTATAAACTATTCATTATCTAATATATATATATATATAAATTCTATTTCTATATTAAAAAAATTCACAACTGTTAAAATGTTTCTCGTTTTCCAAAAAGCCATGAAATGCAAAAAAAATGGGTCTTAGTTAATTTATCGCACTTTACAGCTTTAAAACAAAAGATTAAAAATTAACAAAACCAATATTTGAATAATCTGGTGTGTCACTCACACGATTTTCTCTTATCCTGAAATTTAATTTTATAAATAAAGGTTGGAGATTAAGGGGTAAGCTAACGAGTACTGTTAAATAAACCTATGTTAGAAAATTCAAATTAGATTTCGGAAGAGTTTTATATAATAATTAGTTCTGTGTGAGGGGGCTACTGCCCTCCTCAACATCCCGTTTCATTACTACACCTACATTTTTATACAGAAATTATTCAGACAACTGTTACACGCAGCATTCCTTGAAACTTACCAGTCTTGATCAAACTTTTCCAGCAGCAAATTTATATTAACTTCAAAGTACAATTTTTGGATCTCCTGAAATTGTTCGTTTTTAAATTACTCTAACAGATACAGACAAAGATCAAACGTTAAAAACTTGATTTTTGTAATCAGGAAGCCTTAAAACGTGTAAATATGCGAAAAACAAGCGATGAATATTTAGCTTAAAAACATACATTATTTACCATGTCTATGAGGAATTTAGTTCAATTCCTGAACAGCTTTCCTGGACATGGCAAAATATTATAGTAAAGCACTTCCACTAACAATTAAAAAATATACACACATATATATATATATATATATATATATATATATATATATAATATTGCTTAAATGTTGGCAGTTCTGTATATCTTTTGAAGATAATGTACAGACCACATGGTGCACCTAAATATAATCTTATAGAAATAATACGCGGCACAACCTGAAGTACACTTCCATCCATTTTCAACTATAATCTAGTTCTTTTGTGTAGCCCTGTAAACCAACAGTGAATGTTTTCCCTACCATATTCTACATGTGAAACATGTTTTTACGGATATAAAAAACATATATTCGTTTCATTTGGTTTAGTGCAGTCTAGTCTATAGAAGTTAAATTCTAGTTACCTGCAATTTTCTCCATAGACGTAATGTATTTGAATTCTCTTGGGTGTTCCTGTACACGAACCGTTGGCTTCATTTCAACGAAAAGCTTAGTGTAGCATCCCTATATAATACACATTTAGAATACCAAGTTTGGGCTTTCTGCTACTATTCGTTCTTGAGATATGCTGATAACAGACAGACACACCGACACATACACACAGACCAACCGCTAAAAACATGATTTTCGGATTCAGGGAACTTCAAAACGTGTAAATATAACAAAAACTCACTTTCAAAAATTTGACACAAAAACAATACTTTCTCTACATTATGGGTAAGAGAAAGTAAAAAGAGAAACATTTTATCGGTTGGGAATTTTCTATAAGCGAAAATAGAATTGAGAAAAAAGAAAAAATTACATTAGGTAATGAGGAATTTCTAAAACAAGTTTCTCCATAGAATAGCGTTAAACTGCCGATAAAATTAGGTGAAGTATCCTCTTAAGGCTAATTGTCTACATTAGGGATACCGGCATAGTAAAATGATGCCATGCTTGGGGATCTATTTTAAGGATGTTAGTGTTTGGGTTGTGGGAATTAAGTCCGATTGACTGCACTAGGGTCCTAGACCTGAGGGGAATGACTTCCGTGGGGTCTTTCTAAGGGGTCCTAGCCCATATTTACGCAAGTTTATGAAAAAACCACGGAAAACTCCGAACGGTTAGACCGATGAGCTCGACCTGAGATCGAACACGGCACGTCATATCTACCAGCTTTAAGCGCAGAACCGCTCGTTTGTTGGTAAGCGTTAGTTTTCATTTTAAGGTCAATTGTCTAGACTAGGGAGCTGGTCCTAAGGGAAGACGCCATCCATGAAGGTTTTTCTAAGGGCTCTTGGTCTATTTACGCGAGTTTCGGAGAAAACCACGAAAAACTACGATTGGCTAGGTCAACGAGAGCGACCAAGAATCAAATCTGGCACTTCCCGTTTACCAGCTTTTGAGCGGAGAACTGCTTGGGGCTCGGCTACTAGGTGTATATTAAAATTTCGATTTTTTCCCCCTAAAGTTAATTATAGCCTATAGCATTAAGGGATAGTGTTAGATTTTGATTAATGAAAAATAATTTTAAACCTGTTTTTTAATTTCAGATATCACCCTTACATGCATATAAACTGTACGGCTTAATAATGTTTACAGGGGTCCCACTAGAGTAAAATAGAGTATTTCTTAGAAAAAATATAAAATATTTATTAAAAACACGTAAATTACTGATATACAGGAGGATTCAGATTTGATAGTTCAAATATGGTGAGAAAGAATGTAATAGAAAATGAAAGCTGTGTTTCAAGCAGAGTATATATATATAAACATAATTTCAAAATCGTTTTAAAATTTACCAATTAAAAGATATATGATGATACCAACATCATACATATTAAGTTGATGGCATATATATTTAATTATTCATTTGTAGTACCAGTTAATTTATAAAACCATTTTAAAATACTTACGCTAACTTGAAATATATATATATATATATATATTTAAAACATATGGGTAGAATCTATAATGCATTGTATTGATGAGGATGCCGAAGAACTCTGGGACTGAAAATAGTCAGTATCACAAAAATGGCTCTAAAAAAATTCTTCAAATTTGCTACATAAATATCTTTTTAGATTTTTTTTTTTTTTTTCGTATATATTACTTGGTTATTATTGGTTACTACTGCAAGAAAACTAATACCCACCCTATATAGTAAGAAAGCACCACAGAGCTTGCCTTTTAAAGTAATAAGTACAAAACTTTGAAGAGGTTATTACATTTTATGATGTTTATATAAAGTTTTGTACTTATTAATACCCACCCTGATTACGTAGGTCAGCTTTTAGATCCAAGAAAATTGTGTCTCAAAAAACAGCTCTACCGATTTTCTTTAAATTTGCTTTATAAATTCTCTTTTATAATGCATGAATCAGTTCATTACTACAGGAAGATTGCTTGACATTTGGTTAGCTGAATTTTATTTATTATCTTCTGAGCACACTATCCCCCAAAATCTGTACAATATTTACAGAGTAACGGGTAACAAAAGTTAATTGCTACACACCAGAATTTCTTTAATTCCTCGCATTTGTCTAATAACCTTTAGAAAGGGGCTCTTTTGAAATCCCATGGTGAAGCGTGACAACTGCTGTCACAGCCCCTCTCTAAAGACAGTTTCTAACTTGGCTGAAGCAAGACCTGCGCAATACGCACCTCAATCATATTATTATATTCTATTGCTTTTCTGTATAGTTGGATTCTGGAATCAACTGCTTTTACTTCCATAACCCTACTACCGTAGGTAATGGAAGTATTGTATTTGGTCCAAAAATTCGATATCGAGTTTTCACCTGATTTACAAGTTTTAAGGTCTCCTGAGTCCAAAAAAGGAGTTTTTGTCAATTAATCAGTGTGTGTGTATGTGTGGAATGGTACAGGTCTGGTATACAGATGAATTTTACAAATTTTGGAGAAAATTGGAAAACCGTCCGTATCTCAAAAACGGCTCTAACAATTTTCTTCAAAGTTTCTATACAAACACTCTATTAGATGCCCTTTCGAATGATATAGTTGGTTAGTTAAGGAAAATTGATAGGCGTCTTTGATAAAGAGGTCAATTTTAGGCCTCGCAAGTGCGTTCCTTTAAAAATGGCTGTACGGATTATTTTTCAAACTCGCCATATTAACTTAGTTTTAAATATCCTTTTGTATGTAATTATTGTTTCCGGTTAATAACTGTATATATCAAGTTTTGGTAAAAGTTGGTATCTCAAAAATGGATCTAACGATTTTCTTGAAAATTGTTTCATTAATCCATTTTAGATACCCTTTCTCATGTATTACGGGATTATTTTAATGGTCATCCTGATTAGGTAGTTCAATTTTAAATCTTGGAAATAGGTGTTTAAAAAAATAAATCGATTTTTTCCCCCTTATTTTTTAATTCGCTATGCAAACTCTGTTTTATATGTTTTTATACGTGTATCAAGTTTCTCTTACTGGAAAATTCCAAAAAATGCATATAATAGCTTCAAAACATGTATACAATACGTGTAATAGTGGGTAATGTAAGTCGTGTGGTTGTTTTTTAATCTTTTTAAATTTATAGAAAATTTAAAATTTCTGTAACATAGCTGAATAGAACAAAATTTAAAATATATGTGCATTATGAGAATTATTGTATGATAAATTAAATACAAAATTGACATCTGATCTATAAGATTAAGCAGCATTAAGGTAAATGTGTCTAAGCGGGTGAAGGATAGCTTTGGTGGACGGGGCATTTCATTTGCTAATTGGAAAATGACCATCAGCAGAGTTCTTGGCTCTAATCTTATCTATATAAATAAAGAGATGTGTCTGTGTATGTGTGTCTGTCTGCGCTCTGGTGCTCACTCACACTACTGATCACAGAGCTTCCAAATTTGGCATATAGGTACCTGGGATCCTGCAGGTGTGCACCTCATGGAGATTTTTTCGAATTTGAATTTTTTAAATTAACATTTTTTCGATTTTAAATATTGGCTTCTTTGTTTCATTTTTCACAGATTTATACTTTTACTGTAATCGTCTACGTATCTTATAAACGGCTACTATGCTATTTATTTTTTATTTAATGCATTCGTTTAAAGACAAAGTTTTTTCTTTTTTTAACTTATTATATTTATTGACAATAAAATGGTAATGCAGAAAAATAAATTCAGAATATTAAATTTAAAAATGTATTTATAACTGTTATGTTTATGTATAATTTTTATAGTATAACAACTTTTTATTTTTCATTTTTAATTAATTCCTTTAAAAGAGTTTTTTTTTTTTTTTTTTTTTTTATTATTATTAGCAGTTATCGGAAAACAATGGTAGTATATAGTAGTTAGGATTAAACTGATTAAAATTTATCTGTTTCTCATGTATTTAATTCCTTTGAAAAAAATATCTACTTTATTTTATTTCGTTATATTGGTCGGAATCAAATTGTAAAATAGTGTAAATAGCGGGGACATAGTTCAAAAACTAAAATATTTAATAGATGCTGAGATACAGTCATATTTAAAATCATCGTTTGTAAATAATAGCAGATCCACCTGTCGTCAATAAATATCCATATTGAAATGCCCAGGAAAGAGCTTTCTGCAGACAGTGGAAACCTGAACCCGATGCAGTGCGGACAGAAAATAGCTACCATAGGCAGCGGGTACCCAAAGTGATGTTTATAGCGATTACAATGTAATTTTTTTTTTAGTTTTTATTTATAATGTGATGTAAAAAAATAAATATTTATCCAATTCTTTTGAAAATCCATTTAAATACTGTGACCAGCGAAGCTGGCGTAGCCTGCTAGCATACAATATATTCCATAATGAGTATTTATGAGAGTAAATATATAATGGAGAATTGACAAATATTATCTATGCCAGTTAGTTTTTGGTTGTAGCACTACTGTAGTAAGAATCTGAATATAATGTTAAATCTTCTATCTGTAAAAATTATAACTCAAAATAAAATTAATTTTTTATGTAAATTGTCTGTTTTGTAAATAAATAAATAAAAATTTTGTAAATAAAAATTGCTTAATATTTTTCTTAATTTTATCGAAGAATATCTTATGAAATTGAAAAAAAAAAAAAAAAAAAAAAAACTTTAATGTGGGCAAAATTATAGTTTTTTCATTTTTTTTTAAAACCCGTTGGAACAGACCAAATGGTCCAACCAAGGGTAAGCAGAAAAAAAAGGTCACCCGGAATTAATATATTTTGTTTTGTCATCGATTAATATATTTTGTTTCGTATCATATCAATTAAATAAGGGTAAAATAATGAAAAAAATAAAAAAATATAAAAAAAAATAAATATAAATAAATAAATAAAATAAATTAAATAAAATAAATTAAAATTACAAAAAACACATATGGTTTATTACTTTCAAATTATTATTAGGTAATAGTGAGAAAAAGTTGTTTTTTTAATAATAAATTATTTCATTGTATAAATAAATCAATTACATTTTTAAAGTTTCGTCGTATGACATTTTTAAAGAAATCTCCATTAAAAAAAAAACTACTACTACTACTACTAACAATAATATAAAATATTTATCAATCTGTACATATTTTTCATTATAAATCATACTATAGTTATAAGGATCTTAGGCAGTGATAAAAATGTTCAACATCGCTTGTTTTTACATTTCTACACGTTTTGAGGTGTGAGAAATGGAAATCTAAAGATCATAAAACTGATACAGTTTATAGTGTTGTTAGTTTATTAGTATGTGTACATGACATCGCGAAAACGATATATATTTTTTTAATTAAAAACTTCTTATACTTATAAAGATAATTTTTAATTTTAAATAAAATCTTAAAAATTTTGAATTTTTATATTTCAATATATACATATATCTTTCAAAAGCATCTAATAATACATACACACACATATATAATCATAAATCATTATTTTTAACTCTGTAACTCATAACATATATGAATGATTTAGTTCATATAAATTTGGTTTATAAATATCAGTAATTATATATATATATATATATATATATATATATATATATATTAAGGGGAATCTCTACCTATCGTCTCCGAAAGCCGAAGCCAATGTTATTCCATGGGAAATTTTGCCCCATTATAATTCATTAACTAGTACATATTTTTAAATTCCGTTTTCACTTTCCGAAAATTCACAACTATTAAACAATTTATCGCTTTCTAAAAATTGATTTTTTTTTTTTTTTTTTTTTTTTTTAAGATTGCATTTTTAAGCTCAAAAATGAAAAATTTCACATTGTGAAAATTCACATTTTACAACATCAAAATAAAATATTAAAAATAATTTTTAGAAAGCGATAAATTGTTTAATAGTTGCGAAGTTTCTGAATGTGAAAACGGAATTTAAAAATATATATTAGTTAATAAGTTATAATGGGCGAAGTTCGCCATAGAATAACATTGGCTCTGGCTTCTGGGGACAATAAGTGGAGAGGCCTCTTAACCTAAGAATAAATATAATTTAATCCTAACCTTTTCTGACTTATAATATGGTCTGCAGAGATTTTGGGGAAAGTTAAGCGACGGTAAAATTTGTTTATCCTGCTCCACCCGTCTTAAGCCGTGGTGGCCTCTGCTCTTTCTTAGTTTTGTTTGAGTTTCATTTGTTTGAACACTGCCTTTATTTCACATAGTTTTCAGTTATACTAAATATAAGTACTCGTCACATACTCACTCTAAATTAAAACATTCTTACAAGCTTTTAAAACACATTTTTATCTATTTATTCTCTTTTAATAGATTTTTTCTGGTGACTTTTTTTTCGCTTGACTTTCTTTCCGGTGACTTTTTTTTTTCTGCCAATCCAATCCTGTTTTATTGTCTTCATTTTCTTTTTTACTTTCTCTTACCCATAAGGTAGAGAAAGTATTGTTTTAGGCTCAAATTTTCGAACGCGAGATTTTGTAATATTTACACGTTTTGAGGTCCCCTGAATACGAAAATCATGTTTTTAGCAAATGGTCTGTGTGTCTGTCTGTTATCAGCATATCTCAAAAACAAATTATGGCAGAAAGTTCAAACTTGGTATTCTAAATGTGTATCATATAGGGATGCTACAGTAAGCTTTTCGTTAAGATCAAGCAAATGGTTCGTGTACAGGGACAATCAAGAGAATTCTAATACATTACGTCTATGGGGGAAATTGCAGGAAAATAGAGTTTAACGTCTATAGACTGCACTAAACCAATTGAAACAAATATATATTTTTTGTAATAGAGACAGTTAACTGGGAAATTTTTTTTGTGTATGTAGGAGCCTCGCCTCCCCCCCCCCCCTGGGGGGGGGGGGAAGTCCACCCTCGAGGGGAGTAAATTTTCATGATGGGTATCTTTCAAAAGAGCTCGAAAATACCTTTAAAACGAATGGTTGAACCATCGATCTGCGATAATTTAAAACAAAGTTATCGATTTTTTTTTACTTTTAACGAAAAAAAAAAACTTGGAAAAAAAATCGTACTTTTTTTTTTTTATATTGAGAATAAAATGGACTTTTTTTGGATATCTGGTGTCAAACTACTTCTCTAATATGGAAATCGACTGCCTTATCATAAAAGATAATTTTTTTAAATAGTAATTTTAATAAATTATTTTTTAAAAAGAGAAATATTTTTTAATAACCGAATTAAATTCTATATAAATGTAGGTGCATTAATGAAACGGGGGTTGAGGGGGGCGGTAGCCCCCCCCTCACACAGAACTAATTTTCATATAAAACTCTTCAGAAGCCTAATATGAATTGTTTAACATAGGTTTACATAACGGTACTCGTTATCTTACCTCTTAATCTCCAACCTGTATTTATAGTATTAAATTTCAGGGTAAGAGAAAGTCGTGTGAGTGACACACCAGATTTTTACAACTTCCATAACAGTTCTTATCACGAAGTAATAGTACATACTAAATATTACCCCATGGCTCTTATACATATTGCTATAAAACTTTTGTAATAACTCCACCTCTGATTTAGATTTTAGCTTAAACTATACGAAGATTACTTATGTTTTCTCATTCAGTAAGGCAGAAGATGTTTTAACAAACTGTCAAGGTGTCACATAATTTAAAAGACACATTCTATGTTCATGATAGAGACTTAATACTGCTTTAAGATTTTGAAAGTCACAAAGTTTCATATCTTCCATTTTTTTTTTTTTTTTTTTTTTTTTTTAATTATGTGTCTTGCAATCTGAGGAATTATCCTTATTACTCGTGTTATTAATCTAAAAAATAAATATAGGATATGCACTGAAAATATAGGCCAAATTTTAAAAATATAGGGCATGTAAGAGTGAGTGGCAGGAGGCCTATATTTATATAGATATTATATCTATGTTTATAACTGAAAAACAAGACACCCTTATCATAAATATGTGAAAAGGCAAAAAGGGGTCTTGAGGAAAAATTTCTCGACAAAGAGAATGGGATAAAAGCATGAAGAGGATCTTCATGGATAAAAGTTGAAAGCTCTAACAGAAAAAATGTCTGGTGTCGCCCTCTATTAATAAAAATGAACTTTAGAAGTTTTTATTTCGCTTTTAGCATTAAATTATTCTACTAAATATATATCTTAAAGAAATAAATAAAAAGGTTTTCTGTTTTTCATTATAGTTTAGGTTTAACGTGAGAAAAAATTAAGACTCAACAGTTAGAACAAAAAGGCAAAGCATCTAATAAGTTTTGTTGATAAATAATAGAAAAAAAAAAATTTATTTATTAATTTTGGGGGGAGAATTTTTTGCATAATTTTATAAACAATACAAAAAATATAAGAAATAAAAATAATTGATAAATAAAACCATCATTTCTTCACAGTTAATCTACAAAAAGATGTGTTGGCTATTATAATACTTTTGACAGATGTGCAAAAACACCATATATTGACAGTAAATGATTAGTAAATATTTGAAAAATGTCACAGTCTCAAAGTACAAATTAATTTTTAAAATATCAGAGGAGGAAAAAAAAAAAAAAAACTTGTTACCATTGAAATTTTCCAAGAATTCAATTTCTTTCATTCAGATTTAATGTGGATTATACATTATAGATGCTCACAGATTAGGCATATTTTAATATGTAAAAATACATTTTAATTTAATCTTAATTTTTTCTTTGCAAGTTAGGATAATAACATAGGTTACAAAGTTTTATACTACAGTTTGTCACCATTGAAAATTTTCAGGAATCTAATTTATTTGTTTTCTTTCAAATTCAGTTGGTTCAATAATATAATTATTATTAGTCCATATTATAGTAATATAGACAAAATAAGAATGAAAATAACAAAATTAAAATTGTAATGCATTATTTTATTATTTCTTTGCTATTTATATTTTAGAGTATACAATACTACATATTATTGCTTTTAAAAAATTTGTGTTTAATAACAATATATCAATATATTTAAAATAGAGAATCAATTTATTGAAGTTGACTGATAAACAAAAAATTTATGTAAACAGAAAATTAAAACTATTACAGTTAAAGTAAAATAAAAATATTCACTCATTATAAATGAGGAAAAATTCTAAGTATGGAGAGGGGGGGGATATCATACATGAAACACTTTTTGGAAAAGCTTCCTAATTTAACTTTTAAAATCTACTCAATATAGAAAATAAACAAATTGTGCAAAATAATGAGGTTTCAATGTAGCATACTTTTTTTTTTTTTTTTTTAATGTAGCATGTAAAACCCAATTAAACAAACATTTATGATGGAATTTATGAAAAATATATTAACATCTTTCAACTAAACAAATTATTCAAATATGAATGTGTTTAACAGAAAGATAGGGTCAGGTGTTGTAAAATAGATCAAAAAACAGCATATTTTACATATGCACTTAAACAGCAGAAAATGTATTGGTTCCATTTGTTAAAAAATTGCACAAAATATGCAAATGAATATTCCTTATGACATCTTAAGAGAAATACCTCTCAAAAAACAAAAAAATTTGTGCTGAAAAATAAATTTTAAAATATGCTGTTTGTGACTTATTTTACCCCATGGGTTGGGGTAAAATAAGTCATCCTTTAAAACTGTTTTAAATTTTAATACAACTTACTTCATGCAAATAAAATTACACATACATATTCCTTTTTTTTTTGATAAAAACTTGATTTTGTGTTCTTTCAAGGGAAAAAAATGTCTGTATGGTCCATCATTAGCTCAGGAAAAACATTTAGAATTTATGTACGATGCATCTACATCAGAAATATCTTTCTCTGGAAAATTCCAGTAGGAACTTCCATTTCCACTTTTATTTATCACTTCAAATTTTTCAGAATATTCATGATTGGGCGAAAGAATAATGCCATGAAATATTTTCTTTGATCTTTCCCCAGGAAATTCTACTTTAACACATTTTCCAACTTTTACGAATTGATTAGTACTGATGCTGTCCAAATTTTCTTCTTGAGAAAGACTTGCTTTTTGTTTCTTTTAGAATTGTTGTTTCTGTGATTTTAGCATCTCTGTTGATTTTTTCATCATACAATCAATTGAAAAATAAGTTGGTTGTTAAAATTACTCCTGATTTTTGTGTGCATTTTCCAAAGTATCTTTGGAAGACAATGTTTGATTGGGTGATAAAGTGTTTATAATAGCAGATTTTATGTACTTAAAAGGATAATATATAAATAGTATCCTCTTCCATGACTGTTGAAGTCGCACTAGAATTAATTTGTCAAACTGGAGATTGATGATCTAGATTCACCCACTCTTGCATTTTAAGTTGATGCTAAACTGCAGAGTTTCAGGAGAATGCTGTGTCCTGCCTGCCATTTGTATGAAAAAGTGGCACCTTTCTTAAATAAACTGGAATGAAACAACTTTTTGAATTACACCTACAAACTGAATGCTTTGATTCAACTTCAATATGTATTGTCTTTTTGTTTTTACCTCTTAACATAAGCCTAACATGATTCAACAATTGACCTATTTTACCTCACATGTGTTTTTTTACTCCAAAATATTAATACAGTAGAGAGTCAAAAATCTGCACAGCTCGTGACCAGAGGTTGTGCAGATTTTAGGATTTTGTGGATTTCGGGGCCCATAAAAAATGATTTTCACTTTGAAAAATAAAAACAGAATATTATTCAAACTAAACACATACTAGTGAATAACACTGAATATTAAATTACTAGGTACATAAGAACATTTACAAAAATATAAAATAAAACAATAAATAAACATGAATAAAATATTTGTCAAATTTAGATACAATCTGTTCACATATAACTAGTTTTAAACTAAATTTGAACCTGCATGATTTATTTATTTTTTTATTTATTGTAAATAGTAGGAACACAAATTTATTTTTCTACGAATTTTATTGAGTTCTTCCTAAAAAATTATGCCTTTTTCAGAAAGCATTAAAAAAAAAATTAGTTTATTATTATTTACCTGATTGATATCATCATATCACAATAATCATTATTTCCTTTTGATGAATTTAAATATACTGTCAATTTCATTAGCAGCAACTTGGCTCTTGCAGTCTTTCATATTATTATTATTTTGTTTTTCTTTTTTGTAATCATAAAATGCAAACATAAAATCTGTATTCAAGATCTTTTTAAAAAATTCTGATTTGCAGTTTTGTAATTTATTAATAGTGAATTTCATTGTTTGTATCTGACAAGCTGTGTGGATTTCGAACTTCGGCGGGTTTCTGGCTCTCTATTGTATATACATTTTTTTTCTCACGGAAGTTTAGGAAATTCATCTTAAAAATGTGCTTTTTGGAATATGATAATGAAAAACTGTAAAATTTGCTTTTGAATTAGTTCAAAACCAAAGTTTTTCTTAGCAACACATTCAAGTTACTAATACGAAACACACAAATAATTACTGGCTGTAACTAAAACGTATCAGTTACAGTTAATTTTGTATACAAATGAAGACTAATTTAAATAATATTATATGAAACCAGCAAAATTATAATTTAAAAAATATTTGGATGTTTTTTTTAAGTTTTTTTTTTTTTTTAACTGACCTATTTTACCCCACCTGACCCTATGCAATTTAATATTTTAAATTTACACAGATGATTATAGGAATAAAGAAACAGCAAGTGTCATGGTTTAAGTTGAGTTTAAAATTTATTTAGCAAAAAATCTTAAATGATTTTTTTTTAAAGCAAACAATAAGTTTATGAATGCAAGTTAGCATACTATTCTAGATTTCTCTATATGTTTCACTTTAATTTGTAAATTTACTTTTAAAATTTAGTCATGACATGCTGAAAGAATTATTATTACACATCAATAAAAATAAATTTGAAATGAAAAAATAATTATCACACTGTTTAATAAGATACATTAAAAGCCTAACATCATGGAACAATAGAGCAATATTTTATATAATGCATTATAACTGAATAGTGTTAAATTTTAACTCAATTTGAACATCTTAGTTGTGTTTGATTTATAATCTTTTTGAATGGATATACATATAGTTAATGTTGTAGTAAAAAAACTGCTTTATCTCATGCTTATACTGTACTTTATATATAATAACAGGGATTAATCCAGCTTTTTAAAAGTGGTACCCCATTTGTGAATTTATAAAATAATTTGTGAAAACATCAAGTAAGTTTGTGATAATTAATGATACTTGAGAACAATTAACTGAAATACGCAAAGCAATTTTTTAAATTTTAAAATACATTTAAAAAATAAAATGAAACATTTATAACGTAAATATATATATGGGCGAGTTAAGTTGTTTCTTATATGTAAGATAAGAAGGTGTTTACTTTGATATTTATCATTGTCTCCAGAAAATATCCAAACTGGGGATATTTTTGTGTTTTCGATGCAGTGAAGCTTTTAAAATTTTTTGTGTGCAGCTATATTGCTGAGAATTCACTTTGTGAAGGTGCCTCTTTGCTGAATGTTGAATTTGTGAAGGTACCTCATTGATATAAATTGACTTTGTGAAGGTACCTCTTTGCTGAAAGTTGAATTTGTGAAGGTACCTCATAGCTAAAAATTGACTTTGTGAAAGTGCCTCAATGAGGCACTAAATTCGTTCTGGATTAACCTCTGAATAATATAGTAGAAACGAAGCAAATAAAAAAATAAAATAAAATAAATAAATGAATAAAACTTATTACTGAAAAAGTTTTCTTATTTAGATATATATATGTTCATGGCAATCAGTTTTAGAAATTCTTCTTGAAAATTAAATCCACTTTCAGGGCCTTCAATAATAATATACATCTTTCATAAATGGCTTACATTTTTTAGTGACAGCCTGTTTTCAATTTCTATTTTTTTACTAAATTTATGTGACTGAAACGCCTTTTTCACAATTGGTCAGAAATCCCAATACTTAAAAAGAAAAAAAAAAAAGATTCATCTTTAATTGTGACATTCTCGGCGAAGATTTTTTAAATAATAGTAGTACTTAATGAAATTCTATGGTAAAAAAGTGAAAAGCTTGTTCTTTAGGTATTGCATTTTGGATAACTTTTCGCATTTTGCAAAATAAAATGACTGTGATAGAGATAGTGATACAGCAAGCACATTAATACTTTATTTAAAATTGTTTTTCAAACTACTTGTAAGTGATATGGTTATGAAATTTTACTAAATTCTGGAAATAGTAAAGAGTTCCTAATCATTTAGACAATTTTACATTTTGAGAAGTCTGAAGTATTTAAATTCATAAGGAAGTTTCTTTTTAAAAACTTATGCTGGGGGGGGGGGGGGATTAATCATACATGAAGCACTTTTTGAAAAAGCTTCCTAATTTAACTTATAAAAACTACTCAATATAGAAAATAATCAAATCATGCAAAACAATGTGGTTAACTTTTTTTTTTTTTTAATGTAGCATAACATGTAAAACCCAATTAAACAAATATCTATGATAAATATATAAACATCTTTCAGTTTAATTTAGTTGAATATGGGAAGTTTCTTTTGAAAAAACTTATGGGGGGGGGGGAGGGATTTAATCATATATGAAACACTTTAAAAAACTTCCTTTAGTTTATAGGGAGTTTCTTTTTAAAAACTTATTGGGGGGGGGGGATTTAATCATAAATGAAACACTTTTTGATAAAGCTTCCTAATTTAACTTTAAAAAACTACTCAATATTGAAAATAATCAAATCATGCAAAACAATGTGGTTAACTTTTTAAAAAATGTAGCATAGCATGTAAAACCCAATTAAACAAATATTTATGATGGAATTTATGATAAATATATAAACATCTTTCAGTTTAATTTAGCTGAATATGGGAAGTTTCTTTTTAAAAACTTATGGGGGGGGGGATTAAATCATACATGAAACACTTTTTGCAAAAGCTTCCTAATTTAACTTTTAAAAACTATTCAATATAAAAAATAATCAAATCATGAAAAATAATGTGGTTAACTTTTTTTTTTTTAATGTATCATGTAAAATCCAATTAAACAAATATTTATGATGGAATGCATGATAAATATATAAATATCTTTCAATTTAACTTAGTTGAATATGAGCAGATTTCAACTGAACAAATTATTCAAATATGAATATGTTTAACAGGAAGATATGCAATTTAATATTTTAAATTTACACAGATGATTATAGGAATAAAGAAACGACAAGTGTCATGGTTTAAAATTTATTTAACAAAAAAGCTAAAATCAGTTTTTTTTTTTTAAAGCAAACAATAAGTTTATGAATGCGAGTTAGCATACTATTCTGGATTTCTCTATATGTTTCAACTCTAATTTGAAAATTTACTTTTAAAATTTAGTCATGATATGCTGAAAGAACTATTATTACACATCAATAAAAATAATTTTGAAATAAAAAAATAATTATCACACTGTTTAATAAGATACAGTAAAAGCCTAACATGATGGGACAATAGGGAGATATTTTATATAATGCATTATAATTGAATAATGTTAAATCTTAAATCAATTTGAACATCTTAGTTGTGTTTGATTTATAACCTTTTTGAATGGATATACATATAGTTAATGTTGTACTATAAAATCTGCTTTATCTCAAGCTTATACTATACTTTACATATAATAATATAACAGAAGCTGAAAAAAAAAATAAAACTTATTGAAAAAGCTTTCTTATTTAGATATATACATATATTCATGGCAATCAGTTTTATGAATTCTTCTTAAAAATTAAATCCACTTTCAGGGCCTTCAATAATAATAATATATATCATTCATAAATGGCTTACATTTTTTAGTGACAGCCTGTTTTCAATTTCTTTTTTTACTAAATTTAGGTGACTAAAAAGCTAATGGTCAGAAATACTTAATATAAGTGAAAACTTGTCCTTTAGCTATTGCACTTTGGATAACTATTTTGCAAAACAAAACGACTGTGATGGAGATACAAAAGAACACTAATACTTTATTTAAAATTGTTTTTCAAACTATTTTTCAGTGGTAACTTGTTTATGAAATTTTACTAAATTCTGGAAATGGTAAAGAGTTTCTAATCATTTAGACAATTTTACGTTTTGAGAAGTCTGAAGTATTTTGTATTTAAATTCATAAGGAAGTTTTTTTTTAAAAACTTCTTTTTACTTTCAGTATCTAAATTCCTTCCAGAATAGCCTGTTTTTCACAAACTCCAAATAAAGAAATTGTTACCTCTCATTCATAATTATAAGCTATAAAATGCATTTATATTGTGTAAAATTATAGTAAGAAAAAATCAGGATATTTATTGGAAGTAATATGGACGAAGTAAGAAGGATAAATAAAACATTTTTTGAAAATAATAAAATTCAAATTTTTAATGTATCCCTTTCCTATTTCTTAGTCATTTTGGTGTTTTTACAATACTGCACATTACTGCTTTAACAAATTTGTAAGTGGAAAAAAGAAAAAAAAATGCGATTGTTCCATTTTTAATAACTTTTACCTTCAAGCAGGGATCACAGATTCCTGTAAACAAACAAACAATAAATAAATAAAATAAAATACAATACAATAGCAATCATTGTTTGAGCCAGATAGTGATACATCATAATATCTATCAACCCTACTCCTGGAAAAGGAATGAGGTTACCGTAATCAACTTTTTTCTTC